>WIXG01000051.1:0-316210 GCA_009869945.1 Mesaphorura yosii | reverse complement strand
TCGAGGTTCTCGCAAACCCTCTTCTCGCATTTCTCGCAATTGCGAGAATGTTAAAAGCGTGCGATATTGGATGCCCTAGTCGACACGCAGAAATTCGAGTTTCGCTAACCGATACATCATTGAAAGTCTAGAATGAATGAGATTTCTTGGTTGACATTCTTCGTCCAAATATAAATACGAATACGAATGCGAGACGATGAACAGGCAGAAAGAAGCATCAATTCATTCTTGTCCTAGACGCTTCTCCTTTTGCATCTTTCGCCCTGCGCTATTAATAAATTCCATAACCAGACCAGTCTAAACTTCAACCAAGTTTGCGGTGTCGTTGCTCCACTTACATATTGCATAGTTTAAAGCCAAATGCTGCTGGTTCTGCCCTCGAATACATTAGGAATGTATTATTGCATTTTGGAATTCTCACGAGAATATTTAATGCAATTCCTTTGACTGCCTCTGTCTCTTTTCCTTCGCATCTCAGGCTCGCCCGCATTAAATTGCATTGTGGTTGGGATAAAAAATTGTGTCATCGTTTCAACTTCATCGTTCCTTTCCTTTCTGCGTTGTGTGTTCACTGTCACTTTCACAGGCCGCGGTACAATGCAGAGCGTATCTAATTTGCCACATTGCATCTGAAAAGGCGAATAAAATTCCACAAACAGAATTTCAAGCGTCTGCGGATGCGGACTTCAGCGATCGAAGATGGGACCTTATTTCTCGCATTACAAATTACAATACTAATAATGAACCAGCAACGGTCGGGTAGACATTATTTCTCTTTTTATTAACCGTATGGGGTCTCAATTATACCAAGACCGGATAAAAGTACGGCACTGTGCGATGCATCCCCTTCCCATACCTCTTAATTCCGTCACTCGTTCCTTCATTCTCATTCTTTTCATTCTTTTTATTTATTATTTACACTGAAATACGAAACTCGGCTATTAAGAACGACCGAACACAGTCGCACTTCATTATTCTTAAATGCAGGACCGAATTAAAGAATGGCATTTAGTTGCTTTCGCTTTTACGGTGTCTGCGAATATAATTTATGGGCCACGGCGTCCGCTACACAACTCATTACTTGAATGAACCCTAAAAACCAACCGTGCTTGCCTTGGCTTCTTACGCTTCCCCATTTCATGAAAAGAATAATTTTGGGCTCGCTTTCAATGAGACAGATTCGGACGAGAAGAAGCTCACATTTTTTAATAAATGACGATGGCGATGGCAATGGCAAAGGGTATTTTCTTTTATTTGCAAAACACCAACAACGCGGTACGTTTTCGTTTTGTAAGAAATTGTCTCAAAATCCTTAAAAGCTAATTTTTGGTGTCATTAGGGAATACACATACAAAGAAATCCAGCAGTACAATCCCACGAAGTACGAAACGGAAAGAATGAGACCCCTATTATTTCGAACCCAACTCGAATTTGCTTGGTCGAAGCATAATGTCGATGTGTAATGGAATGGCATCTCCAGCTCCAAGTTCCTGACCAAGGTAGTCAGTGCATGTGTGGCTCATGTGAGGATGTGAGTAAACAACACCGAAACCACAAATGCCACAAAACCATTTCAACGCGTTGGTGTGGTGGTATTAGTATTAGGGACTCTCTATTGGGCTTTTGTGGTTTAATCAAATAATGCGTACGAAAACATACGCGTGGCCATGGTGGCTTGGCTAAGCGTCTATTCATTCGCCGACGCTTGTCTCTTAACCTTATCGTCTATCGTGTTTCGTGTAGCGTATGTGCGTATAAAATTCCATTAGTTTTGTGGACATGGATGCAACTTTGAGGATATTTAATGCACATACATTCAAAGCACGAGAGCAGGAAGATGGCTGGGTCCAGGTCGTAGTCAGTCTCTTAAGTCCAAACATTCTAAACTTAATGGCTAAAATCTTTTCCTGCCCTTGTCTTTGCCTTCTGCCCACCGTGTGCAATAATCGATAACAACAGAGTCCAATAAAGAACAAAAGTGTGTTCTGTGTACAGTGTACACAAGGAAATAAATTCGGTAAATGTGCAATACGATGAGCAAGTTCAAGTTCATGAGAGAAAATAAAGATTTTCTGTTCCCAGTACTTTGCGTAGCCATGCAACTCCACTTCGGTTGCAGTTTAGCAACTGATGCTGAAAGCTCATCTTATTTCATCCCCTCGTGCATTATAGCGGCCAAGCTAGCAACGAACTCACGAAATCAGATCGCACTCTCGTTGCAAAAGTAATATATGTATTATGCAACCGTGATACGCTTGCTAGTTGCTAGTCTTGGTTTTGGCCACGCAGGCTTCCTGGCTATAATTGAAAGTGAAACAACTCAACTCAACTTTCCTTCTCTTCTGGGCTCCTAGCCCCAATGAACTCCTATTTTATATTATTATGATCTAATCTACCTATTACAAAAGAACCGGAGCAAAAATCGAACTGTTATCTACCCTTTCCCAACCTGCACGAGCATTGGAGCTACTGGAGCGTAGACTCTTATTTTTTAGTACTTGAGGTTTAATTCGGCGTGAGCGGGCGTGGGGAAGCAATTCATAATCTTGCAGATTCAATCAATGCGTAAATCAAGCGCGTTTAATAATAATATTATTGTTTGGTTTAGGATCGTGGACAAGGAAGACTTTTATTTGGTTCTCAAGTTTCGCGAACCCTGTGACAAATACCACACGACGAAACCCCTCAAGTTCTAAGCTGAGACGTAAGTCGTATTAATTTCACCAAAACTGAAGGGTAGTCCTGTCCCAAATATCGTAGGATTCAGACCTACGTATTTGTTATTCAAAAGTCATTCGCACGTGTAATGCGTCCGCCTGCTTATATTGGATATATCAATGAATTTTTGTGCTTTCTCCGGCATAATTTTGAATTCTTATCGAAATCGCCGTCGACTGAAATGCAACAACACGAAGGGATAAAATCTTTGGCTCAAGCCCGCTGGGTCGTTTTGTCCTTCGCTGCTCGCATTGAAAGTAGTACAACACATGCATCTTGCATCAAATGTTCGATCTTGGAATAATAAACTAATCATGCAGCGATGCACTGTGCACGGTCGGTCAGAGCAATCGTAATATCGTGATGATGATGAGTCATTGGAACTAACGAGATTCGGAAGGAACCCCAAATATCAATAATGCATTGAAGTTGAGGTAAGCCACTAAAGTCGCCTGCAGTCAACTTGTCGACGCCATGACTTCCAACTGCACACGCATGCAGGAATTGCACCCTGCCCGTTGCCATTTACATTCAACCCCGAGTGCTCTGCAGTTTGGAAAGGTGCACCGGAAAGACCAAACGTTTAGCAACACGTAAAATGTAAATTTATTGTTGACTTTCGGTAATTACGGTTTCTGCAACCGGTTTATCAGATTGAGAGTAAAATTAGTGTAATAATCAAGTCATAAAGTGTTGCGTAATCTTTAATGTGAAATCGGGCTTTGGTTCTTGGCTGCACAGCTTTCCGGTGTAAAACTAAATCGTACTATTTTTACTTATCTAAATTTTATTATCAGAGCTGGAACAAATCGCTTCTTGGGAAACGTTACGACTGCGACGGTTACTGTTACGTAAGTTCAACATGAACTGGGTCTAAACTACAAGTCATAAAACTCGATACTCGAGAACATTGAACACCTGCGTAAGTGTAAAATTTTAGAAACATGCTGTGTGACTAATAACATTCAAATTAGTTCTGCCTCTGCGTCGGGAGTCGAGCCTCCCTTTCATTCATCGTGTTCGAGTATTTGCCAAAGTCACACAAACGCAGCAGTCAGCAGAAGAAGCAAGACAAACATTTTCTCAAGATGACATTTAAAAATTTCAAAACACTCTCGTTCGCAGTCTGCTATTCGCTGTGTGCTGTCTCTTGATGGAGACTCCCGACTCAAGTGCACTGCTTCCATCGGGAATGCAGCCATCAGGCAATGACTTGCGAAAGATAAATGATATGCAGCGCAGTTGATGATTGCATCTTGGTTCTTTCACTTGGTTCACTTCAAATTGCATTTTCCCATATCAAATGCGGAGTAATCATAATAAACATCATTATTAAAATGTCAAAAATAAATGTATACACATTTCCATATTTCTAACAATCGAGGCGTCTGTCTGCTGCTGGTGCTCATTTTGTCGCTCGTACAAGCGTACTAAAGAGGAGTTTTTACAAGAGACTTCTTTTTGCTGAATAAAAACTTCAGCAGAATCCCGGCGCCTAGCTACAAAAAATATTTGCATTTCCATCAGAGAAGACTTCACCCAAGAATTTTCCAGCTCCAAGTCTAAAAAATGAAGCGAAGATAATGTCAAAAACTAGGAGTTCATATCTATCGCGTATTTATAAATGTGGTATAGACAGCGTGCAAATGCCTGGACAAGTCCGTGACACCGTGGTATTGACTTTCTCCAGGGAGAGGAATGACAGCAGTTGGCTTAAGGTTATGAAACGCAAACGCCATTTCACAATATGTTGGTCCTCGCCGCCTATATTGATTTGGCTTGGAGAATGGTCTATGCTTGATACTTTCGATGCAAATTCTGGTTATAAATATTCCATACTTCCTCGAATCGAATGAATGAAGAGTCCTCATTCACATGCGGGGTCATGATTTGGAATTTTTGGGTGTTACTACACATTGAACTTGGCCCAGGACTAGGGCAAGCTGTGCATGATTAGGAAAGTGTCTCCCTGTCACTTTCACCTTCACCACAACCACAGGCTGTGGCCGGTGGTTTTGGGTGCCATGCCATGTAATAAGATGTGTGCATGTGTCGCCCAATAATGCACCAATGCTAATAACATCGCCCTCTGAAAAATCCCTTGGATGGTAAGCTTTGTTGCGCTATTACATAAAATTGGTACATTTCAGAGACCAAGTTAGGTGCTGTTGAGCTGCACGCGAGGGTGTTCGGCCATTTCCAGATGCATTTGTCCGATGCACTACGGCCAGAATCCACAACTACCTGCTTTATTGGTAGTAAAGGGACTTACATGCATTTCATGATTTCGTTCTATGACCGGCTCGTGCAATGCAACAGAATGGAAGTACTAAAACTAAGAGATAAGTCTTATCAAAATGGAAATCGAAAAAGAGGAACAACATCTGCCGAAAACGTTGACACAGCCTGGAAACTGCAGTGTATTGAAATCTTGGTATGATTTAACACAGAGGCAGAGTCATCCAATGGATGTACATCACAGGCACAAGACATAAGCCAGGCAAGCTGACCATTTCTAATGTCCTGTCCTGTCCTGCGACTATAACTTTTCATTCTCTCTAGACAGAAACGTCCATGTCAAAGTGTCTGATGTGTTTACAACGTCGTCCCGCTCTCTAAATGTTTTATATTCCCAGATAATATCTCTATTACTATTACCATTTTGAATTATGCTACAACACAGGCCGAGGCCGGGACATTTCCAGAAAAGGATCGGATCACTACCGAGTATTTTTAAAGCAATGCCAGCGCAGAGTAGCAAGTGTGAAGACTTCAAGGAACTAGACAACCGTAAAATACTGACAAACGGCACGTTATGCGTATCCCATGTGATCGTTGTTTCCCATTTCTGGAAAGGAGTGAGCAGCAGAGGGTGAACACCAGCAACCAGCACCAGAAGATTTAATCTGACTCTCCAGCTCGAAATTGAAAGCACAGAGAAAATATAACGTGAATTTATGGAAGTTGAGCCGAAGCCGTACACGAGCTCGGGAAGAATCCCCACTTATATGAACAATAGGCGCAGCTCAGCGAAACCAAGGAGGAACTGTTCAGTTCTATTTTGGGGAAGAATGTATCTAAATGACTGAACATACAATAAAATTGTGATAAACTGCGCTTAATATGCAGTTTGGTGAATCCCTATTAAGATTAAATGCAAAAGAAGCCTATTTGAAGGAAATCTTTTGTTTTAAAACGGCGAAATACTTTTCTCGCGGTAGATTTTAATTAAGTGTAAATTACCACGTATCAGTCACGATTAAGCTGCACTGCATTGCGCTAAAAAATTCAATTTTAGAGTTTTTCATTCAAATAATCTTCCCTTATTAGTCAGTTAGGTTAGGTTAGGCAGATTGTTGTGTGCTACAATGGGAATTGCAGCGTTTGCAATTTTCCAAAAAATTTGCAAAAGAGATTCCAGCCAACTGTTATTCTTTCCATAAAAGAGCAAGGAATAAGTTTTCTCACTCATAATGAACAATGGGAGAAGCGAATTAATTCGAATTGCGTAATTTGGGCTGCCTCAGCCTGAAAAAGCCATTTGGTCAGCATTCCACTGCCGAAAACATCAACCTGGTTTGACAATTGATTGCCACGAACGCTGACATTCAACCTGCATTAAGTATGGATGACCATGTGGAGTGAAGTCTGTGGTCGTTCTATTGTTTCATTCAAATTGCGCTTATCTTGGAAGAAAGAAATAGGTCCAAAGCCACAACTAAAACTAGTCAAGTCATTCAGTATTGACTCCACATCAACCAAGTGAATGGAAGAATGACGACTGCTTGTTGAGGTACTTGAGAAATGATTCATGCCTGTCATATTTAGTGAGATACAACTGTAACATTTTTCACTTTTTATTAACTGAAGACGCGCAGAAGAAGAAGACTCCTTGACTAATTATCATATCAAATCTTAATTTATAGACATGAATTGGAAGACATTAAGCCAAAAAAAATATCTGGAGAAGGACAACTTTCTTGCAATGCTTGTGTAAAAATTTGATTGACTGGGATTTCTACCGCTGAAAGTTTTAAGCAAGATCACTAATATACCATGAAGTACCTTTCGTGTTTCTGAAGGATGCACTTGAACTTCATGTAGCATTTCAGCCGTATGAAAATACCAAGTTCTTTTTGCAAAAATGCAAATGTGTGTTATTCGCTTGAGAATTTGTGGCAATTTAAATTAATCATTCACCCTAAAATATGAAATCAGTCAAGCCCACAAGCTTTTACGAAGTTTCACCGCCCACGCCTTATCAAGTCAAATCAAATATAAATGCAATTTTGGCTCAAGGGAAGGCAAAGAGTGAAAAGGTTGAACGCGCACTGAAACCTCGGTAAGTCGGCTCTACATGGCTTTGGATATTCACACAATTAAGGCGTAGAATAAATTAAAATAATTATTCAACGATACTAATCTCTCTTTCCTTCCTCTTCTCCAGGTTTCGAGTGGATGATTAATCGTTTATAACTGCAAGCATGACACGTTCGGGTATTGCGTTATTGCGCATGACGAGCTTAAACCAACATTTCATCTGTTTCCTGTACGTCTGAACCTGAAACGCAATCTTGGGCTGGAATCAGCTTAGTTAAATGCACGCATGCTGAACTTCAAATTCAAATGCCAATTACGCAATGTACAATAAACAGCGTATTGTAAAACTGCAGCTATAAAGCACAAATTAAACCTGACACTTTTACGGCATTCAATAAAAATGTGATATGCGAAACGTAAAATTGTGGAGAATTATCCATGAAAAATTAATGAATTCCGGAGAAAGGCTGAGTTGTGCATGCAGACAGGAAAATGCGTAAAAAGTTCATGACTTTTTAAGATTCTCATAATTTTTCATACTTTTTTCAAATTACGGCTGCATTGGCCGTTGGTTGGTTGTGCTGCACGGTGCAGTGCGCTTGGAGATACGAGCAGAAAGCACGTTCGTTCCGATCCAGCATCCTGGAAAAACGTATTCTTCGCGTTAAGACGAAGACGTGTCGGGGTTACACGCTTTTGTGCTCCTGAATACGCTGCACGGTGGTACGGAGGAAGCGGAGAAGTAACGGCAGGGCAGGGTCATGTGTGTCGTAAAGTCGTAAACCCTTTTTTAACTCGTACACTTTTATTTATTCAGTCATTTATGACGCCGCCGCTACTGCATTTAGGGTTTCGCGTTCTCGGTGAAGGTTACGCTCCGGGTTTCAAGCGAGCAAGCGCTCTCATTTCTCTAGAATTCTGGAATACTCATTCCGAGTCCATGTCCGTGTTTTGCGTTTTACTATTCATGCCTGGTCTGTGAATGGAAAATTATTGCTTCATATATTACACACTTTTCTAATATTATTGCAGGGCAGAGAAACTAAAATAAACACTGCGTCTGCTCTCATAACGGAATACCGCATCCGTAACAATTGGGCTGGAGTTTCCAAGCGCAACACACAAATGCCGTGAATACCGTCGCATTTTAACGACCGTCAAAATACGTGGAAGAAACGAATCCAGCGATGACCATAGCTCACAGCCCCAAGCAAAGCTCAAACTGTCGTGACTAATTTAGAAGTTTTCTGACACTTTTGACTGGGCCCACTGGCGTGAGCCTACTGCAGGAGAGTTATAAGTTCTGTTTCAAGTAAATGAACCGGCAACTTCGAAATGAAACACGAAATAATACAAACGTATTTTTAACTGGCGTGGATAATCATAACTGGAGAACCAAACTACGTTAAACCATAAAAATGCATCTGCGCTCCGACCTGGTGCCACTGACTTGAAAAGACTTGTGAAAAGCAGATGCACGACGGAGAGGTTAATGGAGGATTTGTCATATTCTCGTTAAACTCCTAGACTTCATTTATTTTCATCAGTGACGAGTGCAATAATCACAACATGGACACGAATGACAGCTGAATGACGTGAGTACAACTTTCATCTTGGTCAATGTGTTGTTCATCATCACGCTGACATGCCAGAACGATTATTGCGTGTCAATTCCAAACTTAAAGCATGAACTTGGAGCAGAAATGCACCAATAACGACCGAACAGTTCCAAGTAATTCAATTTCACAAAAGTTTTGGCTGGACTTCGATCTGACATCAAGAGAAGCCTGAGGCCACAGACACCAGACGCAGACGAAGTGAGGAAACTTGCAATTGAATTATTGCATTGCTCCGAAACAACAAACTTTCCACTCTCCACTTACTATAGGAAGTCCGGAAATGGCTCCGTAAATGAATGGAAAGTCGATTTACTTTGCAAATTATATTTTATTTGTACGATAGAAGAATAGAATCGCTTCACTCCAGTAGGTTTCATTCATTCGTGCAGATCCTGCGTCCATGCATTCAAGTTCAGGTTCAAGCCTCCGTTTCACTTTTTACACTTTTCTAATTAAAAGAGCTGACACAACAGAATTTACACAACATTTCTCTTGTCACTGCGTTTCACCCCGTTGTATCTCTCTATTATATAAATTACTTTCTCTCCAGTTGTCACACTCAAGCTCAGTGACGCGCGCATTGCCTGCTGGCGAGAAATTGCATCCATCTCATCGGAAGCCACCGATGTACCCACCCCGCGTTCGCATTCTGTCTCGTGTCTTGTGCATTTGCGTGCCTCTTGTCGTGTTTAGTCTTTTTGGTGACATTCATACGCTGCGCTGCCAGCCTACATTTGCCTGCAGCATCAATTGAAGTCTCACTTTACTGAACGTGCAACATAAGCCTGCATAATAAGCACTACATATGCCGCGATGTAATTTCGGCAAGATTAATGATTCGTCTTCATATCTCCACTGCAAATAGACGAGATCACTGCTCTTCTTTCCTGCTATTTTGCCATGTCATGCTTACCATGCTAATTTTAATAGCCAAACATTGAAAACTCGCACGCAGCTCGCACATCGCACAAAGAAACGCTTCCGTGCGCTTCACTGGAAAAGAAATCCCAAATTCTACTATATGAATGATGGCAGTAGCGGTAGAGCACGGGACGGAAGTTGACGGTGGAACACCCGCACTCTTTTAAAGCTCAACTCAAAACTAAGTTGCATTCAATAAAGTCGAACAGGCAGGCCTGGAAAGAAAATAAACTCACAACGAGCGAAATCCGGCAATTTTATTACAAGTCATCATCGCAATCATTATCAACATTTGTTAACTGGTCGCACACCCATAATTTAAAAACGTTTAGCTCCTTCCATGGCGTGGTGTGCACAACCCATCAACCAGTTGTAAAAATTTTATTTCATTCAGCATGAATTCTGAAACTCACGTTTGAAATGAAATATTATTTCAAAGGAAGTCTTAAAATCCAGTTGCAGAAGGCGCAATGCAAGGAATCGCGGTGCCGTTTGCAATCCTGTATTTATGGTTCGGTTCGAATTTTATTATTACGACGAAATGACAACGAATGATGAATGGGCTTCGAGTGAAATTTTCGGGCAGAAGCCAGTCAGTCAGTCAGATCGTATCAGTACCACAATTTATAAACTTATTTAACTTGGTTCCTGAGCCGGAGCTGAACCGAGAAGATTGATTGGCTGATTTTCTTTCCCAACTGTCGTATCGCGATCCCATGTCGTATTATTATCCAATTGGTATGCTAAGCAATGTGGAGGTGAATGCGACTTCCATTTGGAACTACTTTGTGTCACTGTTTAAGCAAAGTAGACGTTTAGACATTGCATGAGAGGAATTACGCACTACTCATGATGTGATTGTGACTGTAACTCGACGTGGAGATTGTCAAGTGACTTTTCCAACACCTGGCGACCTGACTCATTGCATTGCGTTGCTTTGCATTACATTGTTATCATTTCTTAAAAAGAGGGCCTGATTCATTCGTTTCTCGTTCGTTTTTTATTTATTTAAGCCCGTTTTGGCTTCTTGGGATAAATTGGGCAAACAAATTGGTTGTTTACATTGGGCAACATTTGAGATATCAGCGTTAATAAATAAAAGTTGTTCTCTGCCGTCGATTTATTGAGGCAATTACCACAAGATTTATAAGTCATCGTCTTCCAGCAATGAAGCGGTGCGTGCATGGACTCTCAGAATTCGAATTCTGAGAATTGGGATTAATGAAATCGATGAGCAGCTACAGAGAAGACTGTATCAGTGAACTTTTATTTACCCAGTCCGGCTCATATTTAACAACAAAACCATAAATACGAAACTTTGTACTCTTTAGGAAATCTTCTGATAATTTGTGATGTAATAATGAGGGGTCGAGGCAGACACTGAATGGATAGACGCGACGCTTCCCTTTGAACTTTTCTAAATCGTAAGCTCCACTTTACTGGAGGAAGATTAAAGAAGGATTCTTGTCTGTGCATTCATAACCACATTTCTGTTCATGTAATTCCTGTTTTGTATTTTTAGCCATCAAACAGAGTAAATACGAAATCCCTCGTATCTTTTTAAGGAACATATCATTGTTCACAAGTTTACGTGAGTTTATTCCCCAAATGTACTTTGGGTCAATAAATAGTAAAGAATCAGCTGGATGCTGGATACGAGTGTAATACTCAAGTACAGGACGGCAACCTAAAGCTCGTTCATGGTAATCATGTACAGGCTAATTTTAGGGCAGAATTCATTAAATTCAAGCATGCACGTCCACTGCAGTCGCGTCGGGTCGGCTTCTTTCCTTACCCGCACCACACCGTCCTTTGACGATTAGGGATGATTACGACAAAAATGACACAGATGAGGACAAAGTGTTAATAATGTAATTCTTTCATGCATAATGCAATAAACAGTCTCATAAACAGTAAAGATGTGCTAAGCTCAATTCATTCGAACCGATAATGCGGTACCTAATTTTCTATTGTTAACACAAAATGGACCTTTTACCATACAACGTGAGCGTACCGGATTGAATTCTTTCCCCTGAGGATGCTGCCCGACTGCAATGAGTTATTGAGCTGGTAAAAAAGCTACGAACACAGAATAACAGATCGCGTTTCTGATTTTACTCACTTTCAATTTACAATTGTGATGCTATACCATTAGCATTGCTTATTAGCAGTGCTGCATGGAAAATGCGACAGATTGTAAGCTTGGTCGGCAAAGCATTATTCCCCCAAAAGGAATAAAAAGTGTCTGCGTTAATTTATTTGCATGGTAGTGAGTGTTAATTTCACTCGGCCTCTCTGGCAACGACAGCACGGCACGGCAGCTCGGCACCCAAAAGTTAGCGTGGAAGCAAGTATGCTGTTAAAAAATGGGTCCAAACTCTTGCTCTCTTCTGTTTTAATGCTCATCATTAATCTTGTTTGATTACTCATTCATTCTACCTTGCACCCAATTTCAAGAAATTCCTTTCCCTACAAAAGCCCTAATTCGTATGCCTCATGGCTTGGCCGAAGCAAGATTTTTTCAGCTGAACTTGATACTTGATCCGAATTGTAACATTGAACAGAATAGGCGGCCGTCGCTGTCTTCCTCGCATTCTCGCAATGCAGACTGCAATAATCATTAACGAAAGTGTCAAATATCAGCGTACCATTTGATTTGAATATCCCGAAACGAGTCGCTAATGTCAATGCCATTACAGGCTTCGTTGTTTTCAGAATCGGAATGTAAACTCGATCCTGCATTCGAAGGAGAAGAATGTAAACTGTAAAATACAACCCAATTAAGGCTCTAATAGTTGACATTTTTGTTTATCTGAAACTCACTTAAAGCTTCAAGTTGCTTTAATGGAATAACTGAAGGAATAAGTGCATCGTAACTTTCGCAAGAGCAAAAGCACGGACCCAAAATAGCCAAAATTAGTTCAATTTGTTCTTCGGAGACAAAAATACTCACCTCCTTTATGAATTTGGCAGAGTCTCAATCAAGATGCGTTATGAAAATGGGGCACAACTCAAAGCTCTCCTCTCAATACTCCAAAAATACATTTATCAATTACTGTCGGTTGGTTTCTTCACTGTGAAGGCAATTTGTTGTGAGTCAAGGCCATTTATTTTCCGCCTTTGAGATTCATAACTTTTCCGGCACAATATTTTGAATGCCAAGATTAAGATTTACAACGAATATACTCGTGCATGCATGCCGTAAACTGTGCTTTCCATTAGCGTGGAATGGCAGTAGATCATTAGGTCCATGTTCTTGTCGTTCGGCTTGGTTCTTGGTTCATGCATATTCAATTCTGGCACTGAAACTTTGCATTATACTATTCGGAAAAGTTTTCATGAAACTGAGCTATGTATAGGCACGCGTGAGAGCAAAACAGATGAGATGAGTAAAAGTTTACATGCGTGTGACAGCGTTATGAATGTCAATGCCAACTGGCAACTCAACAAATTCAACAATAACAGAAACTGCATGAAAAAATACACTTTCCCATAAGCTTCCAAACGAATATCAAACCTCAAAACCATAATTCAACGAAGAGATCATAATTCATTCAAGAGGCGTCTTTCGATGCTTGTGGAACAGAAATGAATACAAATTACACGTGCGCCAACTCCGAATTTGGTATTTGGTTGTTGTTCGGGCCTTGTAAATTAGTAAATTGGGTATTATTCAAATACAATTCATAACAATGAATGCTTATCGCTATAGTTTTGTCCAAAGTTGTAACATTTTAATAATTCATTGTTTCCTAAGTGGGAAGCCGGTTAACCAACTTGTTGCACCTGGCCTTGGCCGGTCCCGGCCCGGCTCCAATACAGACGAATCTGTCAGAACGTATTTTATGGCGTTAACTCCATTGATCCCAAAATTGTAGCTTCAATATGCTAACAGGCTTCAGGGAGCAACAATACACGCGTTTACGCGACCTGTAGGATTATAACAATCGACTGGCGCACAGTGCAAAGGGTACTTGGGAGTGGTCAAATATTCGGTTTTAACTAAACTACAACAATGCAGTGCAAGGCAATGTGCAAGAGAAGCAAGCAGTGGGGTGTTTGACGGTTCACGTTTATGCATTATCGCTGTCGTTGCTTAACATCATAATTTCATATTATTATAATTTATTCCAGAGCAGGATCCGACCCAAGCGCAGCGCAGGAGGGTGGATATGGAATATGCTTAATGTATGTCACGTCATGTCGGCTCTTCACTGCCAGACTTCATCCAGTGCCTAATATGACATCGTAATTATGGGTTCTTTTACACCATTCGGAACATCGCTTTCCTCTCTCGTCACCTCGAATCCTATTGTTGCAACGTTGTATCCTATTTTATCCCGCAAAGAGTAAGGTAACAACGACGACCTCACAAATGTATGCAAACCGATCCTTACAAGATTATCCCTCGATTGTCGTCGTTTTCATTTGTTGTAATTAGCAACTTACATGGGAATCAACTCTCTTAGAGTGATTTCGGAGTTAGCATCGGATTGCAGACCAGAGCCTGGCATGGAGTCGAATTCAAACGTAATCTCAAGTTGTGGCTAGCTAGCCCAATTACGTCGGGCTGCCACCCCCAGGCTTGATTGTGTCTTGCCCTGCCCAGTGTCCAACGTATTATTACAAAAACTTAATCAAGAACATCGTGCAATTATTGGATTATTCCGGGCAACCAACTCAGAAAGACGGAGTGCAGTTCATCGTAGCTGCCGCACACACTGGAGAACGATAATAAATGCACACATGGAGTGAACGCATGCAATGAACCTTCATCCCAACTTCCATCTAAATGTATCCAGCTTACTGCTGTGTACTACACTCCACGGAGAGGAGACCACCTGAGCGATAAAATTAGAAGCTTCAAACTTCAACCTGGAAGATTGAAATAACTACCAACTGTTCATAGCACAATAATAACATAATGGGTTATGAGCAATGACGGTGAAACAATTGATAATTGGACACCGTGGTCGAAGAGCTTTGCACGTAGGATACAGTCCATAAATATATTATTGCCCCTGCATCATTAAATTTTTGAAACTTCGGACTCCACCGCTTCGTTATCATGCAATATGTCAATCATTGGAGATGCATTACATTAAAAATGCACCGTCTACGTGTGACCGGGCCAAACTTTCTGGGCAGGTTTCGTGTCCGGGCTCAACAAAATAGAAAAACCATGGCATGGTTTTCAGGCTCGTCGCGTTCGTCTTTCGACTCTCTTGGGTGGATCGCATTCGTGCATGCGAGCAATAACACCAACAGCAGTGCATTCAATTGATAAGAAATAGCTTGATACGATGGGATGCACTTACAATGCTTCAAGCGCGTGAAGCTTTCCGAATTTGAATTAGGATAATAAACAAAATAAGAGAACAAAGAACTACGCGCGACTTTAACGGTCCCCAGAAGAAAGCCAACTAAGTCAGTTTGAAGCCTGTCTAATGCACCTTTCTGAAAACGAACAGAATATAACCACGCTTCAAGCGTACGGCCGAAGCCGCGACAGAAACTGAAACAAGGGATTATGCAAATTTAATTAAGATATGGAGACGCATGCACACAGACACTCCGAATCATACAATGTTCGAACTACGAGCTGCAACGATGATCAGGATCGGAAGAAAGCGGCTGTCGGTAAGTTAAAGGGAAAGTAATTTGGTTTAACATGACAAGATTACGTGAGTTCATCACATTCATACCGCGCACCAACCTTTATTGCTTTCCATTTACCTTTCTTCCCTGCCCGCCTCGGTTTCTTTTTATCGGTCCCACTTTCCACATAACTCTATTATGATTATTCTTAGAATGGTATACATATATGTAAGGGCAATCTGCCTGCACCCAAGTCTACAATACACAGTTCGTGTTCATTCGTGTGTCAATACATAAATAAATAACACGTATCGTGATCGTGAGCATCTCTTGGACTTGGACGCTGCTTTCCCTGCACTGTACTTAGCTGGGGCTGGGGCTGGGGCGTTAGGGAGCAAGGGCGGTGAGATATGCTTCAGGAAACTTTTATTGGCTAATTTATAAAGTAAAACTGCAGGAGAAATGTCACAGCATCTGCCGTGCCAAGCGATCACGGTCGAAGTCAGCCCCTCGGTCGCTATTATTTAATCCAGCTATAATTTAGACGAAGATTAAAATATTAACCGAAATCAAATTGATCAATTTAAATTGACTTTGGCCCCATTGTGCCCTTCTACGAGCGACCTGAGCTGTACTGTATTCCTACCCGAGAATTGCATCACGTTGTTGCACTGCATGCATGGTGGTTTTAAACAAACAACGCTGTGACGAGGTCTCAATGCGTCTTAATCCGATTATCGTGCCTGCGCCCAATGGTTAGTGCTTAATACCTTACATAGTACTTTTGGTACAGCATTAATGGTGAAAGGATCTATCGCGATTGCGACTATTAAGCGGAGAAGGGTGCTCGTTGTGTTCGCACAGAGTTTTATCAGCCCCATTGCAGTGACGGCTGGGCGAGTAGAGAAAGTCAGAGAGAAAGCTTACGCTTACGTTTAATGAAATGCCAAACCTCAGAAACTTGGAGCAGGAGCCTAGTATAACAATAATATTTATCTTGGCCTAAAGCTGTTGCCTCCAACGCCTGCAAGTGATAGTGATTTCATCATAAACAAATTGTACTCAAATTTCACAATCTTGCCAGCGCAACAGTGAGTCATCGTCTTAGTGCCATGAGTTTCGCATCGAGAGTCTTGAAAATGGTCGGTCATGAAAATTATGTTTCTCCAAACTCAAAACAAAGCTAACATTGTCGGCGCTTAAATTTAAAACTGCCGCTGCTGTTTCGAACATTTAAGAACAAAAACAATAAATTCATTCATTTTACGCACATAAAGGAAATGAATTGCTTCCTATTAGGTTACAAATGAATATGGGCACGGTCTTTATGTACTTAGCATTGGTGCAGATTGCTCAAGCTGGCTGGGATGAGGAATAATGGAAATGAGTTAAAATGAAACCAATTACACAAATGGTGACAAAATGTAACCAGGTCATAAATCTCAAGGGTAAGCAAGTCTAGTATTCTGTTCGGAGTGGAGTGCGGAGATCCCAGTGTAGTGTAGAGTTTTAAACTTGGTCATTCACGTTTCCAGGCATTGTACTTTTCACTTTCAAGTTCAAGCACACCAGAAAGTGAAATACACACCCATCCAGCACAGAGCGCGGAGGTGAACTCTTCTCTTCTTCATTCTCAATTTCGCTAAACGACAATAATGATTTCATTTCTTCCGCATCCAGCCAACGGAAGAAAGGTTCACGACCGCGACCCGTGACACAAACATGAGCACGAGAGCACGACGCGAGTGTAAGTCCTGGTCCATGGTTGGTTATTACGGTATGATTTTGCCCTATTGTCATTTTCCTCTCGGAGAACTGCAACATTGTATTTATTACATTGCACACCGCACCGCACCCGAATAATATAACAATAAGCCGGCGCATCGGGCACGCCACGACTCGAACACGGACCCTTCTTCATTTCTTCATTGGCGACAATACGACAATACTGCATGTGTTCTTTCACTAGAAAATTGCATAATAACCATTGTTATTCCTTTCCTGGGACCGTGGCCGTGGCACAGAATACGAATGGCACGGGAAAATGTGCAACATAGCTCCAAACAATCGGACCCGTACAATTCACGCGTTATAACTTTGTCCCTGTCTGTAATTTTATGACCCACTTATGCTTTACAATAAATTATAAATTAGGGCAAGATTTAATTAGCCTAAATGAAAACTGACAATTATTGAATTGCTCTTCTGCGTGCCTAATTTCGGATGGTGCATCCGATGTTCTAGTCCAGGATGGTTCGGACTTACCGGCTGGAAGGAAAGTTGGTTGTATTTGCGACTGATCATAAATAACCCCGTTGAAGATTTCAAGCGACAGATTAACACGGGCATGGCTAATTTAAAGATCTTATGGACAACAATAAAATTCCGCATTGACGCATTGAGACGTGGTTTAAGTATTTTGTAATCGACCGTTCTTACGACTAGTACAATCATGGACAAATATGACAAGATGCCGCGAATGCAACTTGGTTCTATGCTTCGCTTTAGACTCAAAGGTCGAGTTACTTCAATTGGCACTTCAGAGTTGTAAATCTTTTGTCAACCAGGTTTATGACTTTATGCCTAATGTTTCTTTTTCAGAAAACCGAAAATGTGAGTGTCTCCATTATTCATTGCTGTTTGAATGGAGTTACGCAATAATACGCAATTACGCATTTTTCGAAACAAGGTCCAAGACCAAATTGTCCCAAACCCGAAAAGAGCGTTCAAGACTGAGAAAGGGCTGAAAACAAAACCAAACCCGTGAACAGCCAAAACTATAGTACCAAAGCTGCCAAAGCATGGCAAAAGCAGCTGTCAGAAGTAAATCTGTAACCAGATCTAATTTGTGTGTATGTTGCCAGTTACTTGCCCGAAACAAAAATAATAGACACCAAAATGCACTGTCTACTACACCAACAGCGTTACAAGTGCTATTTCCCAATTCTTGGTCCCAGCTTCCATACTCCGAGATGACAACACATAAAAAATGCTGCTGTCTCTTTTAGCCTTCTTACAAGTTGACTTTTCTAGGCTCTTCTATTATCATGAACTGGATATTCCCATGGACATTTGCCATCTTGTCATTGCCTTCAAGACTCTGTGCAACGGAAATATTTTAATGCAGAACGGGAACGAGCAGCAGGACGGGAACATAAACATGAATGTTACATGAATCATTTAGCCCGTGGAGCATTAGATCTTTCTCGTGAACCGTAAACATTTCATTTTCATAACCCTGGACCGGACAATGTGTTCATATTTCCCATGAAAATTCACAATTTCTGAACTTCTTGGTCCATGGATTATATACGGCTGAGAAATTCTATGCCCAAAAGTCCGCAACCGCACAATGAAGACGCATCTGTATTGTGTAGCGTCCGGTTTGATAAGCCCATAGACCAGGTCATAATTAATGGAAGCCGTCGCCAGCGAAGGCAAACTCAAACCGTGGAGCTTTATTTTGAAAACTTAATCTAGGATCAATATTTTGGTATCCCGCAGCTTTCAAGCCTGGTCATTAATTTAAAGGCCGCAAGTTCAAGTTGTCTGACTGAGCCGAGCACGCCTCAATTAATTGCTTCCTGCTGAATTTTTCTTGGCATGACGCAACCTCCAACCAAGTTCCGACGCTTGAGTTAATCCCGTGTTGCTTCGACTTTCGAGTTTAAAGTTTTGTCATTGTTTACATATACGTAATCCCACTTTAAAGGCCTATTCAGGCGACAGACAGGCAGCGTAACAAACGGAAAGCAGATAACGAGCGTCCAAGTGATAACAAGTGCCCAGTTAAAAACAGCATATTAAACAAGTCGAAACTGCCTAGTTTGCAGGCCGGTTTATCGGTCACTTCACAATTTTATTCACTCTAAGATTAAATACTCGAACCAAATTCAGGAAATAAGCTGGACCGGAGCTGAAATCTTATGAGTACATAAAGCCGCCATTGAGTCAAGGCAATCGAAGATGACACTCCACTCTTCGTGATACATTCCGATGGGACAACTTTCACTGAGTCTTGCATTTCTTATTGAGAGTCAAAACTGTGAAATGGTGCCAAGTGTGTAAGTATACAAATGGCTCCGGTGCCACCGTTGCGGGCACGGAATCCTGTATGCTGGTAATAAACCTCACAAGCATTGTTGACGTCAACGTTGTGGCACTTTGAACGAAAAATACTTTAACTTCTATAAATTTATGACTCAGCTGATAAGGGTATTAGTGTTAGTAGTTAGTACCGACAATTCAGCCATTCATTTCATGCCAGTGACTCACACTCTTTGAGCCTCGCATTATTCAGCTCACCAGCAAAATTTCGTTTTCACCGCTGCGGTGTAGCTCTGCGATCACGTACAGATAGACAGGATGTGCCTTCCATTTTAATTTCCAAGTCGCAGGAAGTGCACTAATGCACGTGCCGTGCTTCAATTTGCAAGGTAATGACAATGACAATGACCATCGCTGGCGGCAGTCACACCAGAGCAAAGACGCCACGCTGCACCGCACTGCCTTACTTGAAGAACGTGATAGAAGTTCGTGTTCTTGCTGAATAAGCATTTGACTAGGGCAATGTCATAGCTCTGGATTTAAGTCTGTAGGCTCGGCATTCCGAAAGCCATCAGCGTTCAACCAACCTGGTTCCAATTAATTTAATTTACGTGCTCGTTCTTCTTGTCATCATGATCATCATCGTGAAATGAATGCCAATGTTATTTCTACCGGGTCTTGGGAATCGACAACGGAAAAGGGCAAACTCCAGCTCACAAGTACCTCATACTTTAGTACTTGAACATTCATTTCATTTCTTCGTCCACGTTTAATTATTTTGATGTGAAGCGTGTCTCCTCTCAGCCCCAACTTACAAGTACGATTTTCCTTTCAAAATCAGGTTGGATTCAAGTGAGGAAAGGAAGGAAGGCTTTAAATCATTCAATGTACCATCACAATGCTATTTAAGGATGAGTTTGACTAATTTCTCTCCAGAAAATATTACGGTAATGAATGAGCAATGCTGTAGACATTTCTCTTCAAAAAATTACACTCTAGGAAAAAATGGGCTTCAACGAACCGTGATAAGTTTGGGTTGTCTTTGTAATTGATCCTTTTCCTTTGAAAATGAATGAGCTCTGCCTGCTAGTCTGTAACCTCAACGCTGCATTGCATTGCATGGGTTGAAGCACTTGAAGAAATAATTTGTAATTTGTGCCAGTGCTGTACCTTTTCCTTCCTCAACCCGAGAGTTCTGAATAGGTTACGTGATTACATAAATATTTTTATAGTTCCAGCATTGCACAAAGTGTTGAGAGATTCCAAAAGAGCTCACTGCTCTTCGGGTTCTTGAGCAGTGAATGAAAGAATGCTCGTTAGTGGCCGTCTTCAGTAAGATGTGCTGGCTTTGCCTAGGTCGTCACATTTCCTAAATTCAATGGTTTTTGGGTTTTAAAACCTTTGAACTGAGTAAATGAATGCACACTTCAGAATTCTAACTGCAATTCTGATGACGACGCTTGATGAGTAGGATTCTCCATAGTTTAGACGCTTCATTTTCGAATCTCGTGATTGTGGAGTTCACATTCTTAAAGGTAAAAATTAAAATTTTAAACCCTGCTGGCGCTTCCGTCATTTTCAGTTCCAAACCAAAAGAGCGCAAACAGTGTCATTACTCTGTATTAAAAGGTTCTTCATGCCCAACGAACCGTACCCTGCATTGTGCATTTCCATTACACGAGAATGGTTTCCAGATATTGGTCATACGCTTCATCACGAAATACGTCGGAAAAGTATTCTCGCATTTTAGTCTCATGCTCGCACGTACAAAACACGTTATAAAGCTCTGTCTGCATTTGCCTTGTCTAATGGGACAGATTAATTTTTGTCTCCTGAAGCTTCCGAAATATGCATACGGGAATTTCTTCGTTCGCAAAGATGCTGCGCGAGAGGAAAAGCATTAGTTCCGGTGGCAGGCTCTCTTTTGATAGTACGAAGGATGCACTTTTCCAAATGCATAAAATTTTAAAAGCTTTTCTCTTCCTGCTCGAGATGCTTTGTGAGGCGATGTTCTTTAAAAATTCTAAAACAATAGAAATGCAATTACGCAATTTGGGTCGTAAAACTGAACTCCATCACCGAATTGCGCGTCGAATCGCTCCGAGCTTTTATTAAAAGTGCTCAAACTCAATTTTGTACTGTTGTATTTTGCATTTGAGTTTAATGCTACCAAAATCCTCTGCTCTGATGGAGCGTTGCTGTGCTTCTCGGATTCATGTTGCCATTCCATTTCGCATTAAGCGCGGCGGGCAATATTTTATTATGAGTTTTAAGCACGATTTCCTGAAGTAATTGAGAACATGAGTCTGTTCTGCGGGCCCCTGCTATAAGTAACTTGTGTTTACTTTGCGAGAGCAGGCAGGTTTAACGCGAACTATTTATATTTATTGATGGCGACGCAGGTAAATTTAATTCGTCTAGAATTGCGACTCACGACTCAAAATAGAATTGCCATTGTTATTGTTTTCTGAGACCGAGCAATCGATTTTCGCATTGAACGGTCACTGGCTCGTATCTTACACCTTGCGTCATGAACATTACGATAAAATAGTAACAGTAGTAGCACTAAGTTACTTGAAGCAAATGAGGTCTGCTAACTTCAGTCCATGGAAACGAAATTGGTTTTTGCTATACTTATCAATTTGATGTGCACACGCAGCGCAACGAGCAGAATTCGCTATTTCTAGTAGGTGGAACGTAATACACATTGACAAAACATAGTAAACGAAGGTTGGCAAGTCGCGAAATAATACTCCTGGACTCCTACCTTTTGATTTAGCGCTTTCTGCTTATTATTTAGAGATGTACTCTGCTTATGCGTTGGTGGCTACTTCTCCCAGGTATTCGCATGTCGCATGTACAAGGAAAAGGTGTAGTATGGGCTGTACTTTGTTCTGCGAGTACGGCAAGTGGTAGTTAGATTTTGGCAATAATGATGGCAAAAGGAGTCGCTATTCTGGCGAGCACCGGTGATAACATGATTCAGTTCACTAAAAGATCGATGGAAGAGATGGCAATGGCAAATATGCGTTCCCTCTCTTTTATGTTTTTGCAAGAATTGCAACTGCAGACTGGAAAAGAGGGTCTAAGGTCTAAAGTTTTTGCACATTGTATACAAACATAAGAACTCGACTCCAGCAACGGTCTACACTTCCCACATTCTATTCACATTCACGCGATGCATGCGGCGAAGTGTACGAGACTATGAGAAATGAAGCGAAGGATCGTTATTCAATGACTCATTGATGAAAGCTTGCATGTTGCAAACACTGGAAAAATTATGACCGACTGCGAAAGCGACCCTCCCTGGCAATTTGTTTGAGTCATCCATTGGCAAGAAAATCCCCTCTTCGCAAAAATCCATTATACGGATGCCTCAGTCGGCCGCAAGCTGTTGTAATCTTTTGGCGATTTTTGCACATTGAATTTCATGGGCGAATAAAAGGAACCCGAATTTGTTACGCGAAGTCGTAAAATCACTGGACGCTAAAGTCGATGGAAAATTCATCAGGTCTTCAGGCTCAGTGCCCGGATTGCCCGGCCCAGTCGAGCATGTCACTGCACAAACTCACGTCGAAGAGAGTAAAACTAAATGGCAGTAGTACAATTTTATTAGTTTAGTTTTTTATAGCAATTGCAAAACATCCATCCAAGTTCATCCTGATCGTCATCCATCTCGTCCCCGTCTCGTGGTTAATGTATCATGAAACATAAATTTCAGTAAATAAAGAAATTACAATATGCAATAACATCGATGCAACTTTCCTCATTACAATTTTATTACGAAAGATGATGGAAAAGTTCACTGCGCTCGCAGATAATGCCAAACATAGCCAGATTTCCCAGTGAGAGACAAAACTGCATTGTACGGAGAAGTTTGCGTGCAAAATCTTTACTTTGCCTTGCCCTTTCCAAAGTTCTTCAAGAAAGAGAAACCTCAAATGTCAACTATTAACTTGCTACCGTGGTTGCCACGGTTGACTTGCTGGACTGCCACTGTCATCGTCTATTGCGAAGTGATTGCAAGTGAATGACGCATTTCATCCTCTTGAACCGTTCCTTTCCTCTTCCACCATTTGCAATAATCAATTATTTCCCGGAATAACTCGCAAAGTTGGCACTGACTCACTTGGATAATCGGTTTCGGTGCCTTGCCGAATCGAGGTTGTGGAGAAACTCATGTTTATCGACAGAATTTTGCATGCTTAACTTATGTGGCTGTTGTCATCAATGAGTCATTTACGAAATGCGGAATGATAGCTTCGTGTCCCAAATATGCAAATATGCGATGACAATTCGGTTTGTCAACTTTCCAGCACTGAAGAGTAATTAATAAATTAGGTCTCAACCTACCTGTCAAAGTTAGTAGTAGGAACGGTGCCATTCCGAATCCGACGCTGACGCAGACGCCGCGTTGTCTCACTTTTCCCATCTTGGATTCTTCGCGTGTTGAACTCCTCGCGCAATACAGGGCGACAGTCAATTTTGGGTATAGTTTATGGGTCTTTCTGGGTGCAATGAAGTAATTGCTCGGGATGCTAAATAACTGTGTCAGTCCGAGTAAACAGTATTGTTTCAGGTAATAATTCTGTAAAATGCCGCTTTCGCTCTTTCTTTGGCACAAGCACACTTTGTACTGGATGACGATGCTGATATTGAATGCTGAAATGCGAATGATTCGTTTGTTGATTTGCTGATACGGTTCACAGGAGATAAACGCTGATCAGTGAATATCCGAGAATACCAACAGGTCGATGTTGTGCGATGCACGTCGTTCCCTCACAAGTGCCTGAAGCAGACTGATCAGTGAATGCGGGCTCGCGGATTCACAAGTTGGAGTAGAACCGGTGCCAAAGCCAACGCGTTGGTTTCTCAATGTGTACGCAACACACGAAGTTGGGCTCGTGTGGAAAATGTTCTCCCGTGTTGCGTGCTCCTGATTCTTGAACGTAACCACAATTGATTCGATTGATGCTCTTTCGTTATCCTCTTGTTATTAGGCCACTTTTGTTCTAAATTCACGTTAATGAAGAAACTTTCAGCTACATATGAGTCGTTTAAGGTTTTCTCGAACGTGCTGTCTGATGTGATGACTAATGAAGAAAGAATTTCGACGTCTCCAGCAATGTCCAATGTTGGACAGTTGAACGTTTGTCTTGTTCAGTTTTCAATGGGCAATTTCTAAACTGACTTCTCGAGAGAGTTGCGATGACTTACTTCTGTCGATTCTTGCTGTAGGTTACATACAAGACACTGCTAACATCAAGTCTCACAACATCGCAATGTAATTGAAAGTGCAAGTATGAAATTCGATTCGTATTTGCGTGCTTATTATGTCGTTCAGTGATGCGGTCGCGGTGCTATTGCAAAAAAGTGCGGAGTGATTCAGCTCAATGACCTTCTTCCTTCCCCACACGCCGCGAATCAACCGCACATTCCAAAATAACACGAGAATTGCAACAATGTAGGCACAGAACGAAGTGCAGCAGTTGAGCCTCGCAAAATGCTCTCGATGAATGTTGTGCTGTGCGCGAACAATGAGAATGGCTGGATGAGATCTGTTCAGATGTGGAACCAGTTTTCGACTGACAACAAACGGCGACATGTACGAGTCGCGAGAGCGTAACAACAATGCGTGTCCGTTTAAGATACCTGAGAACCTTAGAAGAGGACTCATCTGCTAATACCTCAGTGGATAGTGGATAATTATGTGGACGACGATGTTACGCAATGAAACAATACATTTTTATATGAAAACACCTTCCATTCCATTGCATTGAATCCAGCAACAGCATGAAAGTCAAGATAATATTGTGTGTGAGTTTTAGAGAAGTTCTTCGTTACCCAACAACGAGTCTCATATTGCTAGCTTCTTTCCTTTGGCGATGGACCTGCTGAATACGGAGGCTACAATTCACAGGTATATTCAACCCTTCGTAGAATTCAACAATTCAAGTTCAACAGTACAAGTGCATGAAAATTGTGAGAAAGTACCTGAAGATGAAGCGTAGCTAAATAAAAGCGCGTGAGTTACATAAAGCATAATGCGTGCAGTGATGTTGAAGAATACCATGTGTATTTCTAGCTCGAGGCAACAATGCAAGGTTTAACGCACCACATATGTGCTGGTAGTCCACTGGAAAATGACATCACCAACTTGTGCATTATTGCACTTCAAAAATCATAAAGAGCAATGCCAAAGTCTTCAACCTCCTTCAAGCTAATGTCACAAGAAAGTATGTAAATGTTTAATTTATTCATTCAAAGATATAATTTAATTGGCCGCGGCGCCAAAAAATGTAATACAAATGCTTTCACAAATGCCTCAACTAATTTCTAGTAGTACATTTTTGGCAAAATTCTATTACAGCATTGGCTAAGACTTAGTAGTTGTGCTTTGTGTGTAAATAAATGTAAGGAAATACTGAGACTTAAGCTACTTCCTAGGATAAAAACATGTGAACTTTCACTTCACTAACTTGGTTTCAACATTTGGCAAGGCTTGGAGTTTTATCACAATTAATCAGTTATACTCCAAACTTGGCCAATAAAACTTCCGTTGCGACTACTAGACTTGATGCGATTATAAAACGAATTAACATAAAATAAAAAGAAACATAAATCAGTCGCATTTCATCCTTTCAAATTAGCATTTACTACCTGACATTGTAGGAGATTATTCGGAGTTGCTTTCTATATTGTCCTCATTTGTACGGATAAGTAATTCAGTTGTACTTACACTCGTGGTTTAATTAATCAGAAATTCAACCAACCATCAACAACTCCTGTAGCTATTTCAAATAGTAATGGATATCACATTGTTTGACGTCGCGATGTGTGTGCTGATAACTATGTTACAATGACTTGACTGGTGCTCACGGTGCAGTTACTAATAATCATAGAAGACAATTATTAAGGATCCATAATGAAACTCAATAAATGAATATGGTTACGCTACCAGGAGTGGTTCATCATCCGAAAAGCCTCGAACAATTGGTTGGTCCAATTCTTCTGCTTGGGCAAACGCATCATATTAGAATCATATCGATATTCACGCCTCGGCCTCTCGACTCGAGGCTAAATGGTACTTACCCGTCGACTGTTGGAAAGTTGCAGCACCGGAACTTGTACTATAGTGCGAGCTTGCGAAGTTGAAAAATGAGAGTCGTAGGCGTCTGTGTCTGACGATAAACACGCCAAGAGTGCCAGCCAACACAGCAATCACCACAATGGCTGTAATGGCGATTCCCCAAGCACCTTTTGTACTCATGATAATTTGGCCGGGATTTGGAATCCCTGTGACGTGAAAATCCGTGGATTAGTACTGCTTCACTAAGAGTATTGCTGTTGAAACTTACAAGTATTTTCTTGACACGTTGATTTTTCCTCGTCCCAGTTATTCGGACAGTCTAGACATAAAATACAGATTTTGAATCTAGAATCCATCAGCGAACTAGTATAACCATTAACATTCGCAAGTCTCGTACCTCGTTGGTTCCCATCACAAACTTTATCTGTTGGGATGCAAATCATAGAAGGACCACACTGGGTCTGATTTTCTCCACAACCAGCGTCCACATGAGCACAGATTGAGATTGCTTCATCGTCTTTTCCTGGACAGTCAGGAACAGCATTGCAAACCATTTGCCGAGCAATGCAGTCTCCTGTTACGTAGTAAAGTGGTCAATGTGGTTATCTTTTAAATTACTGAACGGATATCATACTGATATCACATTTAATAATATGCTACCTGAATTGCAACGGAATTTCTTGTCAGGACATGTCGATTTTGGAGCAACTGTGGGGGTCACGCTGCCACCATCTAATTAAATTAAATTAGTGCTATACAATGAAACATAATGGTATGTGGTATGTTGTAGGAAGTTCATGAAAGATTTGTACTTACCACAACCCTGTTCATCTGCGCAATTGTCCTCATCGCTGCAGTCGCATACGCCCTAATTAAATTAACACAAAGATTACAGATTACAGTATTATGACCTATTAATCAAAAGATTATATAAAAGCATTTTTTCTAGAAAACTTACATCGCATTTCCAGAACTGTGGAATGCATTTCTTTGAAACTTCGCATTCAAACATTTGGTCGCCAGTGCAGTTGCCAGTAGGAAACGGATCGATCACTGGAGGTGGAGTTGTAGATGTGAACGTGCAATTGACTTCATCTGAACCATCGATGCAATCCGGGTCACCCTAATTCGTAAGTCACAAATACAATGAATATTAAACACATCACTGGCCAAGGCAAATGTTACAATATGAATTTCCTTACATCGCATCTCCAATTTGCCATTATACACTCTCCACTCTTGCACTGAAACTTCCAACTCGCACACGTACTGTTGGAGCAATCTTTCTCATCCGACCCGTCCTAATTGTCAAGACAAATAAAATTCATGATTTATCATTCTTTCATAAATCACTCATTATGAATTATGGTGATCCGCCACTTACCTTGCAATCGACGTCACCTGTAACATATCAAGAAATAGGTGGTTAAAAAACATACGAGAATAGTAGAGAGCCCAAGTTCAGCATAAATTGAAGTCTTACCATCGCACTTCCAATCTTCTGAAATGCATCTTTCTTCTCCAGGACACTTGAACTCATCTGGGCCACACGTGGTGGTGGAATTTTTGCAGCCTACTTCGTCCGACGGAATTCCATCCAAACAATCATCGTCCCCTGAAACGGGTTGCATTTACGAACGAATTAGTTGCAGTTGCACTAATTCGAAGTATAAAATTAAAGTCAACCAAACGTCCTTTCTTACCGTCACAAACCCATTTTTTCAAAATGCACCTTTTGTTTGCACACTGAAATTGATCCATGTCTTTGCATTTGGGATGCAAATCCTCGCAATTCCGTTCGTCACTGTAATAAAGCGCACATCAATATAAAATTCTCTCATCTCAATCTCAACTCGCTTGCTTTACTGACCTTCCGTCTGGACAATCTTCATCCCTGTGAATTGAAAATAAAACAATTACTATCTATTGCATTCAAAAATTATGTAGTATTAATTTTGACGGCTTACAAGTCGCATTGCCAAATGTGTGGGATGCAGCGACCATCGGCCACACATTGGAACTGATTGGTCGAGTTGCATTTTCGATTATCACAATTGTTCTCATCTGAACCATCCGGACAGTCCGAATCTCCTGAGCACGCAAAGAATTGATTAAAAGAATGAAAATGAGATAGTCCAATGTAAATTGTACCATCACATCTCCATGTTGCAGGAATACAAAATCCGCTATCGGCGCATTTAAAGCTTACTTCCTGAGCACAGGTGCTCTCTAAAATGGTGATAGGATAATAGAATATACTCAGCATCTAAATGAATGACAATGCTGAGTTTTGCTGTTCACTTACCACACTCTCCTTGTTTGTTCGGGGACTTGCCGTCGGGACACACACATTTGGAATTCAAGCCTGTCCCAGAAGGTATGAGCCCGTCAGGGCAAGCGCACAAAGATGTGGTATTTGGTTTGAAGAGACAAAGATGTTCACAAGGACTTCCAGCACAAAGGTTCTTCCCCATCTGAGAGGACGAACCGATCACCTGAAAACACAAAACAAGTAAAAAATTGAGTCCGTAATTCATAATCCGGTGCTTATTGCTTTCCATATATGCATTACTTTCATGTCCATTGGTTTATCAATTTTAGCCTGGACTGTAATAATTTTGGTTGAATTCAAGTTATCTTTCCGAGCCATGTAAATCGATTTCGTGATCCAATCATCCCAGTAGATATAGTCGTTCAGTATTGCAATTGCAAACGGATGAGACATTTTCGGCTGAAAGAGAAGCAATGTTTGATGTGAAATTAGATTCTAAAGTTTCGACCATTGCAACTTCACTACTTACATCCTTGTTAAGGTAGAATTGCAAATGCTTTCCATCCAAATCACTGGTGACCAGATGATCCAAATGAGCGTCGACCCAGTATAATCGATCGCTGTTCGTATCAACAACAATGCCGTTGGGCCAGTAGATAATAGGAGATGGACGGCCAGCATTAGTGACTATCTTTTCCGGATTACTTCCGTCTAATCCGGATCTTCCTATGCATGGGTACTGAGCTGACCAATCAGTCCAAAAGAGGTACCTGCCAGTAAATAGTATCCCCATCAAATTTGTCTTGGAACCCGACCACAATTTAACAGTAAGTGATTCTAACCCTTTCTCTGGGTGTACAGCTATTCCACGGGGTTTGTCCAACTGATCTGCGCCTAAAATTTTCTTTCTCATTCTTCCCCAAATTGAAACATCAGTTCGGACGACCTCAATCTTTGAGTTATGAAGGTTGCAATCAGCAAAATACAAGTTCTTCGCAATCCAGTCACTGATAAAGAAAGTTAGATATTTAGCATACATCTTATGCTATTATGCTAATTTTCACTTACAAAGCTAGCCCTTCAACCGATTTTAAACCGTACGAAATTAGAGTTTCTGGCTCACTTTTGCCATCCAAACGAAGTCTCTGAAAATTCAAAGTTTTCATTAAGGTAAATCAAAATCAAATAAAGCGATTCGCGCTAGTTAACTTTAGCCAAATTACTTAAATTACCCTGATATGGTCCTTGTTGACATCTGACCAGTACAAGCTTTTTTCAGTTTTATCAAAATCCAGAGCGACTATGGATCCCACACTGGTCAGCGGCAAAGTTTCGACTCGATTGAAGTCACTCAGATCGATGCGTAAAATTGCGTCACGTTTAGCCACAATCACATATTCAGGTTCGGTCCAACTAATAATTGAGTACGAAATCGGTTAAAAGCAACATTTTTAAGATGATTGAAATATTGGCATCATCAAGCAACTTACTTTACAGGGCAAGATACATTCTTGGGAAGGTACAAGTCTTCTAGTCCTCCAGAACAAGTATCACCAGGAACTCGTCTGTATCCCCGGGTTCTCGTGTAAAATAGGTCTCCAGGCTTGCACCATTCCGGTTTAACTCCTTCACTTTCTTCGGTCGTATCACGGATGCACTTGTTGATGTCTTTCGGATCTTCTCTGAACCCGAAATCGCTACATTTCGGAACCAATCAAGAAGTTATGTTATTATTCTCAAAACAATATATGCACTTAAATACCTTAACTGATATAGCTTACCATTCAAAGTCGATTCTTTTGCAGGTGCAATTCTTGCTCTCAACTAGTCTTTCGTAGTTCATTCCATTGTAACAATTGACCTTCGGTATTTTTCTTTCATACGTGTCCGTTCTTCCCATTAAACACGCTCTGCCAGGTTTGTCATTCCAGGGTGACCATCTTTTGTAGTCATCCTTATTACACACGCGATCTGAAAATTGAAATGGAAGTGTGTGAAATGACAGATGATTTCTTCGCTCGGTAGCGGCAGCATCATTTCCTGCTTACCAAAGACTCCCTTGAAGTCTACTTTAATCAAAATCCATGAGTGATTTGTGCTGGACGATGAAGAACCGAATATAGTAAATACGGTTGAATTTTCACCAGGTTCAGTCATTAAACCTGTTCCAACATTATAATTCATTACAGTTGCAAAAGTTCCGCGTCTGAATTTTCGGCATATTCTTACCCAGAACTTTGATTTTCTCTTCGTAGAATTCGTAGCTTTTCCAGGATGCACCTTCATCAATGGAGTAAAGTAGTTCATTTGTTGCGCCACCGGGTTTGTACAAATTAACAGCCATGATTATGCCACCATGATCCCCAAACGAATAAAGGTAGTTTCCTTTCAAGATCTGCTTCCAGGTTGCTGCTCCATCGGTGGACATAAAAACTCCAAGATGACCCCTCATTGACATATCCACGGTTCCTGCATCCGTAAAAGACCAGTCAACGAAGAGTAAATAAAACAAACCTTTTGAGAACTTACCCGTGGCCATTACGATTCCAACAGCTGAAGCTTTTGAAAGGATTGGCACCGCTCTTCGTAATGGATAAAGTTCACTGAGACGTTGGCTAATGTGTAGTGAACAATTTCGCCGCGTTGAATTCCAACCAAAATCTAACCTTGCGGCCTGCAAAAGAGGTTCAAGTTTACTGGTAGTATCCTTCGATTTCACAGACATCATCGGGAGTATGTGTATTTTGAATATAAACTCAGGCAGCTTTATGATCTTTCTATTTGAAACTCCAAATCCAGTCTCAACGTAGTCTGAATTGAGTTATGAGGTGTTAACCTCACCCTACAAATTGCACTTAAGTCGCCGGCCATGGAGATTTCCCAAACTCAATTCTTCCTGCCGCCATCAACTTGCTACAAAATGAATCCCGAGGGAAACACATGCAGTTCGTATCCCAGGCATGAGGAAGAAATGAGCAGCAGACCACGGTCTTTTTCTCTTTCCCCACCTCCTGTTTACAGGAGTGCCCTGCTAGAGCATTAGTTGGCCTTAAACTCAGACCTTCCCGAGGGTAAAAGTGTAACCCCCTTTGTTGTAGGCGTGAAACTGGAGACATGGCAGTTTCAAATAGTCATTCTTTGCGCAGAATCATCATGGAATTCATCACTCATCTTCAACTAGTGTGTAATATGTAAGATTGAACAATCGCTTGGCTTACTTTTACCAATCTGCAGTAAATAGGATCGCCATCGTCATCAACGTCTGGAGCCTTGAGTAACTCCCATTCTCCTCCTTGGTCGAATGTTATAAGGGAAACCACTTGGTCGAAATCGAATTTTCCATTATTCGACGTTGAAATACTAAGCTGACTAGCAATGTACACTCCTCGCATGCCCTCCACGCGGTGTAAATCTACGAAAGGATGGTCGGAGACATCACTGAAAGTTACCACAAGAGCAAGAACTTGGTTAGGTAGGACTGTTTCGTAAATTATCAAGTGTCATACTTACTTAAGCCATGAGTCCGACCAGGTTAAATTGGGCTTGAAGAAAACGATGCGCTCCAATGACAGAGAAAACTTCGGATTTTCCTCACTGTTCAAGGGCTCGTTTCCAATGTATAAGTTGGTTAAGCTCTCGTTGTGAATCACGCAAACGAACATCTGAGCAATAAATTATTTGGCGTTACGCGGTGACTCACAAAATATATAAATATGCTAAATTCGCAATAATAATTTATTCGTTGGCTCACCTGCCCCTCGGAAACATCTGCAACATGGTAATGCTTCGCCGGCAATAATTTGTTGGGAAACAGTGCTGGTTGAAACTGCCCTCGATTGTACGATATGTAGAGTTTCACCGAGCTCTGCAGACAAGCATGATTATCATTGTAACGGATACATATTCAAGAAAACACCGAAGGAAGAATGATGCAATAGTAATGTGTGACTCACATTCCCTTTCTTCGTGAGGAACATGTAATTATCTTTCATTTGAAACTCGTCGACGCCGGTCTCAACCACAACTGTGTCGTTCTTGAGGAACATGGACTTGGAAGAGAGCAATGTAACACCATGATTCGGTTCTTCGCGCTCTAGATAGATTGTGGGAGGAAATGACTCGTCCCAAGTAACCGACTTCACATAGGACTGCACATTTTTCCAAGTTTTGCCATAATCTTGCGACACCCACAACTATTCAAACATTAAGGAAGTTCTCTGTAGCATAACCTTTGACAAAAATGAGTATCACCGTCGGATCTTCGGACTCAACAGCAACTCACCTTTCTCTCCTTTGTACTTTCTTCATGTGCCAAAAGATTGTTGTAAGTCAATGGATCGAAGAATATTTCATCTGGCGTGAAGGGAACCACCGAGTAATTGAACGAAGCCCCAAAGTCACTTGTGGTGTAAATTAATTTATTCTTTACGTCGGAGAAAGCAAACTGCAATGCATTAAGCCATTGTGTTATTTTACTTTTCAGTCAACCAACTGCAAATAGTACATTGCAAAAGTTGTAAGCGATGAAGAACTTACGTGACCATTATGCTTCGGGTGATTAATAAACTTGTCTAGGATTGGCTTGACTTTTCCTTTGTTGGGTACATCGGCAACCAACAAACCAGAAACATCTTTGAAATTCTCTCCGTAATCCTTTGAAATGTAGAGTGTGGAAGAAACATTTGCGTTGACGTCTCTTGCCAAACACAAGATGACATCCTCTCCAGCCCAAAAATACACCAATTGAGTTTTTGTATCTTGCAGTTTGTTCTGCGAAAGAAGAATGTCAAAATTGTACATGGGCATTTGAATTTTCGAATGTTCTGCGAGGAGTAAGTGGAAAACGATCACATGAAGTATAAAATAATTGCCAGGCGTCTGTCATCCAATAAGCACATTGTGATGTCGCAACCTCCCAGCGACAAAATGCCCCTACTCTCTATTTAAATTAACACTTGTCTTTTCGCAGACTCACAGACATGATTTTCATTAATTAGTCTTCCTAGCATTAGCAAAAGAAATTAAATCTCGTTGTGGTTTTTGAACTAAGGCTTTAGTAGTTTATTACAACATTTTTGCTGCAACGATTGCAATTGCTGCGACTGCCGGCTGGCCATTCTTTTTAACTTGAACTGCTGTGCTTTGCAAACGACGCATTTGATTTGAATTCAATTTGTTATTGTGACTAACGCAAAAATAGAAGATGGGAATAAAAAGACTTACCACTTTAACCTTGATGCGGTTCTCTGGAGCTGCACTGGTTGTATCTCTTTTCCTCCGATGATTTGTGCTTTTTAGTTGGTATTCTTCCTGCGCCTGATGCCCAGCAGTGTCGATTATCGTTGGAGATCTTTTGTGTCTTTCATGACGTTGCACACTAAGCGACGGTCCACTTGCAACTTCATGCAGAGTATTGCACAATGTGAGGAAAAGCACAACAGCAAATAATATCGCCCTTGAATTTGATAAAGGCATTTTCGGTTTGACTTGGAACATTCTGCGATGCTCAGAGGATGCAGTAACTAATTGCCAAAAGTCGGTTGTGTATAATGCAGATTAGATGACTTCTCCTCGAGATGCGAAGGATTTGTAGCGAACGGAGACAGGCGTCTGAATAATTACGTCTTTTTCTCCACTCTACTGATTAGTGTTGTTGCAAGTGATGCAGTTGGTACACTACCAAATTTGTGTTTTCCAGTTTTGGTATTTCGTTTTGTATATTGAAGAATAAACGAGTGCACAGTGAAGATCCTCGAACTTGGTGTCAACAGCCAAACACTGAAAGCCAGAAAACAAGGGAACGTTTGTTAAATCGACCTTCGACAAAAATTCAAGTATTCAAGAACTGAATTCTTATTACTTTCTTAAAACTCATTATCACAAGTTAATAAACTGGGCGCTTAAAGCGCAATTTCTTATTTATAGAGCACGCCGGAATTAAAAATAAACTGACTTGAACCTTTTGTCCCTGGCACACTGTAATCTCTTTCATGCCCTCCTTCCAGACGGAAATATTTGGGGAATCTGCTACACTTATTCCCTACACATGACTTACACTTCGGATAAGCTTCCTTCCCAAGAAGCGTCAAGCGTGTACGCTTGATATAATTGAAGAAACTAACACTAACACTGGCAAAGGCTGGGCATGAACTGGTTATAAACCAAATCGTCCTACCAGCAAACGTGATACGTGCTTGCAATTAAGGTTTAGACAGTTTAGAGTCAGAACTCAGAAGCGAAGCGAAGTTAAAATTGAGTTGCGTCTGACTACACAAATGAATGCATTCTGACATCAATCAGTCAAACTAGAACCTACTCTGAATTATCATCAATATTCATCACCACTGCCACTTGTTAGTTCGGTACCCATTTATGAAGCAGGCATGTGCACTTTGCTATTAGCTAACAATAAATATTTAGCATGAACTAAAAAGAGGAGATAAAAGCTAAACCCGCCCTTCGTGTGAGCATGAAGCTGGTGAATCATTCCTATTTTTCGTATTTGTCGACTGGCGAGAAGTAACTAATAGAAGTATAAAAGTGTAAATCATTCGACCAAGCTCTGGAGCCGGAGCAAAGCAGACAGCAGCAACTACCCTACCCTCGATAAAAAACGCTAAGCACTGAACAATTTGATTCGTTGCAAGTCGCGAGTTGCATCATCCAACCCAACTTCTGGAGCAAATGAGTCAAATTATGTTGACAACATTTTATCCCTTCCGTCTGCTGCTGATATTGAACTATAAATGAGAAATATGAGTAATCCGAAGGAGGACGTGTAAAATTAACAGAACAGGGTGTTTGGACATTTTAAGCAAAGTAGAAGAAGAGTATGATCATCAAGCGTGTGAGATGCTAGAGTTGTGGGGTTATGAATTACTGTCGGAAGTTAAGGCATTCCGAACTCAAATTGAACTGACCCACCCCAGGCTTCCCCTTCTCAGTCATGGAAAATTTACAGGATTCAGGATATGGTCATCAAAAGGGGGCAGCATTATCAAGTGACATTGGTTATAATTAACAATAATTACAATTACAAACGGTCAAGTACGATAACAAGAGATTGGAATTTTTCTACAATAAAACTCAATTTTCTCAAGTTCAGCTCAAGCTGCTGGAATATTTTCGGGATAATAACGGAGGCAAAGGCCAAATCATGTTATGAACGAGTTATGATCCCTTAGCTGCAATAATTGCACGTTTAGTTTTTCAATGGGCTAAATTGTGCCGACCAACTGATTTGCTGCAGCGCAGCGGCTCCGCGGCCGTCATAACGTTATGCAAAGTCATATTCTGATGCTATATTGCACAAATATCGACTTAATTTAATCTCAATGGAAGCTATTACGCAAAGAGTTATAGTTATTGACTAAGGAGAAGATCGTAAAGCGATTATAATTAGGCCTATACTTCACCTTCCTCATTAGCACCTGATCTGATCAGCATGTACTTGATGAAACAACAAGTGCAGAGGAGCTCCTGAAGTTTCAACCAACAAGTGCTTCATCAGTCATCAGCAAGAGTATAGTTGAACGACCTAGAACTCAGTTCAGTTCAAGAACACAACTCACCGCAAATATGCGCATTTCGAGTTTCTGAGCTTCTAATTAATCCGTTCAACATATCAGTGATACTCACTTGCCAAAGTTTAGCCGATAACGCTACACTGCAGCTTTGCTGAACCGGCTGACTTTTATTTCGGTTCTGCGGTTCTCCGATGCATTAGTTTGGAAAGGTCAGATGAGTTTTGCGTCAATGAATTTAATATTGGTTCAATCGCATCGTTAATTTTATGCTGTATGCTATACGCCACAGAGCACGCTCAACGAATTTGGATTAAGCAGGCAAATGCAGATATTTGGTAGTTGATGGAAAATACACATCACACCCTTACATTTGAAGGCACAAGGCACTACCACGCCTTCGTTGACATTGAGTTTCCAACTTAAGAAAACGACAATGCAACGCAATTGCACATAAAATCTCTGCTAGGCACTAATGCCATTCAAATGACAGAGCTTTCGGCATTTCAATTAGGTGATGTGATAACGTTAAGTCGAGCACAACGATCCGATCACCGATATCTCATCCTCGATTCACTAACTGAACTATAAAAGGCCATCTAACTTACCTTAAATCTTTACTTGTACATTTTCAGTCACAACTTGACACAACCGCTGATTGTGACTAAGCAATTAAGTTAGCGGACCACCGTGATTTTGCTTGGACAGTGTCTATCAACGCAGTGATTTAAATGTTCTTGCTTTCATCAAAATCTTACAAAACTTTATAAAAGTACAACTTAATCAATCATGTTACGACTCCACCTCAGTTAAAACCTACTATCGACGATCTCATCGTCAATGACGATGACAATAGATTCAATGCAATAGCAAATATGCCTCTGAATTGTCGATGTCGAATGACTTTGACTTTCCGAGTTACGACACAACTCGCTACTGAAGTCAACTCAACCAAAGGACGTTCCGACGACGGAACCATAGAACAGCAGAAGCATGTGATTTTCCTATCACGAAGCCCACCGCAATTCTGCGCTGTCCTTGTGGTTTCTGGTTGGGACTTGAAGTAAATGCGCTGTATCTTTTTTGCCTGCTCTACTCTTCTGTCTCTTCTATGAGTCACCGAACCGAGTCAAGCACCTATGATAATTTAGAATGGAGTGCAGCTGGAGTTGTGTTATGTTGTGTTCATCCGTTCTCGTCTCGATTGAAACTTGAAACTGTAGAAGCGCGATCATAAACTTTCAAACAATGCAGTTATGAAGTCGACTCCGCAATGGAATGTCTCGGCGGCAGTCCAGCTTCTCTTCTTAGGCCTTTGATGTGAGATTTTGTTTTCGCTAACCTGTCCACTACTCACCCCCAGCTGCTGTTGGAAATGGTGTAGTTTGGGCTGGATTGAAGTTAAGGGTAGCCAGCCTACAGTGCGCCGCATTTGCAAAATGTTGCTTGTGTTATGTTGGCGAACGCAACCTAACCTAACCCATGCAGTCCCATGTGTTCTGGGAGTTCGAATTTCTCTGGCTACCCTTAATTCCAATCCGGCCTGTAGTTTGAACAACTGTCACCCTTATCTTTTTGAAGTATAATTTCAACTATAAGCTCTATTTCACCCCAGCCGTTTGCCGGTAGATTGCACTTGGTTCAGTCTTCAAGCCAGACTTCAAGATTTTAAAATGAGGAAGCAGTTTACGCAGCCACCGAACAAGCGTTTGCTGCATCGGCGTGGCATACGCACAGCGCGAAATGTATCAAACCCAGACTACCCGGAACACATTCCAGAAATCGTCATAGTTTCATCTTCATCAGACGAAGATGACGGTCCTCCTCAGGCGAAGTGTAAAGCAACTGGTGGTTCCATATCGAAGGCTGCAGTTCCATTATTTGTCTCGAAAGAAGTCGAAGATGTAAGCGTTCATAATTTTGTTATGTGGATGATGAAGACTTGTGAAAATGACGAGCGTCACTAATAATTAAATTCTACTTCACAGAGATTACTGGCTGATGATGGGGGCATTGTGACCGTGGCCGTTGTCAAAACTACACACCCTGGCCGAAGCAAGAGTCCCAGTTTGTTGACGGGACAAGAAATCTCACATTTGGTCACTGTACAACCCATTGTAGAGGCTGCCCATCCTGGTCCTGGTTCAAAAGTAAGTCAATCACACTTGTGTCAAAGTCGAAGTTTTCTATTTCCTGCCTGTATGTAGCTTAAGTGGAGGGATTTTATTTAGGAACCGAATAATGGTCAGAAAGTGATTGCAACATATTCACCTGTTGCGCCACGTCTAGAGAGCCAACCTGATGAAGAGGTAGAGCCAATGATATCGTTGGAATCTGTTGATGTTGATAACAATGAATATGACGGAGAAAGTATTGATCCTCTTGCCGATTCTGTCCACGTTGCCGTTGTCGAGACTCAGGTACACCAATTATTATTTGCCTCAACCCTCATCTGCCTGCCCTATCAGAATTCCTGGATTTTTAGTGACTTATCGTGTATGTCTCGGAATGTTTGTTCTGTGTGTATTATCTTCACTTCACGTTCTGCGTCTTAAATTACTTCAACAGTCCGATGTTCAGGGAACTGGGCTTTCAAAGCCAGAAGCATCAGTGACTTCTGGTAAAGCTTGTATACCAGATGCTGTTGCTTCTTCATCTCGAAGAACTGCACCAACGCTGATCAAGCCACCCTTGTCTGATACATGGACGGACATCGAATATTCGTCGGATCCGGAACTAGAACTTAAAAAGGTAACACATGCTTCTAAAAATGAACAACAAAATGAATCTACTTTACATGCAATGGAGCCAGATGAAGAGATGGATTTACAACTTCAAGTTTCTTCAAGTCTTCTGCTTCCGGTTTGTAATGAAAATTAAATTCTAAACGTCGTTTGTCGTTCTGTTATTATGTCTTTAGTTTCTGGAAGAATTTGGCAAGAGCACAAAAGTTACACCTGTAGAGTTAAAGACCGTGGCAGAAAAAATGTGGAAGGCATTCGAGAAAATTAATGTGAAATCACTTCCCGCGGACTTACAGAAGACAATTAGTGACAGAATTCATGAGTTGACATTGTCTCTTGGATCTTCTAAAGTATGGAAAGTTGGGCACACCTTGCAGGAGTTTTTGGACTCAAGGGAAGCCAACCAACTGAGAAACAATGAAAAATTGCAGAAAAAGCAACGGAAGAGAGAAGCATATATTGCAAGACTCGAACAGAGACTTAAGGTAAAGTTGTACTAGCACAGGTTCCATGTACCGTGTTGAGCTTTGAGCATATTAATTTTCTCTTTTCAATGCAATTTTAGAAGATTAAAGAATTGATCAAGAAGTATGACGAAGAGGATGTCGATTGGGATCCGGAAGGTGAAGTTAATTCCTCGTACTTGAAGAAGGACCGTCTTGTGAAGCAGTTCGTACTACACTCTACTTAAGCCAAATCAGTGTACTATTTGTAGTTCTTATGTCATTTGATGTTTGACCATAATAGATTCATGAAAACTTATGAAGTACTCTGTCAAGTTCATAAGTGCGACACTTGGACGGGTCGACCAACGCAAAAGAAAATCAACACTAAAAAATGTAAGTCAATTCTCCATCAACTCAGCTTTAGCTGGCGCTGAGTTTTGAACACAGCGTGAGCGTCGTGCGTCAATTGACGTTTAATATTCGACTGAGTGCACATCGTGCACAACACCATGTCTTTGGCAGTGACCGGATACGACGAGATAAGTGAGGCCGTTGATAGCTACTTAAACAGTCGTGGAGGCCTTATCATTCCAGACTTTCCCGAGATCCTAAAAATTGCGAAGAAAACTTGCAAAGATCATCAAATGCCTCTAGATGATGAGACAATACATGAAATTGGTAAAGCCCAGTTCGCTATGTTCCCTCACACAGCTTCGACTGCAATACCGCAAAGCTGCTGGGCTGAGAATACAATCAAATGCTTTTTTTATACCCACAGCGAAGACTCTGTTTCAATTCATTGTGAAAACAATGAAGAATAGACGACTTAAGGATCTCGAGGATGTTCTACCCGACAATCCCAGAACTATAGTAGATAAAGCAGCTAGTGATCCGGTGCTCGAAGAAAAGTTGAAGGAAAATGAAAAGAAAAAGCGAAAGGAAGCTGAGGTAACGGTTTAACCATGGTTTTCCTGAGTGTACTTTCACATTTCGCTTATATAAAATGTTAATGTTACATAACTCAGGTACTGAAAGAATTTACGAAGCGCCAAATGACGCTCAAGGAAGTACCAAAGGACGTGCCCGAAGACGAGGATATTGAGATGTCTCCGGAAGGCACGGATGAAGAAGAGTCAGACAATACAGAGGATGATGAAGAGTTCAAAAGTTGTTCGGACATCTTAGAAGACGAGGACGGTTTAACAAAGGGTAAAAAAATCTACATTTCTTTTTAGCATGATGTTAACTTGACTTCGCCTGGATTGACAACAACCTTTTTATGGCTTATAGAAATTACTTTGAGCTCGGATTCAAACTCAAGTGATCAGGTTGGCGATGATAGCGGCAGCAGTCACAGCAACAAAGCAAAACAATCAAACATGTCAGCTGGGTCCGGCCAGTGATTGGTTCCTTGACTGGTCCACTGGCGCCATTGGAATTGGAATTGGGCCTTCTTTCCTGTGGATTGTGAAGTTCATCCTGGTGTTCAATAAGTGCATTAAGCGTTAAGTTAAGCTGTACATTGATGAATTTGGTGTAGATCTCAGAGATATTCAAGAGGAAACCTCACTAACCTGTTAAGAAGATAATCGGATACCCCCTAGCGTATCTTGTGGTTAGTAGATCGCTCGTTTAGTTTACATGAGTTGAGCTGCAAACATTGATGAGCCTTATCAGGCAATAAAAAAAATTCTCGAAGGACGTTCAAAGATTTTATTAGTTTCAGAATCTATAGAGTGCGTTTCCCTATCGTCATGTGCAATGAAAGTCTGATTCAAAAATTTTAAGATGATCGGAGCAACCTTATGAGGTTCATTGAGGTGCACGCTGTGCGTGCCCAGCACCATGTGAAACTCCACGTTCCTATTAATTGATTTCATGTAGTCCACAACTGCTAAAAATGGCTCTCTGGGTTCGTAATCACTGCCAGGATCCGCTTTGATTACGCATATGGGGCATTTTATACCGTCCCCGATGTACTTGTCTCCTTTAGATGTAAATCTTCCAGGCAATTCGGCCAACGTCGTGTGGATATCGTGAGAGAAAGCATACTTTCCATCTGGCTGTTGAATTGCGCCTCGAATGAGTAGGATCTTACAACCATCACGTGTGATGGACTTGTCTCGCCCCAAATACAATTTTTCCACTATTTCCTCGTAAGAGTACGATGGAGGTGCTCGTCCAGGCATGCATTTCGCTTCCCAATTCATTTGCTTCAGTCCAACGCTTAACCATTTTGGAAAATCCGCTATTGGAACCGAGTGAAAGTTGTCAATTGCTATTAGCCGGTCAACATGCCTAACGAGTCAAATGGAAAAGAAAAATTGTAATTTTGTAATGCGTTAATCTTGATATGTCTATGCACAAAAAGTTACACTAACAGGCTTACTCTGGAAATGGTGCAGAATTAACGTAGTTTACTTGTGTCCCAAGGGAGTGGCCCATTACCACAACCTCGGCCACTTGTAGTGTTGCTGGATTTTTGTCAAGCTGATTAGGCCAGTCATGTGAAAATCATAGTAAGTACCCGGCCATAGTGATGAGAACCGTGTCCCGGCAGATCAATTGAGAGGATCGCAATTCCCGGTTTTATGATAAGAGGTAAGAGCGTATCAAATGTGGCAGCATTGTCAAGATATCCATGTGTGCAAACGGTTGGCAATGACACTCGCTTACTTCTCCAAAGTTTGCCTGTACACGAAACACAACAAAGACATTCAATCTAAACGCTCACGACATGCCAACCACCATCAGTAATTCGGACAAATCACCGAAATAATCTGTTCACCCGCGATAGCACCATTCAGTGTAGGAATCTTGACTTCATCGATGGTGACCCCTGTCATGTTGGAGCTGGAGACAGCGGAAAACTGGCGTGAAAGTAGTCTCGCAGCCAATCGAGATCCGTGCCGGTGAATGGTCTCGATGCCCAAACGTTTGAACATGGTTACGTTTACTGAGCATGCGTGCGGAATCAGAGTAGGAAACTTATGCGGTCTTCCTCAAGCCCGTAACGCAGTTATTTGGCAAACTAGCTAAGACACTTTATGGTGACATGGCTTCAACTGGCACACGACTGATCAGCCGCTGCACTTCTTGCCCACAATGCAGGATTCTCTTGTGATCAGGTGTTTCTCTTATTGACCACCTCGTGAAAGCCGTGGTCAGACCAGCTCAAAAGTCCAAAGAGCAAAGGCTTACAGCAGCAAGGAGCATATCCCCGCCATCATCCACTGCACCAATCCAATGCAGGAGATGATTTCATTCATAATTTCATGTAATATGAGCAGTAGCCCGTAGTATGTGCAGTGTGAGTACGTTCGTAATTCAGCCAGTTAGCAAGGACGAGATGCTGAATCCAATATTTATTATTACTTTCATTATGTAATAGGCCATAAAGGGTTGTAGTTTTACAATTGTCATTCCTTTCGCCGTATTTTTACAATTTCGGCCAAGCCTGACCGCAGATTTAGCAGCTAACAAGTGCACGTATTTTAATGAAGTCAAGCAGAGACGATGTGCCGCTTTTATCAAGAAATTAACTTTTACTTGCCTTAACGTGCAATTTTTAACTGTTAGAGGCTGACGAGACAAAAATAACATGCCATGATACAAGTAACTATTCCCAACTATAAGTGTGTAGAGATTAACGGAAGTCTCAGTCACACCAGAGCATATCATGTCTACACAATCCAGGTGAATAATGGGTACAGTACTTACACGCTGGAGAAGAGATACAGCGACTTCCACCAACTTCACAAAGAAGTAAGTCATCAGTTGAAAAGCCAGTTGCCTGTTGAAGTTAATGTTCTAACGGAGACACCTTTCTATCTTTTAGTTACGCAAGCAGTATGAGACACCGGACTTTCCACCCAAACGCGTCAGAAACAATCGCTCAATTGTGCTAGAATCGCGTAGATTAACACTGCAAACGTACTTACAAATCATGGTTCAGATGAGTCCGATACCAAAGGAAATTTGCAATTTTCTTAACCTGCAATTACCACAGCCGAGGCAATCAAACTCGCTCAATTCATGGTAAGCGTCTGAATGGTCTGAACTTAAGCCCTTAACTCATGTGATGATGCTAAGCATGGTTTGGTTGTTGTTGATTCATATAGGTACGATGATCAAGCGACACATTCCCTCGCAATACCTGGACACAGTAATGGGACGAATGGATTTGATTTTGACACGGTTGATGGCCACAATAGGATTTGGGCAAGCCATGCGTTCTCAAGTCCTGCCGCCTCATTCATTGAAGATCCCTTTCTCCTCGAATCTGATTCCAGTAGCAGTAACTTGTCAGATTGTGTCACTCGTGGTGTCTTAGATGCCCTCTACGAGACTGATATCTGACTTTACATATTGACTTGAAAGTTTTATTTTACGCATTTACTTTTACGGAGTACAATTTAGTTTACCTGAAGCTTCATGCGGAAATACTGGGTGCCATCTAACTTATGTATACAGCTAGTGCCGATTGTTAGGCTATAAGAACGGTGGAGATTCTACTTTTCATATATAGCGCAGTGCCCTTTAATTTGTCACTTGCTTTTAGCGTTTATTTTTGTACAATTATAATAGGAAACAAAGGTCACCCTTTTCAAAGTTTCTTTATGCTTCTGAGATTAAGTTGATAGATTAGACAATTCATTCAATCCAACATTTGATAGAAAGACGACGATGAAGATGCCCTAAACGCCTTTAGCGCATGTGCTTTCCTTATTCTTAGATATTCTTTAATTTTTAACTTTCAGAGTTCATTTAAACAAGATATATTTTATTTTGCAAGAAATCAATGAAGCAATTCCATCCCACGTCAAGTATTTATGAAACTCTCTCAAATTAAGCACAATCACAACTCGTAGTTAGATGAAACAGTTCAAATTATGCATCGTCACTCAACTCATCACTCCAAAGTCAAACCAGTCTTTGCGGTCTTCATACTGAATTATCTGAACAATATTCAGTTTTCGAAGGGTGAATTTGAAATAGAGAATGAATTCGGGATCCAAGATCCCAGTTAGCAGATAAACATGCACGTGAAACAGAAAGAGTCTGAAGGTCTATGTTTAAGAATGAAATCGTGCGTGTATTTCCATAAATTTTAAAACTAGAACACATATATTTTACAAGCCTGATTTTTGAAGATGACGCATCATTTTAAGAGTGCATAATTTTTAATTGCTAAGCTTTACCCTAATATCAAAGTTTAATAAAAACAAAATACGTACAAAACGTTGTACTTCTACTGCTTAATTCGAGATACTTCATTCCGCAGACTTCGTGTTTTCTTCAGACTGAGTTCGATCCATTTCCATGGTGTCTTTGGTCTCGACGTCCATTCCCACAATTTCTCCTGGCTTCTCAATGACAAATGTCTCTTCAAATATAATTGGAGTGGGTTGAATTTTCTCACGAATGTTCAAATGCTTCGGTCCCTGTAAACAGAATCGATATAAGACATTATCTGGAAATTAGCAAGTCTGACCAAGCAGCATACCACTTCAGCAGGCTTCATTTGAGAGAGAGCCTTCACTTTCTCCATATACATTTCATAGACGAATCCCACCATTTGCGGCATGTCATTGAATACTTTTGTTTCTCCGTCGAACTTTTCGTCCAACAATCTTTTAGTTGGGTACGTCTCTTCCACATGTAGATGCAGCTTCGATGGTCTCTGCATTAGCTGTTTAAGAAAGCCACAATGATGCATTAGTTTAAGAATTATGCCGCGTGCCACTACAACTACTTTCCTTACAATTTTGAATGCTGGTGACAATTCAAAGCAGTTTGCAAACAATGGGATGCGACCAAAAATATACAGTCCAAGACGGGCGCGAGACATGGCCACAACTAAGCGTCGTACATCTCTGATATGGCCCACGTTTCTGGTCCTCACAAGCGACAGCAGAATGTAATCGTTTTGCTGTCCTTGATATTTGTCAACGGTTGCAATCTGAAAGATAAAAGGTTTGTGATCAACATGTCCCACATGAAACAAAAAGAAGCCATCTTCTTACCTTGTGTGGGAAACCAATCAGGGGATTCTTTCCGCAACGAGTGTTGATAACGTCCCTGATGAGCGCCTTCTGACCATTGTAGGTTGTCAGAATTGTGATTTTTTCAGCTGGATACCCAAGAAGTCTCATGTACATAAAAGTGGCAACAACGTACTCTGCTTCGCCCAGATTCTGAGAGAATTACACACATTATTAAAGTATTGTGATTTGAATAGATTGTTACAGTCAAGTAATCAACTCAAAATTACATGGCCACATACCTGGAAAAAGTAGGGAATTGGTTCTGATTCCCCCACTCCGTTAAAATCATCCACGTTGATCAGTTGATATTCATGCAAAAAGCCGGGATTCGCTAATTTGTATTCTACTTCGGCTTGCACATGAGGTAAATCACCAAGATTCTTGTATCTCCATTTATAGAGCGCGCAGATACTAAAGCATTGCATAAACACAGAAAGAATGAAATTAGTAAACTATAAAAGAACATCCACAATCAAAAATTCAAAAAGTAAACTTCAGTTACCTGGGTCTTGCACGACCTTGAGCATCTAAGTCGACAGTAGGTACTCCAAGGCGAACAAATCTGGCAAAGAGTGATTGTTCCATGTTGCCATACTTTTGGAACGCCATGTTCTTGATTACAGGAGGCAATTGATGGTGGTCTCCAATCATTATCCATCGCTTCAGTCGAATCCTGCCTTGCTCCGGATTTTGTAGCAGAAGTGGAATGAATGTTTCAATTTCAAGAATCTGTGCGGATTCTTCCATCAATATGTTGTCGTATTGGAAGACTATTGATTGAATTAAACGCAAATTAATCACTCCAAGGACAAAGTACGACGTAATTTTTCATTTAGTACTCACTGAGCTCAACAAGTTCCTTCCTTTTCAGAGCTGCATGCGTACAAGTCATTGCAATAATTTTCGCCTCCTTTACAAGTAAGTATCGCGACCGGTCCAGCCCAGTTCTAAGAAGCTCAAAAGCCCGGAATTCCTCTAACTGTTCGAATATTCGCTTGATATATCTGCCACAAGCAAGGTTAGAATTGGTTAATTCTCCCCTCAGCGTCTCACAAATTGCACCAATTTAAAGTGCGTCTCACCGGAAACACGATTCTGCAGTTTCCCGGTCCTCCTCAAATGTTCCCTTTTGGAATAGGGGCTGAGGAGCATCAGCAAAGAAACGTTGAAAGGGGAAGTACGTGTCAACCGCTTCGGGACTCTAAAAGAAACGCATGAATCAAGCATGGCCTCTTAATTTCTATCATTTTGTGGCATTTGTAATTTTACCTTTACCTTATCGTCTTTGAGTTTGATGTTGAACTCTTCCCATCTAGCCAGCACATGATATACGTAGAAGTATGCGCTTGTTTCGCAAGTGTAAGCCACATCTCCTTGGACATCTAGTGATTTCTGCAACTTCTCGACTTCGTTAAGTAAGTCAATCCTTTTGGCCAATACAAAATTCACTCGTCCATATCGGCTGAAGTCTTTTTCAGTGTCTAGTTCTTCTTCTCCGTGACCAAGGCGAAGTAAATGTCTTTCATCAACATCCAGCGCTATGATCTTTTCGAACAGTTGATTCAGAGCTTGATTGGAGTGAGTTACGACTAATGTTCTTTGATCGGGGAAGTTATGATAGATATTTGAAATTATCTGAGTCGCAACATCTGTCTTGCCAGTTCCAGGCGGTCCGACAATTAAAGTTAAGCCTGGTTGCATCCCGCTTCGTATTGCCTCCACTTGGGTTGGCGTAAATCGAATTTTGTTCCTGTTATAAAATTAATTACTTCACCTTGTCAGAAAATCTGCAAATAACACCAGATACTTACAAGTTTGGTTGATTTGCGGGATACGGTCCCCGTCTTTTCAGTACATACGGCTCAATTTCAAGAACTTTCTCTTGATTCTCTGGTTCGACGCCAAATTTCTTCTGCTCTACGTCTTTAAACTTCAACCTAGAGGAACCAAATACCAATTATTTTATCCATTTGTCATGAAGCCAAATTCAATCGTTATGCTTACTTAAATGGTCTTTCTGGCTTCATCTCTTTAGTGTTTGCGAGGCCACTTTTGATTTCAAACTTGTATCCAGGAAAGCTAGTTTTGACGTGGTCCAAGTCGAGAAAGGTGTCATTGAAATCCAAGATGGGGACTTCCTGAGGTAATCTGTAAGCCAAACTAGGTTAACGCTATTCTCTTACCAAATTAGAATACTATGAATGAAGCATTGTGTAGCCAAACCTTGAATAATGAGCCGATGACGGATCTACAATTATAAAGAGCAAGTTACGAATAATTCGGTTCACGGTTCAACTCTAGCAGAGAGATAGGCGTGATAAATACTAACCTCCATATCCAAGAACAACATCGTGAAGCCAATCGGGAACCACGCAATTGATATTCATCAAATTTCGAATGGTTTCGAGGACTGCTTTAAAATTGTTTTCCTTAGGTTTTCGTCGCAGAAATATGTTGAAACTCTCATATACATCCTGGAATTAGGAAGGTGTGAATCATGAATACTTTTTCCAGAGAATCTGAAATACTATAAATTATACCTCCTCTCCTTTCGCAATTCCATCCATATCTATTTTGTACTGGTGACAATCTAGCAGGACGCGAAAGGTTCGACTATCGCCAGGTAGATGTGGTCTGGGCTCTGGACCCTCTTCGATTACGCGGCCATTCGCGTCCAGCATTCCTTCGACTTCACAGCCTCGTACATATGCTAGCCCGACTTGAGAAACAAAGTCGCCTTTGAGATCATACCTCACAGCTGTAGGGAACATATTTGTCATACACTGTCAATTTTGATTTTTGAAGAGGAGCAACGAAATATTCCTCCCCGCGCTACTTACGGTCTGTGTTTTGTGGCTTGACAGTGATCAGGAAGCAAGCGTCGTGCTTCCGCAACGATTCCCATTCGCTTTTCACTTCGTTTCGAACATTCAAATTGATATGGACGTCAGCTCGAACTCGTGCGGGTTGGTTTTCACCCAAGTTTGGTTTCGATACCTCAACTACAGCAAACCGCGCTACAGGTTGAGCCATCCTAGCCCACCCTTGAAACAACGTGGACCCGTCTTCCGCCTGCCATGGCTTCATACGAAACACAGCATCTTCAATGTCCTGTCTTATTTGATCTGAGAATCAATCATATATGATAAAAAATAGTCATTAGTGCAGATAGCAAAGCGTTGAAAGTCCGTTCACATTACTCACAGGTAGATTCTAGCCTGAAGAGCTGAAAATTCCTTAGAAGATAGTCATGCAAGGTCAAGAACTGAAGGTTCAGTTTAGGAAGTGCTAGAACTTGGCCATTAGCACTGTGATAGCTCGAAGGCACCACGTTTTCGTCCCAAATCATTTCCTCGGTGGGATATAGCGCCATTGCATTGAGACGTTTGAGCTGCGATATTTTTCTCTCGTAGTTGAACACCAGTATCTCCTTTAATAATTGTTCGTTTAATCCCTGAAGTTCGTCCTCGTGAATCAAGTGGAGTGTCACCGCCAGCTTTTGTAACTGATCATAACTGAAAAACAAATCAGGAAAAAAAGACATTCAAGATTCCAAAAATGAAAACACGCAATAAGAAATCACTCGCCAACTCACCTTAAACTTTGGAAACTTCTCAGCAATGAGTTTCTGGTATCGATGCTATTTACATTGCTTAAAGCAAATGTTCTCATCTCAGGAAAGCTGACGAATACTTTTTCCTGCAATTTAGTTACTTTCTGGTAATGCAGTGTCATGATTTCCAATTCCGAGAGAGGATCTCCACTCTCGTTGTTAATCTCAAACTGGGCGTAGAACTTCAGTCGGTCGAGGAGCTACATGAACATTGGACCCGTTTCGATTTACAACATCAGGGGCAGAATATACTTTGTTTTCGTAGAAAACCTTACCTGAGAAAAAAGGTGACCATCACCGTGTTCAAGAAATGGACTTAGTTGGCATTTCACTATCAAATGAAGGTCGTCGACGAGTACACTGACATATCTTCGAGTAGAAAGAAGTGCGTGTAAGTCTACAATCAGCTCCATAAACTTTTCAGAGTAAAGAAGGAAAAATCTATCTAATTCTGGTGTCATATAATCTTGAATCTCAATTAAGCTGAAAAAGTTCTTGATCAAATTCATCAGAAATGTGCGCGTGAAGAATAACTCTTGTTTCTTCTCCGGTGGCTCTTTTTCTTCTCGCTTCAACATGGATTTCCAATACTTCTTCCATTTCGGGGCTCTCTGAAATTCTTGCTCGCGTCGTCCCTAATTAAATAGATGATTACTTTTACTTCTATCTTTCTATTGAGCTATTATAAATAATAACTGCAATCATTGTTTAATTTCATTGTTTTTGCACTTACTTCTGACAGACAGTGCCAAATGTGAAGTGAAACTAACGGCATAATTTGCTTGCGCACCAGCTCAACTTCAAGGGAAGAAAATGCGCAGCTGAGGAATGATAGGAGTGCGCACTTTTCAACGATATTTGTTTCCTCTTCGGACAAAATACTTGAGAGCACTCTCATGATAAATCCGTGAAACTTGTCAGGCTCATTTTCAAAGACCTGGAAGAAAATAGTAGATCATGACTAAAAAAGACAGATAAGTTATGGACCAATAAATGCTGCGAATTTACCACCCAAATCGGAACACCTTCGCGGTGCTTTTCGTTGATCATACAAACAATACTCATTACATGAGCAAATGATGATTTCTTGACATCAAAGTTCGGCCATAAGAAGTTTTCCAAGTACTGACTGATCTCAAGAAGCTGTATCCTCCGAGTTTGGAAACTACAAAAGCAGAAACTTACCACTGAAGAATGAATCTGAATGGTTTAAAGCTAACTAGACGGTTCAAAAGTTGACTTACTTTGTTCGTAAGATTTCATTGTTGTAAAGTTCAGAAACTATTTCGGGATCGAAGGCAGAATGCTCATCGGACGAATAGGATGCCCAAAACTTCCGCGAGATCTAAGATAAGAAGAGAGACTAGAAAACTGGAAATCAGCGTCTTATTAGCATCAAATCGAATGCTCACCTGTGTAATCTTGTCGGCATTGATTTGCTCCATCGATGGAATGAAAGCATCACGATTCTGCCTCTTCTTAACGTCCGATGTGTTGAGTTTTACCATTTCGGCTGTTGATAGGATAGTTCTGGTGCTTATCACTGGTCTAAAAACTCCACTTTATGCCCAAAATCCAATGTTCGAAATCGAAGCAGGAGGCCGGACACTCGATCGCTTTAGTATGCGGACCTCGGTTTCGCTCGCTTCCAGTCGTGTGCAAGTGAAACAAGGATGCGATAGCATTTGAAGCTGAGCTTTCAGAATGAATTGGCAAAAAGTAATCCGGCACACAAATATGCAAGTCAACCATCAGTAGGAATTGAAAGTTTGGAAGTTTTTGAATTATTATCGGATAACTAACTTCAAAAGTTCATCAGTTTTGGATCCACGGCTAATCTGCAGGCTACAGAATGAGTTCTATCGGAACTGGGGTAAGTTCATTGGCCAATGGCCACATTGGCAATCGTAGATTCCAGTTGAATACCACCCAGTCTGCTCAATCTACTCATTCAGTCACACTGTGGAGGAGACGAAGATCTGGCTGGGCCAAGTTGGATTTGAAGAGGCACGAGGCTGGCAATTAATTAAATTATTACTTTTAACTTGCAGTACGATTTGTCAGCGTCACAGTTTTCTCCGGACGGCCGTGTATTTCAAGTAGAGTATGCACAGAAAGCCATTGAAAACAGTGGGTAAGTCTGTCCCAGGTCTCATTCTATTGTCACGCTTATAATGATACCATCAATGACATGCTGATCATGTTGCTACAGAACGGCAGTCGGACTCCGTGGATCCGATGGCGTTGTCTTTGGAATGGAGAAACTAGTAACCTCCAAACTATACGAAGTAGGAGCTAATCGTCGTTTGTTCACAGTCGACAACCACATTGGTTTAGCTGTTGGTGGATTGTTTGCCGATGGAAGAGCCATTGTCGAGACAGCACGAACTGAAGCAGCAAATTATCGGGGAGAGTATGGCGGCGACGTCCCACTGAAGGTAGATGTCAAATAACACGAATATTATAATTCAGGTTGTTGCTAAATGATACTCGTTTCTCAGTACTTGGCCGACCGCGTGTCGATGTACATCCACGCGTACACCTTACACAGCTACGTAAGACCATTTGGATGTGGAATCATTTTGGGCGCCTGGGACGAAGCATATGGCCCACAAATGTATATGATTGATCCTTCCGGTGTCTGCCACGTATGTTTAGTAAATTTTAGACACGCTTTAAGCCTAAACTTTAGCGTAGCACACGTGCAAATTCATTGTTTGCTACACAGGGTTACAAAGGATGTGCAATTGGCAAAGCCAAGCAGGCTGCGCAAACAGAGATGGAGAAACTGAACATTAGTTCTTTAACATGTGCACAATTAGTTCGGGAAGCTGCTAAAATGTGAGCATTATAAAAATAGTCGAGTCTTGTCCAGTACATTCAGATAAGACTAATGAGTAATGAATCGTTTGTTGGTCTTCATTCACAGCATTTATGTTGTCCATGATGAAGTGAAAGATAAGGCCTTCGAACTGGAACTCAGCTGGGTTGGCAAGCACACAAATGGGCGTCATGTGAAGGTTCCAGATGATGTGTTTGCTGATGCTGAAAAGTACGCGAAGGATTCATTGGCAGATGAGTCTGATAATGAAGACGCTGAGTGAATAACCTCTAGCTTAATCCATTTCCAAAGTTTTATACAATACACTCTACTCAGATGATCAACTTTGTAAGTAATGTGCTTTGCATTAAAACGTGAAAGTTAATAATTTGAAGCCGAATAAAATGTAATATTTCCGGTATCTCATCATTCATTACCAGCCAGTTCGATTTATTGACGCAGTTTGGCCAAGAATGTATTTCACATAATTTTTGCCAAGAACGAACAGAGGAAACAGAAAACAGACGTCCATTTGGTCTATTTGAGTATCAATTTCGAGTCACTGAATTAACTTAATGGTAGTGGTCTTCCCCACCGCCGCTGCAGCAAGCTTGCGATGTACCAAAGAAAAGTGCTGCATTTGCCGGCTGGATGTCATACTTTTTCGCGTGTTCAACCAAGTCTCTCCTCATGGCGTACGCGTCCTCACCGTCGGCATAATACTTAGGCTCAATTTCTGACTGGGCGAATTTTAACGTATGTGTGTATAAATTCAGGGCAGCTCGATTACTCTTCCTGACGTGAAGTGATACGTATTTGGCATTGAAGCATTCAATCATCGCTCTAGAAGATTGATCCATCAGTTTCTGCGCAATTCCCATTCGTCTAAAAACAGAAGTAAAATTCCAAGTTTGAGATGGGGTGCTCATTTTCGTCGGCAGGCTTCTCGTGAATGGAGGTCAGCCCTTATTAGTTGTCTTACCTGTGAGATCTTTGAACCGCTAATGAAGTAATGTGTCCATGCGGTACATCCTCCGATTCTTCCTCCATCTTTGCCAGTACGTACCCAACAATTTTACCTTTGGCGTCTTCTGCGACGAAGCTGAGCTGTGGCCACGACAGTCCATGATAGAAATAATATTTCATTTGGTAATTTTCTGGCAAGCACAGAAGATTGCAATGCTGCATGTTCATCAGGTCCTCCGGCTGGGCTGTGCGGACACTCACGGACATCTTGCTTTCTTAATCACACGAAGTAACCCGTTTTGTGTTTTCTGCGGGGCAATTACAATATTAGTACCCGCGCCACGTGACATGGACACTTGAAGGATACCTACTTGTCAAGCTCACCTCGAGTTTAGATGGGACGATCAGACTCGGCGTAGACAATGAATGGCACAAGTCGTACAAGCAATCGATGTCCAAGACTTCTGTTGCTTGCTTTTACAACTGTCGACTTTCACCTGTCTCAAAAAGGCGAACATGGAACTTGGATCAAAAAAGTGCGATAATACAAATCATTGAAAGGATCTCAAACAATCCCGGTGAGCACATGTTTAGCAGCGTCTCGTCTCATGTTTCCCGAACTTCGTGGTCCAGTGTCGAGTCTAGAGACTAAGACCATCATTGCGACTGCGTCGATTTTGGCCAAAAGCCGGTAGTTCCAACTTCCAACAACCGAAATGTGGAAACTGATATGACTCAGCTTCGTTTTCAGTCCCAGCCAAGCCGAATCCTTCCCCTTTCCCACTGATGTTTGGTATTTGCAAATTATAGTTGGCAAAACATCATGGTTATGACATCATCGTCCGCTTCAGGAGCTTCTCTTTGCTGTCTTTGCAGTTTGTATTATTCATCTCACTTAATGACATCATCCACAGTCACGTATCGGTAGTATCGTGTTTTCACGTTACGCTTATGTGATCTTCTTGATAGTACGCGCACCAGTGTGCAATATTTGCATGGTCTTTAAATTAGCAAGTCCGTCCCGAAGCAAATAGTGGAGTAGGATAGGAGATAGGAAGAACAACTGAGCCAAGTGGTACAGTACACAGAAGAGAAGACAAGACAAGTAGTCGTCAATTCTCAGAATTTTGGCAAAAAACATTTGCACACTCATCCCGTCGCCTTCACGGCCGAAACTCATCGTTTGCTGCAGGCAAGAACTTTCTTCATTGCATACAAACTGAATGAACTAGGCAAACATTTTTTATTATCTCCATTCTCATCATCAGGTTCCGCGACTCGAGGATTCGTATTGGAGCTATTGATTGTGCTGGTCTGGTGGCATACACGCAGCAACTTAGGTAAGAATATCCGATTACTAAAACACAGGTACTTGTTTCATGGCCACGAGGTCCCTGGGCTAGCTAGCTAAAGTCAAAGTTTGTCTGTAATACCAGAATTGCGTACTTTGTTTATTAATTGGCGTTGCTTTCCTTTAGATAACGTAAATCTAACGGGAATTAGTTGGCGCGACTTGGAATTGAACTGTAGGATAATCAGGAAGAGCCTACGTCAGTACAACAGAAGCTATCGCCTTGTGATTTTTGGCAAAAAGGAAGCAATCACGATTATACAGTAATCATCTAGTAAGTGCGAAATTATGAAGTTGTATTACCTATTACCTTCAATGATAAATTAGTTCCCTCAGTGTGACCTTGTGATCATAATAACTGACTTAATGATGACTTAGGTGAACTTATATTTTGTTGAATACTTATACAGGTAAATGCTCATCTCGCTGCACGTGGTTCCGTGCTTCAATTAATTGTTTGCGGTGTATTCTGGCTTCCGTGATAGAGACAAAAAACATTGTGCGAGTCTCAAGTGTGTGGGGTTTGACTAACTGATAAAGCTATCACTGGGCCAATACGAATTGATAAAGGCCAGTGAAGCAAGACTTCGGCAGCATCATCTATGCATTTCTGCAAAATCACCCATCCATGGTAGAGTGACGCTTCGTATCAACTCACAATTCGGCACCTCAGTTGTCTGGTCGAATCACACGGCCTGCGAGACATAATTTCAGTGCACGCAATCATAACCAGATGATGATTGTGAAACGCACCAAGTTCATTGCTTAAGCACATCGTTATCCTAAGGTAAGTCAAGATTTAAAAAGTTGTAACGTCAGATTATAAAACCAAAAAAGTGGTTGCCCTTGAGTTTACTCACATGCTGACGCTTACGTGTGCACGCACTTTCGGTCAATTCGTATTAATAATAATTATATCATTCTACTTTATAATTACAAACTTTACGATGTTCCAGAATTCACAGTTGAGGATATAGGAGTCGAGACAATTACTGCGAATATTGTTTACTGTACCCAAGGGAAGGAAATTGGAACTAAGGAAACCATTAACAGAAACGTAGTCACAATTCAATATTGTACTTCGAAGCTGCTGTGGACTGCGTGGACGTGCCCAAGCCAGTGCCTGAACTCAACAGTTTTCGCAACTCATTCTGGCGATCATCTTGAAGATATTTCCGTGGGTTAGCATGAAAACGGACTTTAACTTTTAGCTGTGGACGTTTTAGTCAAAACATTCATAATTCTGCTTGAACGAATAGAATTTCAAACGTATAGCAGAAGCGCAATCGTCTCCATATCCATCCAGCAGCCATCACACAGAATACGATGTCACGATCGAAAGAAGCCACACAACCATACCCAGCACAAATTGTGAAGTGATTTTGTGATCATTATCCACCCAGACATTGCCGAGATATTATTATCACAAGAGGCAAATATATCAAATACCAAGCGAAAAAATCGTCAAATATTTGAATGCTGATCTCTAGCTGAAAAATGGATACCTCCCGTACATTTGTGAAAATTGTAGAAGAGCCTGCACCAAAGGCCTTGAGATTTCGCTACGAGTGCGAAGGAAGGTCGGCTGGTTCGCTGCCTGGTGCTAAATCAACAAACGAAAAGAAAACCTTCCCAAAGATTCAGGTTAGACTAGACACTTTGATCTTGAGTCAGATCTTAGATGCGCTAATGTCAGTTTGCCAGGAGTATAATGGATTCTCTCATATTTCAGATTGTTGGGCCGACAACTGGACGTGCGGTTGTGGTTGTAAGTTGTGTTACGTTCGACCCTCCTTATCGTCCTCACCCTCACAATTTAGTCGGGAAAGAAGGTTGCAAAAAAGGAGTTTGCACACTAGAAATTGGTTAGTTTGTTATTCCCTGCTATAATGAAAGCAACGATTTTATATTTCCGTTTCTTTTACAGCCAGTGAAGATATGACTTGTGAATTCTCGAATCTTGGGATTCAGTGTGTTAAGAAGAAGGACATCGAAGACAGCTTGAAAATTCGAGAGGAAATTCGAGTCGACCCCTTTCGGAGTAAGTTTTAGGCCATACCAGCGATAATTGAGTCAACTTTATGGTATTCGCATTTATGACCATGGCTAACACGAATAATTGTAACTGCTGTAGCTGGATTCAGTCATAAATCTCAACCCGGCTCGATTGACCTGAACTCGGTTCGACTTTGTTTCCAAGTATTTCTTGAGGGCCCTGAACATGGACAATTTAAAATACCATTGAAAGCTGTGGTGTCAGAGCCCATCTACGACAAAAGTTAGTTCTTGAAAGTGATTATCGGTTTGGCTATGAAAAGAAAAGCATCTAAAATATGTTAATTTCTTCCTTTCGCAGAGGCCATTAATGACTTAACAATAATGAAGCTGAGCGAATGCTCAAGTCCAGTTATTGGAAATCGCGAGATAATACTGCTTTGTGATAAAGTATCCAAAGGTACGATTCCCCAGTTTAACCATTTTGACGTGAATATTTCTCTCAATGGATGAATTTATTACTTAGATGATATTGAGATCCGATTTTACGAGGAAGCTGAGGATGGGACTCTTGTATGGGAAAGCTTCGCCGATTTTCAACCGTCTGATGTTCACAAACAGTACGCAATTTGCTTTAGAACCCCTCAGTATAAGGATTTGGAGGTATAGTAGTCTCTCACTCAACACTGGGTCAATTGTAGAGGAGATATTGATTGATGTATTTCTTGAGCAGATAACTTCGCCGGTAAATGTCTTCATACAGCTGCGTTGTCCGTCGAAAGATACGACATCACTTCCTCGGCCGTTTCAGTATGTTCCACTGTCCTCAGGTATTAGATCAAACAAACGATTATGGGCTGCTGCAATGGCTGCAAGCTACGACTCTGCTCTTGAAACGTCTGTCTCTCAACCTGCTGAAAAACGTCAAAATCTGGAAGATTTGCTTGGTGTCGAAGATGCTTATAAGTGCTTAAACGATTTCATTGTTAGTGATACTAATGCTTCTGGTGAGGGTCGCCACGTAGAGTACAATGCTGAAGAGATTGAGAAAATTAAGAAACAGCTTGAAGGCTTGGGGCAAGAAGATCCAATGGACATTGATGGGCTTCAGAATGAGTGCCAAATAAGTGTGGTCAAGGTAGAGCAAGCCGAACGAGCTGGTAATGGGCAAATTACAATGGAAACAAACCCTGTGTGCAGCAGTTTTGAATTGGCAATGAAGAATCCAATTGAATTTAACGAGGCCATAGATAAAGCGTTTTTTAACCAGTTAGGCCCAGCTGAATTAGTTCCGCCGCCTAGACCGCCGAAACTAAAGTACGATGGAGAAATTAACGTACCTCCCCCAGCTCTTCCGCCCAGGAAGAAGAAACCAAGTGGAGGTGGCTTATTTAGGTTTTTTACTGGTGGAAAGGGCAAACCTGGTCCAAGCCAATCGAAGCAAAGTAGCGCTTGTTTGACTCTTAACAGGAATGCGTCGAATGGAAACGTTAACGTCCAGGGAAATGCGCTTGATTTACAAAATAATTCTGTGCAGAATATAAATTTGCAAGAAACGGGTAATAGCACGTCCGACGCAAAGCGAGTTTCCCCTGAGAAGAAGATAGACGCTTCATTTCCTTACACAAATGAAGGTGAAGATAGATCACGACCAGGGCCAGTTGGGCATAATCTCGAGGCCTCTGATGCCGATGGGAGCTGCGTTGGAATTGGGGAGATTTACGACTTGTATGTTGGGGATGTGCCTCCTAAAGCCGCGATAGAAGACTTTGATTCTTCATATGGTGATGTGTTGAATAATAATTAAGGTGCTTCAAGCTTATTGCTGCAATGTACGAAACGAATCTTGTCATTATTCTAGCCAATAGATGTAAATCATGTAATGCAGTTGTGATTGCTTTTATCCTGAGATACTCTGTCTGTTATATCTGCTTTATGGTGCTATTTTATGCTTTAAGAATTTTGCCTCATGGCTTACAATATGATTTTATTCATCAGATCCAGAAACGCTCAAGCGCAAGCGGCAGAAATTAGCTGAAAGCAATTCACAGCGCCTTGTTCAATATTTCAATAATGAGCCAGGCTTAATCAAACGTTAGTACCTTATTTATTAAATTTTTATCAAATTAGCTATCTTTAGAGGGTGAAGGTAATGCGTATGTGCTGAGGTGGTATAACCAAAGATCTGAAAAATGTTGACAAGACTTTAAAATTTAAAATAAAATGGAAAGATTCTTATAAATGAAGGTTGTTATTCTTTAAAGAATTCTTGTAGTAATGTTTATGTAGGGTTTTCTTTGTTTTTGTTGGTTTTTGCACGATTTTAATTTAATTTTAAGAAAGTTTGTTTTGAGTTTAATTCATTTACTTTGATTTGACTGATTCTGGAATTATCTTTCCAATTGATTTCAATATCTATAATTTCTTTTCATCTAGTCTAGTGTGATAAAGTCTTAAGCTTTGATGTGTTCCAGATTTGATTCGTGCATGCCTTGATATTTTTCTTTTTGTTTGCATGTGAAATTTAGGCCAACGTAGTTCCTTCCCACCATTGATATCCACAGAAATTAAGCAAGAGCAGCCTGACTATCCGATGGCGATTGGCTTCTCTGGAGGCGGTTTGCAGAGCTATTACAACCCAAATCAAGAGTTGCAAGGAGTTAAACAAAATATGCAAAGCCCAATTCATCAGCACAGTCCGATGCACATTCCTCCGCATCTCCAACAACATCCTGGAAGTCCAATGCATCTACAAAGCCCGATGCATCCTGGGCATCAAAGTCCATTACATGCGGGCGGCCACCAGAGTCCGAATCCATTCCAACAGCAACAGCAAATGATGCACCAGCAAGCCATCGCGTCTTCGAGTCAGTTCCAGCGCCAGCCTCAAGGAGGGATTCAGAATACAAGGCAACTGCATAATCTTCAATCTCCAGGCGACAATTCCCAAATGGTCGGTTCGCCCCAAGGCTATCAGCCTGCTCATTCTCCTTTGCTCCATACCCTCCAGCCTGCGAATGCGCTTACACAACAAATGCACCAGCAGCAGCAAGAAAATAATCTAAACATGGGCACAAATAATACGGACGATTTGGGGAACATAAGCCTGCCCAACTTGTCCGATGTCAACCTGAGTTTGTTGGAGTCAAACCTTTCAGAAAACTTTAGTTCTAATCTTGTCCTCGTAGATCCAGATGGGCAAGTAAATTGATTTGGAGCTGAAGAATATTGATGTTGTGGAATTAATATTTAATCTTTCACATTTTTGTATCAGGCACGCGGGACGAATGCTCTATAATAATAATTAATGAATCGCTCTTCTTTTCAATCAGAAAATTTTATTTAGCTAGTTTAGCGTGTACTTCATTCTGTTGAATTCCTATTCATGTTGGTGTCTCATATCTCACTGATTTTGTGTTCTTAATCATGCATGATCTTTCCTACATTTTTCCGTTTGGTGCTTGAATAAATTCAATCATTTATTCTCACTTTGTGTGAATTCATAGCAAATTCTCATGATTTTGGTTGCATCTCCACGAGTATAATCGTGTAATCGCTACCTTCCTGGGGCCTGAGCCACTTGAATTGAAAAGCCATCAAAATACATGCAATGCAATGCAGTGAATTTGCAATTAACCTCGCGCAAATGCAATGGAGCATGCAAGGTTTTCGGGTTGTGGGTTCACGAGAGTTCATGACTCGAGTGTCAATTGCTGACTCAATTCTGTGGTTTCGCGTGTTTGCTGAAATGATTTTATCGTAACAACTTCAACTTCTCAGGACAGTGGATCGATCAACTTCTGACCTTATGCCATTGTCACAAATCCAAAACCGCTTACATGGCAGTTCTTTGGCGAATTAAAACGAATACTCATCAATACTTGATAACAACCGTTGGATAATAAATATTTATGCCATAACTGCAGTCGTGTAATTGTAAACATATCTCCAACATGCAGAACAGAAGGAAACAATAAAGCCATGCTTGAAAGTACAATTGGGATTAATTCCAAGTCTAGTACATGTGTAATTTATGCCCATGTCGAGAAATCTAGAACGAACAAAGAAACTGCGATTTTATACACGGATGCAAACAAGCAGTGCTAAAATGGGCACATCAGCCTTTAGATTCACATCACGAGACACGATAAGAGTACGTTCGAGTACGTTGCAGTGCAGTGCATTGAAAGGGACAGTGTATTTTTTGCACGTTTGTTGCTATGCTCTATGCTCTCCTGTTATGTACCAGCAGTGGTAACCTTTTGGGCAGGTTTCCTACATCCCAATGTTACCAGCCCATGGATTGGCGACGTCTGACGCGATCAGCATAGTGGGAACCAGCGAACCACCAATGAACGCCTCGCTTTTACTTTACTACGCATAATCTATTTATATACAGTTATGGGCTATCAAGATAGAAAAAAGAGGGTTTTCAATGTTAACAAATATCAGTTGAGTAATTGACTTGTCGAAAAACAAGTTCTCATTGATGGAAATTGCAATTAATAGTGCTCATCTTCATATTCAGCTGATTGACGAAGGAAGAAAATTGTCTTTGCGGAAAAAGTGAAAGGAAAGAGCTCTGTTGTATCTTTATCAACTGCACTTGCTACACGGACGAAAAGGAAAGCTTTCCAGTGGTGGGAGACAACTGGCTTTCAACGGTCAAAGTTGAGATAAAGGTCCAGTCGAAGGTCTGATCGATTTTTAGTGTCACTTAAATGATTACAAGGACCATGATGGCTACACAAAGAGTCGATACTGCATTACGAATACGAACCAGTCCACCGAGTATTAACTGTCCGAGTCCGAGTTGCTACTCTTGCTGCAGTAAATAAGAATCAGTGAATTTCATAATTAATGCTAGTCGTGTTCAGTTCGTATCTTCACCCTTCGCCAAGGTTTATACTCAGCTGATCCTTCTTCGCATTTTGGAGGAATCGCAGACCCCTTGAGCATTGTTTTACCTCAATTGGAATACCAAAATGAAACTTCTAGAGAGTGGACGACTTGAAGCGATCACTTCGTTGATGAATCAAATTGAGCTTGGAGATTTCCGAGTAGTCGGACGCTTGGAATCTTATTCTTGCAAGGTAATTTTTAAGATCTTCAAAATGTCACTTACCACTTAAGGGATTCTATTTCTTGGGCCAAATAAATCAAGGTCACATAAATTGGAGGTCGGTCAAGACAGTGGTAAATAATAGAACACTTCTTGACATTTAATGCAGGTTGCTGGATTTGAACAAAAGTCAATGTACAAAAAGATGGCAAGAGAAGGTGGGGCTTCTGAAATCGTTGCTTTATCCCCACCTGGGGATCAATTCCTGTCGAAGTCGGCAGACTCGGTGGAAGCGGAGAACTTCTTCACCCCAGAAAACTTGGAAATGTGCATAATATCAAGGAAGACTCTCTTCAACCTGATTACAACACTAAATCTATCGTTTCACCCGGATTACGACTTTAGCGATGCTAAAAGTCATGAGTTTTCAAGAGCTCCGAGCTTGGCACATGTTTGGGCAGAAATTGACGCGAGGCTTGGTCAATCAAGCCTGTACAACAAAGCCATTAGGTTTGTCCATTTCAATATTCTACGGTCTTGTAGTTGGGAATAACCAGTTCTCGTAAGATCACTGAAGTTAAATCCCACTAGCAAACTGACGCTCTTGGGTGTGGTCATCTCCACCCTAACGAAAGTTTGTGCTGTAGAGTAAGTCTCAGAACTCAGGTGTAAGCCTTGAGTTCTCACGAGAAAGGTAAAGGTTGGCTTAATTTTGCATGTGTACCTTTCACCCTTGCCCTAGTTTTAATCTGTCTAATAATGTCAAATACCATAAATGCCGCGGAGGGAAGCCTGGAGGCCTTGTGCCCTGTATTGTCCACAAGTTCTTGTTTTGAAAAAATTCCGTCTGTCATGCGATATTTTGATAAGATAGCCAATACGTGTCAGGGATCTTAAGGAAAGGAATGCGCTATTGAGAAGAGAGTGAGAAATTTTAACTTGAGAAAATGTTTTTGTTTACGAAGCCGTAATCAAACAACGTTGGTTTCAAACAGAACGTGTGATTTGCATTTTCTTTTGTATACGTCGTTCGAGTCGCCTCGTCAGCGTCTGTTACTGACTCGAATAAATATAGGTTCTAGTTTGTTGAACTCGTTCTTGAAATCTGGTTTGATAATATGCGATATCAGGATTAGTCTCAATCTCAATATATTTGCAGCATTCAGCGATTGGATAGCTGGATAAAGGATACTGAGCGAGCTATATAAGGATTAAAAGGCTAAAGTTGAACTGGTTGTACTCTTATCTACTGACGCTAATAAACATGCCTAGAAACACAGATAATATAACGGTGGAGGGCAAGCGACTGTCTTTCAGCTTGAAACATATGTAGTTTTTCTTAAGTTTTACTTTGCTACTGAGAAATGGACTGAGAATGATGATGTTTCTGATGTTGTGCTTGTAGACAAAGATTGTGGGAAGAAATTGACTGCGAGATCGGTGGAATTCAGAATGCCGAGATTTACATGTACAAGCCAGACCTGACGTCCGATCCATTCTCAGAGGCTGGCTGTGTTTGGTCTTTCAATTTTTTCTTCTCCAACCCAAAATTGAAGAGAATCATCTTTCTGACTTGCAGGGCCGTCAGGTAGATAGATACAATTCTTAACAATGTTTAGGCTCAACTTCCTGATGTTGATTCAGTTCTGTGGCTCTTCATTATATAGTCCTAACTCATCATCGGAGGATTCTGAATTCTCGTTGGAAGACTACTAATTCTTCGGCAAGCACCAATATCGGTGGAATCAACCTATCACCAGCAACGGATGAATGTCCCTCAAAGACAACCCACAAACCATTTGTAGAAAGAAAAATAGTACCATGAACATAGGACCTACCTTGCGCTCTCTTCACGAAGAAAGAATACGCAAAAACAGATTGGAAGTCGACCAAGTGGAAGCAGGCGAAGTACCCCTTTGTGAGGTGAGGAGGAAGAAACCAATTATCACTAAGTTAGTTAAGATAAAGACATTTCGGTTGTATTAAAGTTCAGAGTGAATTTAGAGTTTGACTGGGTGTTCTTAATGACTCGAAAATGTCAAAAAAAAGTTCCAGTACCACATGCTAATTGTTAAGGAAAAGCATATTAATCCACCTAAGCCATTCTGGCAATATAAGTGAGATAACGTAATCATGCTAGTTACGATTTACTAAACTCCAGTCTATTGCTAGCACCTTAGTCTTACTATTTAGCTGAAGTTACAAGAATGTTTACCCGTAAGTATTAGCTTACTTTTGATTCTAGATCCTACACTCTCATTTTCTCGGTTCGGATGTGATACGCGATTTACTGTTATCTAGATTTATTTTTGTTGTTAAGTTTCGAGATTCCCTGTAAATACGAGACTATATTCGCGCAACGGAATATTTATCGCAAGAGATTAGCAGATTTATGTACTGAAATCTCACATTCAACGTATCAAAGCGCAGAAGGCATTTTATCGATTTATTGTGTTGGCATTATTATTACAAATTAATTAACACTACTAACTACTTAATTAACTCAGAGTGTTTAGAGTCACTGGCTTTACGTTTTAGGTTGAACGTTTCGATTATTAAGTTCGCTCTTTATGTAGACTGACGTACACCGCTGTAGAATGTCCCTGAATGAAATGGCTAGTATTTTGCGTCTCCATTTTCATTGTAAATATGTCCTATGTGTAATAAAAATATCAAATGGTTTGTTCATCTCATATCTCCTGAGTTCTCGACTCCATCGGTTCGTTTTCAGTTTTCACAAATGCAAAGCTGAGATCAAATATTTCGAAATTCAACAGTTTTATTTTCCGCATACATAAAACATACAAAAAGCGATCAGTAGTATTTTTAATTCAAAAGACACGGCACATAACATTCTATTTTATGACAGCAGGCAAAACCACGTTAAAATCACATCACACTATCAAAAGTTTAAGTCAGTAGGTGAATTAGCAATTAGGTTCAGACATCCAATGAGAGCTGAATGTTTGACTCTGAGTGTTGCCGGTTGCGACGGTCCAACTTGTCACCTTATGAGCATTAAGGAGAGAAGTGTTAGTTGTACTGCAACAGAACCCACCATGACCACATTCAGGAACGGTGTGGATGATGCTTGCCCATTTAATAAAAAAAAAAAGGAAGTCATTCTCCGAATTTAGTTCCTTCAGATTAAGGTGTGATAATGTAACGGCTCTACCGTAGCTTCCGCCCCAGGGTTCAAACGACCCTGGCTCATACATTGTGCTCCTTCGGACGACGTACTCCGCTTCAGGAATAATCAGTTCGCAGTCAAATACTGATGACGAGAAATTTGCTTCCTCCAGAATCTTGGATGCTCGAATATCATAGGCACCTTGGTTCCATTTCGTCTCAATTGCAAGATCTTCGACTCTGCATAAACGAAGAGAAAATCTACAATTAATCAGTGCATTCAAGATTGAATTAGTGCATAGGAAAAATTTATGCTGCAGCTTGATGCACTTTTCAAAAGTTTGGTACTAAACTCTAATTTAATTAAGACTGCACTCCCTTTACGAATCCAAAGAAATCTTAGCGCTAGCTTTGAGAGATGGAATGGAGTTAATATTTTGACGTCTGGCGCATTGTGCGTTTCGTTGCAGTCTGTTTTGTACTTATTAAATTTCTTTTATGTGCCCGTCTCCGTCTTTCAGAAGAAATTAAAATGAGCAACGCTTCATAATTCATTCATTCATTTATTCATAAGAATTTTACACTCTGACTTTCTCCACTTCCATTTCATTCAAATCTCAAAGTGTCGCAACATCACGGGTGCTTACTTTAGTCTTTTCTCAGCCAGTCAATTGAAATTAACCCTTCGCACAAGGCGTTGGCGTCCCGACTTTCTCAGTCATTTCTCCGACTCCCACTGAGACTGACTCATGTCATGGCACTGCGCACTGGTGTGAACTGAACGAATAAAGTGTCTCTTATTGGTCTCGGCGTGGGTATGATGTTTTAATTTATCTCAGCAAATACATTTCTCCAGCCTGATATTTCCCTCGCCTCTCTGACTTTCTCCTTCGCCAACGCTCTAAAGGCTCAGTACAGAAATGCGAAAGCAAGTCAAATCCCAAATCCATTTCATTTGTCAAATCTTAGTCTTCATTCTTTACGATCCCGTGGCGGCTCATGGATACAGATTCAATTCATCACATTTTCTAAATTAGCGCAGTGAGAGTGTCTTAAGAATATTTTGACATGTTTTCCTTGAGAGTTGTGTAAACTTAGTAGCTTTCTTCCAGCTATCAGCAAGCTTCATCTCATCGTTACTTTGTCACTCTTAATTTGGAGGTATACCCTCAAGTCATATTTCACTCATTATTTTCTTCGCAGAAGGTGGAAAAGTAACGAAGAACAACAAAAGCGTAAATAAGAATCCGAACGCGTTGCCGTCCCTTCTTTCCCACTTACTAATTAAACAAGTATAACCTGAGATAATCTTAACAAAAAGCTGCTCACATTTTCACGCAAAGAAAATTAAATCTAAGGAATTTCATCAAGTTGATGTCATTTGTCTTCAGAGATTCTTGGAAGAATAGAGAATTATTGCCGGCATTCTATAATTAATTTCCTTGAGTTAAAACTGAGGGTTTGCTAGTACATTCGTAAACTCGTATCTGGACTTTATCGAGTGAGCGCGCTGAAGAGCTGGAAACTTCGTAAACGCATCGTTAGCTTTTGCATCCGTCAATCCTTGTAATGAGAATGGTCTGGCTGGACATGGGCTAACTGTCCTGTCAGACTGTCACGCACTGTCACCTCCAATTACAGTTTCCGGCGAGATGCACAAAAAACTTTAGTCGTCTTGATCTTGATCTTGGCAGGATCCTTCCATTAGCCGCGATGCGAACATCTTTCGACTGTCAAGTCAATCTTGACAGGCTACGTATTGGCAAACTGAGAGTGGCGTATGAGTGACTGGCTCGATGTCGTTAACTGTCAACTATGGAGTTGTATGTCATTTATCCTCTCATTTGGAATGTGATCTTAATCATGGTTGGCGTTGTTGATGCAGCAATGTGCTTTTCACTTCCAGAGTCGAATGTCATCAGGACGTAGTGCATTGGAAATTATCACTTGGCGACATAAACTCAACGAAGCGAACTGCCACGTTGGAAGCGGAACAGTGCTTCAATCAACCTTTCTTCGTACAATTATTTGTGTCATTCAATGTATTTCAGACCTTAGTTCGGTTTCTGTTGTGCTTATACATTTATTACCGGAAATAAAGACGAGTGTATGACTAACAAACGCTTTCACAAACAAGTGGAGAAAGAATAAGAGAATGGAAGAAGCACAAAAAGGACAGCGACATTCACCGTGATTACGCACTATTACTACAATAAAGAGTCCTATGCGTGTCTTTGTGTTTCCAATACGTACAATACGAGTCGTCAATTTTTCATGCGATGCAGTCCTATTTCGTGTAAGCATTGTCCCCGCTCCTCACGCAACGCAAGAAAGATGCACATTCCCTTCCATTGTCGTTGTCATCACTCATTTCTCCCTTTCCTAGAGTGCGTGCTGCGTGAACTTTCTCCGCTTTCTCCTCCCTAGCGAATTCCTCTCTCCAATCTTCCTTATGAGAATTTATATTTAGACATTTTATGGCTGTAAGGTGATATAAGGCTAACTCGCTGTAGTCGTATTAAGATCCCGACTTGGCTTAGCTGACTGGGGTTGAATCCGCGCAAACACTTTATTGGATGACATTATAATAATAACCCAGTGAGATGGTTATGGAGATATTTACTATGTCATTATACACTACACTGCACTATTATATTATATGTACTGTACTGAATTATTATTTTCGTCGAGTGGAGTGTACTTCTTCAATTCGTTCTTAATTCCAGGCAGGGCTGAACTTTCTAGCTTTCACTGGCGAAGACGCTGTCTCAAGATGACGCTCAGAGCTACCAATGAATAGTAAAGTTATGAACGCGCTGACTTACATTTGATCTCTGTTGTCTCCGTCTCCGTAGTACAACGCAAGTCTTGGTTCAGGGTAAACTCCGGTAGCCCAACAGGAAATGTTGACGTAGCCTGGCAGTCTTGTTTCTGCAACTCGCATCCCCATGTCTTTTTCAGGTGCTAGAAGAGGGAAATTTAGAGTTAATTGTAAATTGCCGAGATTGCATCGCTCATTATTTGAAAGTTGATGCACCATAAAACTGTCAGAACATCTGCCCACTCATCCATATCTCATTTGCAAGGATAGTGTTAATGCATGTAATGGAAGGGAAAGCATTAATGCAAATCAGGATCAATAAATCTTCTGTTGCTTTGTTAAGGAGTCCAAAAATCTCCTTCTTTTGAGTACTGTCGTAAAATCTGGATCCATAAAATTCTCATAAGGATGCTTTGATGAGGTTTCAAATAAAACTTGAAATAGAGGCAGCCGCTACATCCAATTTGTCTATAATTTATGCCAAAGCCTCTCTCCACGATTGGGACGATTTTAAGAAGCATCGCGGTTAATCTTTCATTTTTACTCATTCGGAACTCAAAACATAAATAAAGTTAAACGGTGGGTGAACTTCCGAGATTCTCGTTATCGATTTAGACGAGCCGGCGCGTCATTAAATACGCATTTACTGCCACTTCTAACAGAATCCTAAACCAAGAATTTTTGAATAATTGATCTTCGAAGCAACATGCATGATTCATGAACTACAAGCGACTTTTCAGTAAGCTCTTTTACGAGTTTACAGTATCCAAGGCGTAATCCACCAAACTGAGTGGGCGACATTGCGTTTCGGTTAACGGCTGCAGGCTAGTCGAGCCAAAAGTTCGCCTGCCCTTTCTTTGACAATGAAATTAGTTTTTTGCGCTCGGAGTTTGTCTGGGCTCAAGACAAAAATGATGTATTACAGTTTTGACAATCTGATTTATACTTGAGCTAGAACTTTTCACTTCAGGGCTTTGATTCAGCGATTGCACTCCGCACTGCAGTGCAGCACAGCATGTCCGAGAAGATCTGTTCTGCTGGAATGCTGTATGCAGTGACAGCCCGGTCAATAAATTCCGAGAGCGCACAGACTAGTGTCACATATTTCTCGTCCGTCTGGTCCCCGGCAAAATTATGGAAGTGCTTAGAACTGGAATTAGAAAAGGGAAGCTGGCTGTTGCTGCAGTTCCTCTTAAAATATTCGTACACTTGAAGAAGGAGTAATACTGTATGCAAATACAAGGACAATCAAATGGATTCATAAACTAGGTCAATTCCTGCGATTAAGCTGTTAAAAGGCATAGGATAAAGTCGAAACCTGAGCATAGGAAATTGTGTCTCATGATTAAGATTGCTTCTTCGTTGAAACTCAAACAGTCTTTTTTAATGAAAGAATTAGAATTTAATTTCGTGCAATCTGATTTCAAATAGACTCATTTGCGAATTGTTCGAATTAAACCCGGGAGGTTTAATTAAATTAGTAGAATCTTTGAAATCTCGAAGACAAGGAGCATGCAGATTGCCAGATACTGACTCTGTAGAAGCAAATTTTGAGAGGTGAAGCTTTAGCATGACGCACCCACACATCTCTTCATCCTTTTACTTTTCGAGCGTGAATTGCGGTCATTATTTATGGAGCAGTATATTTCTTGCGAATCCATAATACAGGCTTACTTTTATTTGTTGCTCGTATACCAAATAATTATACGGAGGTTTGTAACTATTTACGACGCAGTGAGGGACGACCAGACAGCGCGGTGCAGCGGTATAGGTATCTGAGAATTTAGAACACCACGGAAGGGATTTAGGAAGGAAAAGTCAAGAAGTGTAAGTGAAGGTAATACGATTATCTTTTCTAGCCAGCATCACACCACAAAATGCTTCGTCTTGAATGCAAGATGAAGAGAGGACGACAGAGGAGAAGGATCTCGGATCTTCGGGCAAAAAGAGAAATACAGCCACAATAGTAATCCATTATATGGTGAAAATGAGATGGCCTCTTTCGCGTCCACTTTCACTTGCACAGTCGTTATGCTTTGGGATGATGACTGGTTTGGTTGTCCTTTTCTTGCTTATCCGGACACGACCACGAGTTTGTGTCTGTGCTCTGGGCATGCATTCACCAGCGTTGCGCTGTGTTGAATTGCTGAGGGATTCTCTTTCCTTTCGAGTGTCCAGAACATACTAAATTGACTAAAGTAATGCCTACGATGGACTAAGCCGAATTTATGACGCAACAAATAGACTTTGCTGTTTCTTCACGAATCCATGAATCTATTCAAATCTACCCTCGCCATTCAGGCACTCGTAAATATTAAGGGGCATCATGTTTCCTGACATTCGTTCAAGTTCAAGTTTGGATAACAAGTTTTGTGAGAGGAAAGGCAGAGTTTGAACTGACCAGCGACCAGTAAGCATGACCCAACCGCAACTCTCTTGAGGATATCCCTGCCAACTGATATCAGCATCAGTGCCCCGAAATGAACACCAATTGAATCTACGAATCGTATTCGTTCAAATTCGAGACTTTACATTGCAGGCCATGACTTTTTTTGCCGTTTCCCCTCAGGGCAGTCTCGATTGAAAAGATTTTGGCCGGTTTCAGTTTCAGCTTGAACTTTCGCACTATCATTCTTTTCGATAATTCGGTAATCGTAAAGTTAACTTTAACCTTTGTGTGGACTCAAATCTGATTCTACAAATGGTGATAGCCTGTGTAACTTTCTCTTTTGAAGCACTGGACGTATTGAGATGGGATGCCACAGGCTGCGGTTTAGTGCTTATGAAACCTCGAAGCAATGGAATAATGAAAAAGAGCGCAAGCCGAGGTGAATTCCCAGTCAACTGAAATTTAATTCTCATCTGTCTTGGTTAACCTTTTCACTTTTTACCGGCCTTTCTGGTCTGGTTTCGTATTATTCCATATATTCTAGTTTTCCAGGAAGAATGGGCAAGGGTAATGTTCTCTGCAGTTACCCTCACGTAACGTCCTCATATAAATTGCCCGTGTCATGCTTTCGGAAGAGAAAGTCAGGGTTGATGAGAATAAGACTAATCGCCTGCTCTCGCCACTCAATTTGTAATGCCCGTATTTTGTTGTGGAAAGTTTGGGAACAGGTTCCTTTCCACCCAACCTAATCTTTCATATCTTGACATTGGTTAATTCAACAACATAACCTCTGCTGGCATTATTTTGGAGGTCATTTATTCACAAGTCAGGGAGCAGTGGATATTAGGTGACTTGGCTTTCGCAAAATGAGATTTGTCGAGTGGGGAGAACGAAGATGAATAGGATTTGGTTCTCTTGCATTTGGCATACTACCCAATGTGGGCATTTTTTATCGAAATATTCATTGCCCTTTGTCAATTAGAACAAGCGCGATTTGTCCAACCTACAAGTCTGTTTTCTGGATTAGTTTAAGTTAGTAACCCCAGCTTAAAAGGTTAAACAACCAATGTTGGTATTCAATGTACATTTTCAATTTGATTCAATGATTTCGATTCTCGCCTTGAAGTCTGGAGAAAGTAATTCCATGCAATCAGCAAATGCAAATGCAGGAGAGAAAAAAGGCATGTATGCAGCATGTTTTAGAGGAATTGCATGAAATGTAATCTATTTACCTTATTAGAAGGAACCTAACCATTGTCTGATAATTTATGTTAGTTTAATGCTACTCGAGCATGCAAACCAGCGAAGAATTGAAAACGGACTACAAACCCCAACCCAATTCATCCTTCCCGACAACTGCACAACTGCAACTGCTGTACTGTAAATAGGCGACGACATGCAATTTCACTTGTTCACTTACCAAAAACAATCATTCTAGCTGCTTTGTATGCTTCACCAGCAAACGTTGATACTCGGCACAAATAAACTCCGCTGAGGTTGACGGAAGGCTGATAAATTTGCAGCGCCCGATACATTTTGTATGCATCCGGCGATGCCTGATACTCCAAATTCAGTTTCCCTCGGAGGATACCCAACGCTTTCGGTCGTTGATTGGGAATCCACTGGTAGACTGGAGACTGCTCATCTTTGAAGAACCATTTCACGACCAGGCCTGGTCGCTCGGCTTCGTCGAGTGTGTAATCGCAGTCAAGAATGACATACTCCACTGTGCCATTTTGAATGAGACGAGGCACTTTGAGATCCTTAATATGCACACCAGTGACTCCTGAAAAACAAGAGCAAGTAACTGATAAGACCGTGACAGAATCAGCAGCACGGGGAATTACGAGGAGAAACTTGAGCGCAACACACTTGTTGAATTACAAAATAGTTCTCTAAATCAAGCTGATGAGTTCAATGGCTTAACATCAAAACCGTGCTCATTTCTTCGTGAGCTTACAGAATTTTACGTATGATTTGATGGATTCGTTCGATGTACATACGCCTACGCGACGGATACACGGTGTTAGAAGAGAAATGAAGAAGATCCTCATTATGCAAAAATCCGGCAGCGGTGGCACTTCTGAGCTCAACAATTCTCGTCACATTTCAAAGAGTTGAAAATGTCGTTCATGGATGACATCGTGCACAACAATGGCAAAGAGGACATAAACTCATCTGATAATTAGATAATTCTCATCTCCCATTCCATACATGCACTCATGGGCATAAGAATCGCATCGATTTTGGCGAAATATGGATTAAATGAAGAATAATTAAACTTTGGCCGCGCAATGCTCTCAGCAGTTTTATTTACTTGAATGGACACTAACAGTATTAATTACTTCCTTTCTGACTGGTGATGCTTGTTATGTTATAGCTCAAACTCCTGACAGTGTAAACTTCTAAAGCAGGGTATTAGGAAGCATGCAGTAATAAATTGGATAAGTCAACCGTAAGTTCAACTTGCTCATAATGTTCTTTGCGAGAGGTAATTACAGTAATTGCGTGCAGCCCACGCCATGCTCATGGATTAATTTGGCTGGCATAACATGTGCTAATCTACTCTACGTCCCCCTTCAGCTTGTAACGTCCCAGTTCAACTAGACGCGTTATGACTTCAATTCAACACGCCTTGGCAGCCATCAAAGGTTCAAAGATGCGATTAAAAACGCTGAATTTCACTTCATAAATAATTTTGTTGGATTACAAAGCGACAATATTCCAAAACAGGCGGAGGGTGCCTACAGTTGGGCTCCATTGTTCTAACAAAGCCAAATTAAAATGTTCACCAGAAATCATGGCGCCTGATTGTGGTAAACAGGTCAATTATTTTTTTTATCACGGCGGCTTGTAAATCTTAACGGAAACGGCATACCAATCATCAGAAACATACTAAAAATTTGCAATCGTCAAATTAGTCAGTCACAAGTTGTCATTGTTTCAAACAAGTACACTGATTGTCATCGCCGCCTGTGTCTAAATATTTGATTCCGAATATTATAGTCCATAGAGGTATTTTCGCATAGACAGACCTTGGTGTTGGTCGATACGAACCGACCCCGAGAAGCAAAATTATGCTAATCTCACTTACTATTAGGGATAAATAGAAGTGGTATGCGAAATTATTCGAAGTCATTTCCACTGATTGATCTGGTATGCACCTGCGTTAAATGAAATTATTATGTAAAAATTCGCTACGAGGTAACAAAATAGATCACACTCTTTTACTGATTCTCTTTACTGTGCTTTATCCAGACACTTCTTATGGCATGAAAGCGACGAGAAATCTTTCCGTCTCTACTCACTGCTTGTTTTAATAGGCTGTGAGGCTTGTAATATGAAACAAGTCTTCGCATTTCCGTAAAGCACAAATGTCTGCAAGATCCGAGTAAGTTCATGTAATCAAGAAAATTGAAACTATCAGGCGTAAATTGAAAAGGCCCGAGCCATGATCACGTTCTAAGGATTCTGGAAGTCTGGACTAACCTTCACCGCAATGAATTTATACTCGATATTAATACATTAATAACGTTTAGTGCCGACATTTGATGTTACTCTGTATATTACAGCTGACTAGCCTGGCTTGGTTTACTCAATGTGTAGATCCTTATCCAAGGCACACCGACCACGAAGCAGTAAGGAGCGCCGATGTGAAGTGAACCAATTTGAGAAAATGTATCGGTATCAATTTCATCACCGCAGAGTTTGTGTTTGTGGGAGGTGACGGTAATGACCTAAAACACAAGAGAGGGTTCGCGAAGACCCAAACAGAGAATCGTACCAGGTTTTTCGGGATTGCAACTGCACCATACCAAAATGGCAACGCGGTGGCAAAGAGCCTTGTGCCATGGTACAACCATAAGCAAGATCGGGCAGAGTCTGGTCCATATAAAAGTTTACCGCGAAAGCATTCCCAATTCCCATTGATTACAGGAAAGAACAATTTATTTCAATTTATGTTCCACGCGTTCCAAAAACTCCCGAGACCCTCACTGCACTGCACGCACAATCTGGAAGGATGTGGAAAGTGTTTTCAAAAATGCTGCTTCAATAAAGTGCAACGGTGTGCCATTAAGCATTCTGGGCCTGAACAAGCCCTTTACGAAGTCATATTGCAAAGACGGAAGCTGCAGTAGAACAATTTGCACCTGAAAGCATGAGACCATTCTAAATTATGATGACCGTCCACATAATCTTTGGCTTTCGTGCCGCCGATTAGACATAAAATGTCGGATTATGTCGGCTAGGAGCAGCAAATAAAGTGAAGACTAATTTTGATTTCCCGAAGACAAAAGTCAGACAGAGACAAGTTCAAACTTTTGCATAAATTCCAGTTACAGACTCATCTCACAGATGAGGGACGGCTGAGCTGTGCCAAGTGCAGTGCATTAGCAATTCTTCATCCGATCCACCTTTTGCTCACTCAAACAATAATTCCATTTCTATTACTAATGCATGAATAGTGTTAGTCAACCACATTGGAAGCTAACGCAGGATACGCAATATTAAACTAAGAGTAAAGTCACGTTACATGGGAATTGCCGAGCAAAATGCAGGAATAAGATCTCAATCGACTTTTTCGCCATGCCAAGCCAAACTTTGGCACGGCTAAGCTTCCACACTTTATTCACACATTTCCTTTTTGCATTAAAGAAAGCATATGCTCGCTTAAGGGAAGAAGTTCAAGAAACGGAAGTCAGTGCCAGTACAGAGAGAAAGTGGGACTTTAAAATAGCAGCAGCAGTCTTCAACGTTGCCTTTGCCTTGGTATAATGTGAAATTATTCGGATCACGACTTGAACGAGCTACTTTTGTTCTGCTTCTCCTTCGTCCACGGTTCTCTTCTCTCTTCATTTCTCATCAAATGTGAATCTAAAGAATGAAAAGTTGGAATCACGTACAAGCATATTTCGTTTGATACTGATATGAAGTCTTCACCAGCAACCGCACCACAGAGTTAGACTTCTCTCCGTTTAAGTGAAACTCAAGAAAGTCACGGAGGACAGAAAAGAACCTGATTGGTCATTGCGTTGGCATTTTAATTTAACTCTCAATCCAAGCCGAAGCAAACCCAAGCATTTGCACCTGTTTGTATCGTCGTGGTGTTGTGGACTCATTTTCTGCTTTAGCTTTGCGATGCTTGAAAAAATGGCTAACATTTCGCCGCGTCCTGATAAACCCATTCGTACTCTGTGCCTTCGCATCTTTTACACCTTCCACGTTTACATCATCCAGGCTCGTGCAAGATGCGATCGCATGCTTTCTTTCACTTGGGTTTCGTGAACGAAATTATTTACATTGGAAATGTCTCATAAATATTCAAAATTTTTACAACAGTTACGAGACGCAGAATCCGAAAAACCATAAATCATTAATAATTACGTCTCACAGACTTCACAATCTGCGTTCGCTTGAGTGGATTTTCAATTCAAATCGCAAAATTCCTCACCCGAAAGCATTGTAGCCATGACTCAGTTCATCATCAGAAGCCAGTGCTATTTTCAAACCTCAGATGCCTCATAAAACAAAAATCACGAGACTGCATCCTAAAGTGATATGTAAACCAGCAGACTCACAGTATGTATGTATTTTGCAAAGCAAACTTCCCAAAACCGCAAGAAATGAGAATTGCATGAGAAAATTAAAATATAAGGTGAAGCCCATACTGTGTGAGTTTACGCAGTAAACTGCCACGTTCCCACGAGAAAGTGCAGTGAGTAGTGATCATAAAGGAAGAGACAAATGATGTATTAATGTGCTTAATGTCATTTGGTTATTGCCAGAGATGCAATAACAAATTGGCTTGTTAAAGCTTGCTTCCGGACCAAACTCTGGAACTTCGTGCAAATGACAAATATAAATTTTTTTGTATGGCCTGGTGAATGCATGGCTGGTCGCTTTATGGGCACGTTCTGCATGGAGCATGACTTTGCGCTTAAAAGTGAAACTTGATCAAGTAAACTTTGATGCTCGCAGTAATGCAAGTTTGCAAGCAAGATCAACTCGAGTGTTGCCATTTGATTGTAATGAGTGTGGTATCGATTTGTGGCATTGAATTGAGGTTATTACGGCGTACGGATTAATATTTGGCAAAGGCAATTATAAAAGACCGCTGGCTTTTACATTTATAATTTGCGGTTGCAGTAATTTTTGCACCAAAGTCGTAAATAATTCAATTACCCTGATTCTTCCAAGAACACTTATGATCTGGTTTGATTTGGGTCGAGTTTCTAATACAAGTAAGTGAATTTTGAGTTTGCATAGTCCATTTTCGTTTAATTTATAATTAGGCTTCTTAACATGGCCGCTTAAAGCCAAATTTTTCTTACAAAATGTCTAAAAGCGAAAAAAAATCTGCTGCCTGCTCCTTCAAAAGTACTTTCAGCTCCGTCATTGGGCGTGGTGTTTGAATCATTAACCTCACTTGTATTATGACAGAGTTCAATTGATGCCAAGTCACATCACAAGTCATAATTCACAGAGCTTTCAACGAGGCAAGCGAACGTTGGAATGCCTGGAGAGAGCACGAAAATGAATTGATGTGCCAAATATGGGAAATATTACACCCATGTGGTCCACCATCTTGCTGCGTATTTACAGAATTTCATTGTTCTTTCCCAGCGCATGTAAGGCGTACGGTGTACGGTAATAATTGATCATGTAATTACATAACACACCCAGCATGTCAGCCCAAGTGCACTTCAGTAAGAGTAAGAGACTCTCAACCGAACTCGCAAGTCTTGTTCACATCGCCAGCGTCGTCGCCCTTGTCGCGTAGCCGCAATACTAAACAAGAATAAATGTACTTGACAAACTAAACCTTAAGTCAATTTCAACGAAAGATCTTTGTATGAATGTTTTTAAATGTAATTCACAAAGGTTTCATTATTTGGATGAAACGTCTGTGTTTTTTTGTCTGTGTCCGGTGATTCGGTCATGCGGGTTTAATCCTAGCCGGTTTATTCCAGGTCTTCAATTAAAAAAGAATCTTCCGTGTTCTCCCGTCAGAATTTCCTCTTTGCTCATTTGCTTATGACAACAGTCCAATTTTCTATTTTGTAGGTCGTAAAAGGAATCTTCTTATTGCCTAAGACGTGCATTACGCCTGGAGCAGATAAAAGTTCCTTGAATGAAAGAAGAAAGGGAGAGCGAGCCCACAGCTTCCAACGAAGATGTGCAGATAAAACAAGGACGTTAATGCATCCCGGTGGTTCTTTGCCAGCAGCGGCAGCGGGTTTTGTCGTCTCTTCCGCTTCCTTTGTTGTTCCTTCTCGAGATCGTGCAGTCTTAAAAGCTGTGACTACCATTTAAAAAAGTCGCTGCAGCACGCATCTCCGCGTCCCGCGTGCCTTTTCTTAAGAGATGAAACACGCAGTCCGAGACCGAGAGCGTGCAGCGTCTAGAAGTATCATAAAACTATTGCATTTTTATCTTACTTTGAGGCAAAATGCAGTGAAAGTAGTGCCCATGCGACTTGGGCAGAAAAGATATAAACAAGAAAATAATCTCCACAAAACTGGAAAAGTTATTCTCCCTCCTGCGCATTTTTCTATTATAAATCTTTGCAATAAGGGAATGAAAGGGAACTTCGACAGCGCATTGCATTTATTGCAATGGCTGCATCACGAGTATTATGAGAAGCTGTCAAATCAGATTCCAAAGTAAACACATCAAAATCTAAAAAAGGTTCGGAAAATCTTTATAAACATTAAAAAGGCAAATTCATTCGTTTCTGGTTTCTGCTCTGCATCGAGTTCGCTTTCTGATGGCCGTGCTTCAGCCTGCAGGTCTCATGCATTATATATTTGAGGTTGGCTTTTCCTTCTCCCCACTTGAGCCTATTTCTGCATGCTGTCACTGCATACTGTACGAGATGCATCATGCGGGTGCGGGTATCTTTGATCAGCATCTAGAAAATGAAATGAGAGAAGGCGAGAGAAAGGGGAGCCGAGTCCGCAGAAAGAAGTCAAAAAAGTTCAAGTTGGAGAAAAAGATACATATAATTCGTAATTCCATTTATTCTAACCACTTAACTTTTCAGGGCGAAGAGAGGCAGCGGCAACAGTCTAAAAGCTGAGAGAAAGTCCACCAGGCCACTGATGCAGATATTTGTAAGAAAAATTCAGCGAGAAATTAGAAAGTCCGACTCTTCGCACTCGTGCAAGTGAGATGCGGGGAAACGACAAAGTCATATAAATTTTAAGTGGGCGCAAGCGAGAGAAAGAAAAATGTACACAGAAAAAGTTATATTCATTAAAAAATTTTATGCCTAATGAACACATTATGGCATGTGGCGGGCGGTTTTCTATGGCTCACATTCGTGGTTTGGCTTGCGCACGAATTAACGCACGAATGAGTTCGCATGATTTGCAATACATGGTAGTCTGAATACGGAAACCGAAATTCGGGTTTTTGGAGCTCATTCAGGTTAGAAAAGTGTGTATTTATAAATCAGTTGCGTATTTCTCTATTTAACTATAACTTAAAAATCATTCACCAGAAGGTGTGTTCTTACCTGTGAGCGCTAGACACAGAAGAATGAAAAGGCAAAGTGTGTTGAGTGTGTTAATCTGTCGAAAATTTACATCTTTCATGGCTCGCTTCATGGTTACTTCAGTATCCTGCATGATGCGATGAGAAGATAAATTCAACGTTCGTCCAGCTTCTTTTTTCCCATACCTCTTGGACACTTTAAACTTCTTAACATGAAGTCACCCGCATGTTCCGAGCCTGAATCTAGTCAACAGCCGCATTACATTGATAAATGTGTCATAAATGTATTTTTAATTTTTATAGCACACTTGCTGATGTGTTCAGTAGCAGTTGGATGTAGGTGAAAAGTTTGACTTTCAGCGTACGTACGCAAAATCAAGCCGTAAATTCCAAGCAATTGCACATCACACTAGACTTCCTTACTTTTGCATTTATGAGTACTCACGTTCACAGTTTCGCTAAAACCAGGTTGATACTAATCTTTACGACAGGAGCATTTCGAAATTTTAAGTTTATGACGGAACATTTTCCACTCGAATTCGAGCATTATAAAATTTTCCCACCACAAAAGTCAGAATTTCCACAATCGACTCCATTAAACATTTATAGAGAAAGTTGATGGCGGTGCCGGTGGAACTGGAATTAATTCGAGATAGAACACGGGCACAGGAGTTAAACTATGCATTCGTTTCATTCTCTTTTGTTCGCTGTGCTATGCTGCCGCGTCCCGCACCAGCACGGTGATAAATACAAAAGAGTCCAGCCGAATAAAATCCACGAGTTAAATTATTCGGAAACACGGCGTTTATTATTAACCCACGAGATTTCGTGTTTATGGAATTTCCTGTCTACAATTTATTCTGTTCTGTTTCAGCGCTGTTCCAGGCGTGTTGCGTTTTGCACATGAACAATTTCTTATCCTGAGCATATGATTATCCTCAACAGCAACGTCGTGCCGCCTCTGTTCGTGAATCGTGGATCGTGCACTTGTTCTTTGTGATTCAAGTTATTCAAGTATGAAAAACAGTACTTTTTTTAAAGGAACCGACCACTTCTTCAATGGAGAACACCAAAGCAGCAGCCGTTTCCAAAATAATGAACCAACAATTACCGAATGCACAATGCACCAATGTTGATTTTGATCGGTTGGTTGAGTTTAAAACATTGTAGCGTTCTTTCTTTCTGGCTTCACTGAATCTGAATCTCACTGGTATGGTGTATTTTTAGGACGAGAACGAGAAGAGTGAAGCGTGTATTCTTTGCGGTTGGAGATTGTTGTTAATAATAAATGCAGTCGGCAGAGGCAGGCAGGTAGAAAGACCGGAGCAGAATCTCACGAGTTGAGCCAACTGAGAATTTGTTTCATCCGTTCCAACCGGATGCCAGTCCAAGACTATTCCTTCTCCTTCATGCGGTTGTGGCTCAGCTGAGCGGAGAGTGAACAAGTGAAAGACGAAGAAGAATGAAAATGACTCCACACTCTTTTGTGAGCATCATTTGTGTACTGTTGTGCGTACAATATCTCAAAAATTTATTTTGTTCCTGTTGATGTTAAAAATTGAGCAAAAGAAGTATTCGAAGACTACGTGAGCGTGAACGATGAAAGGGAAACCACACCAACAATAACAGCGACAACAAGCGCCGAATTGATGCAGAGTACATGACGTGATCAACATCAGCGAAACTTTCACGATACGCAACCCATGCATATCGCTGAGACACGGAGACTTTTCCATTTCAGAAAGTTTTCGGATACAAAACTTGAACAAAATGCATCGCATCACATTCATTTTGGAAAGCAAGGCAAAATACACAAGAGGAAGGAAGGACAGGCGCGCCGAGGCGAAGACAGTAACTTGGGGTGAAAAGTGCGTCGAGATGACATGACAATCTTCTTTAAAAATGTTGACAATTTTGTTCAATTGACTTTTGGGAATTGCGCCCATTGCGATAAAATATGTTTTCCTGCATTACAAACAGGGAAACAGATACGCACTCCGATCCGAAAAGAAGTTTGACTGGCGGAAATGCATTGGAAAGGATATTTCCCCACGCGTCGCGCACAAATTGCATTTATAAGTGTGTACTTGAATTGGGCATTATGCGTACGCGCTTCTGCGTACTGGAATTGAAATTTGTTCGATGGCAGGCAATTTCCAGTCGTGGCGGGCCAAGATTATGATGCAGTAAACTTCACTTTACATTTTCCGGTTCGTAATGTTTCATTACGTTTGCTTGTCTGCACTGAAAGAACTCTTTACATGGACCATTAGCCAATGTACTGGCTCCTTGGCTTTGGTCTCAATGGTTAAAGCAGGGCAGCATCCCCAATGAATGTTCTCTTTATTGAGATTCTATGCGAATTCTCCAGAACCCTATCGTAGCGACCTTCAACTGTAAGCCCTAATGGGTGTAATTCATAAGATGAGGTCAACGAAGTTACGAGAAAGTTCTTGAGATTATGAGATCTGAAGACTAGCAAAGGTTATAAGAAGGTCACTGTCATGCATAAGTAATCGCAGCCCAACGGTCGGGACTACATGTCAACGCTGCCAAAAGCAAAACCTAGCCTAGGCTTTGTGGTTGTTAAATGTAGAAATAAAAATATATCTATTGGCGGTGCAGTGTTTTAGTAATATCTTCAAGTCCAACCTGAAAGCATCTCGAATTGGTCAAGCTCGTCACTCACAACTCAAATCAATCAATTGCAAGCATAAACCTTATAAAAATTAAATGGCACAAACAAACGGAAAAGCAACAACTAAACAGAATGGAGATTCTTCGCCGCCGCGGCCGCATGTAATCACACTTCGATATCCCCGAGCCGGCGAATTCGGTTGGATTGTGCAACAACACGGGAAGATTTATAATGAAGAGTACGGATTTAACTGTGAACAGTTTGTGGGTGAAGTTGTCTGCGACCTGATGAGGAGAACAGACTCGTCAAGAAACACCGCATGGATCGCAGCCGTCGACGACCAGCCGATGGGGTGTGTGATGTGTATGGAGGAGTCAGAAACGGTGGCACGACTTCGTTTCCTGCTTGTGACACGTGAAGCACGTGGCCTTGGGCTTGGGACAAAGTTACTCAACGCTTGCATTCAGTTTGCACAAGAAGCTGGGTACTCCAAATTGACACTTTGGACGCACAGTGTGCTCCACGACGCTCTGCGACTATACTACAAGACTGGATTTAAGTGTGTTAGCACCAATAAGCATTCGCTGTTTGGTCCAGAATTAGAAGGCCATGAATTGGAACTGGAGTTGTAGAGTGGCTGGTAAGCTGTTACACTTTAGTATGTGTAATAGTATAAGAAGGAAGAAAATGTGACTTTTGATTGGATTCGAAAGAGAAACTCTGAAGTGCAGATTCACTCTCTCATCCACAACGATTTATTAAACAAGCCCCTTGAATACAATGAATTCGAATTGTTTTAGTCCCAGTTTATGCCTTCAATACCTCTCTAAAGCCCATTATGATCAACATTCTATGATTACATGGTAAAGAATTAAAAGAATGCGCCTCAAAGCAGGTGATTCGTAAGATCAAAGGAAAGCTGACAAGCAGATGATGCAACTCAACAGTCTCGCAAGATGAATTGACAGAACAGATCCTCGAGGGTGTTAATAACTAATGTTCAGTTCAACTTTTGATGGAGATCCTCCCGCAAGCCTCCGCTGTTAAGATTCATGTCTCAAAGACTTCCTTCACGCCTCAAAAAATTGACTTCACTCTAAAATTCTTGTAAGCTAGATCCATAAAAAGTAAAGTACCGTGTTAGGCTCAGGATCAAAAATAAGTGAGCTATAATATATGAAGTAATTATAACCTGGCCTGGTCATAAAAACTTATTAGTTCGATGGACTCTTACGTTGCACTACACGCACTTTCACTTTAATTGTTCGCAGAGTATTTGCGTTATTTGTTTATTTGTAGCTTCATTTTTACTTTAGAGTAGTTTAGTTAAGCTGTATAGTTTACTGCTAGGTTGACAAAACGTTCATTATCTTCATCATTAAGACCTTCATCCAAGCAGAGCCTTCGAATCTATAACTTGTTGGTCTCGTTTACTTCGTGCATATTCATTTTTATAAACAGCCCTGAAGCATGGCATCATTTGTAACAGAATTCTTGGCACACGCATACATCATGATATATGTACAAAATATGAGACATAATTTTTGTATTTATCCAGTTCCATGGTTGAGGTGGCATTTGACATTGAAACAGCGCAGTAGTTTAGCAAGTTACAAAAGTTTCGGCTCCGTGCATACTCCATAATCTCAAATTGCAACGAAGTAAATGTGTGCAGTTATGCGTGCAGTCTTTTACTACAAGACGCGCGCACTTCTCGTTTCTGTCCACAAGTCGTATGCATTTCCTTGGCTCTTGTGCATTCAGGAACACATTAGCAGTTGACACTGATAAATACAGCGAGTTGTGGAACGAGAACATGCAACAAATTCTGGGCGTTCAGCGTATGACAAGGAAGAATTAATAAAAATCCACACATTGGACAGCCTTCTCATGTTTCCATCTGCCAAGCTGCAGCACGGCTTGTTCTAGAATAATTGTATCCGCTCTGTAAGGGAGACTCTCTGTCGCGTTCACCGCTGGAGTCCCTGTAACTAATTATCCTAAAGAGGTCATCTGTTCTCTCTTTGCTCAAGATTCATTAGAGATGAAAGGGCATTAATTAGCAAATTGGGATTGTGGGAAGGCGCAAAATATTCTAGTGACTGTAGTTGTTGTCAGTGAAGGCAGCCTGCTTACTTCCACGTGATTGATCAAAGTCAACGCACGCTGCTCGCATCAGGTTTTTGGTTTCCTCAAACTGTGGAACATCGGCACATCTACTCAATAATCATTAGCTCATCCCATTCAAATGCTTGACAAAACTGGTGAACTTTTATTTACGCAAAAGCATTGGAACTGGAATCCGAGCATGTCAGAGTAACTTACAATAAACTTATGTAGTAAGTAAGATGGTCCAACAATTGAACATCACAACTTCCACAACTCTTCAGTTCTGTTAAAGTAAAAATGGAACGTAGGAATATCCGGGTCACGGCACGACAATTTGATTCATTTGAATTAAATACTTAAAATTGCATACCTTCAACTCACTCACTCCAATCAACGAATCATGTGGGAATCAGTGGGAAATCACCACAATTCTTCAGAACGTCCTAATTTGTAGACGTACGTGCTGAGGAAGATCATGAAATTATGCAAGAACAATGCGATTCCGGGCCACACTGCAGGCTTGGTTGCGGTGGAAGTGACAAAGAGGAAACGTCCGAAGAGAATCCAGATGGCTGAAATCAATGAGGAGAATCCAAGCACAATTCCGAAAAAGAGCCACAGCTTCACACCGCGCCCGCCCAAACATCCTTCCGTGGTAAATCCGTCGTCTCGCAGTTGTGCGTTTGTGACCGAGTTAATCATGAAGAATGCGATGGACCCAAGAACTCCGCAAGTGTAGTATCCGTTTGAGAAATCGTGGTAATTGGCTGCTGCCACATCCAAGATAATCCACCAACCAATAAAGAAGAGAAACGCTGCTCCGATGGACGAAAGTGTGTTGCGGTGGACATTTTCAACCAATGCCTGGTAATCACAATTGAAACTGTTCAAAACGTTGCCCATTTTGACTGGTTTTTGGAGTCGAAATATTAATTCGTCGTCACTGTGCTGTTTATGTTGAATTTGCTGATCACCGGAAAGCAACAGGAGAACAAATGACTCATACTTCACTGCACAAAACAACACACAATATGCTCTCTGGCTGTAGCGCAGTTCAGCTAGCATAAGCGTAATTTACGCCCATTTGAGCTGATAGACAGAAAGTTACATTAGAATTGTTATCTAATCATTTCGTGTGCATGTTTGCAAAGTTTGAATAGGTTTTCAGTTGAGGTCTACTGTCTACGCTAGATTATGATGCAGGCAAATGTATTATTTACACAAAACTCACACATCTTCGCACTGCATAACCTTGTTTCATCATGCAGGCTGTAGGCACAACCGAATTAGTTTATATTCTACCTATCTAAAAATTTCGGGGTCTGGTGCTTGGTCCCGACGACATGGTGACATTGAAACGACCTCCTTTTCTTGTTTTAGCCTCAACCAGCACTTGAGATTGTCTCTTAATGAAGTTCCGGCCAACAGCTTCTTCCTCCTCGCTCGATTCGCTCTTCTTCTCAAGTGATTTGACTGGGACTGGAGTCGACGGAAGAGGCGATTCAAGTTGTTTCATCGATGATGGTGTCTGAATTTGAATGTGTGGCGATGAAAGCTGATAGCTTCCCTCAAAATCCGACATCCTTCCAAAATCACTCAATCGATTAAACTCGTCCGCTTTGGAAGCGCTGAAGAGATAGTCCGACACACCACCGACCGATCCCGCCGCAGAAGCGAGTGACTCGTGTTCGGATCCAAATTCTTTGTCCACAGGTGAAAGCATTGGCGACGGAATTACAACTTCTCTAGCTTGGACCATTTCTTCTAACTGACTCTGTAGCAGCTTCAGTATTTCTACGATCTTCTCGCCTGTGTCCATGATATCCGTGTCGGGTACTTCCAGTTCAATTGCACTGCAAAGATGCATTAACTTGGCAAAGACCTCTTCCATCAGCTGGCGATATGTTTTGATATTTCTTTCCCGGTCCAACTTGTCTCGTTCCACCGAGTCAAATTCGGTTTTAATTTCTTCGTATTGATCATCCAGCCGTTGCCTCTCTTGTCCACCGCTGTACTGTATATTCTGCAATTTATCCTCCAGGAACCTTTTTCTCAATTTGCATTTCCGGACTTGAGAAGTTACTTCTTCCAGTTTGGTTACAAGCTGCTCTGAATGCTCTCTTTGTTGGATGTACCGTTTTACAATTAATTGTGGGTCTGACTCTCCTGTCATTTCTTGCAGTTGGTGGTAGACTTTCTCAATCACGTTCTGAATCTTCATTTCGTCTCCCATTCGGATCCCAGGTACATCGTATCCAACCAAAATTCCTTCCGATAGTGCAGAGTCACGATGAATCATATGGAGCTTCGGATATGTCAGTCTTGACCCAATGGCTTCCATTTTCTCACGGATTTCCTGAAGCTTTAGGCGTGCTTCGAAAAGACTTTGCTCTCGCTTGCTGTATTGAGCCAATGTTTCTTCTTCAATCTGTTCAACAGGAGGGTACACTGCAACATTTTGACACAGTCATTTCAACCTTTTCTGCTTAAATCGAACCCACCTCATCCAGTTGAGCTTTGGATTCTTTTTTAACGTGTGTGGCAGTGACAAGCGTTTGAGTTAAGCGAGCAATTTCCTTCGTTTGATGAACGAGATCAACTTCCATTTGGTTGATGGTAACTCTTTTCCCAAGATTTGCATTCGTAAGGGTGGTTAGCATGTGTTTGTATCGCGTCTGCAAATTTTCACCTTCAGTAACTTTAATTTTCATTTCCGCAATTTTGTTCTCGATTGTTTTGATTTCTTTCAGCCTGCAAAATTCCGGTAAACTGTTTCACCAGTTTCACGAGCATTAAGTTCATACGAAGCTACGAACGACTCTTACCACGGATTCTTCTTAGCGTCTGCCTTTTGAAGTATCTTCTCTTTGTCAGAGACTTTACGCAAATCTTCCTGAAGCTTACGTTTTTCAAACCCCAACAGATTCAACTTATTCTGAACGTCTCCAAGCTTGCAGTCGAGCATATCTTTGGTTTCTTCATAATTCTTTCCTTTGAATTCGTACGCTTTCTTTCCCAAAACTTTACTAATCACTTCGAAGTAGTTGTCTTGCTTCTTCGCAAGTTCTTGCCGTTTCTTCTTCAATTGGTGATTGGTTTCACGGAGTTGTTGTATGCGCGCTTCATTCTTTTTCAGTTGCTCGTCATTCAATTGATAATTTGCTTTGCGCTCTCCTTCAAGCAACTGCAGCCTCTTTTTCAGATTGGAGATTTCAGCGTAAATCAGCCGTTGCGATTCGTTGACAAAAAGATTCTCGAAGGATCCGGACTTTTCTTGCTTGGACATCTTCACAGGATACTGTTATTGAACTGAACCATTTGAACCTGAATTGTTTTCAAATTTGACGAGCAAAAAATTGATTTAACATGCTACTCTGCCGAATCGACACTGTTAAATCAATAAATATTACATTGTAGAAGATGGTTGATAGCCTCCAAATTGCAAAGGAATGTGTTAGACCATACATCCAGTCATCATGTCTTTTACGGAACGCTGTTCAGGCTGGAAGCTCCAGCTCATTGAGTAGCATTTCTTTAAAGATAAGTTGGTAAGTCAGTCTCGAGTAAGGAGAGAAATGCTCTCTCGAACATTTTGTAATGAATCTGTTTATTTACCGAGTTCCGACCTGGGTGCATTTCGCTTTGCTAGGACCAAGCGCGAGTGATGCTTTGAAGTCTCAACGGATAAAGCAACCACGCCAGGAGCGGCAGGACGGCATGCTTGCAAATTTAATTTATTGTCAATAACCCCACATCTCTTCTCTCAATGACCTAATTCCAGAAAGTGGCGTTTATTTAGCCAAATTGAGAAGAATGACTATTTGAATGCACGCATCACAGATCTATAAGGACGGGTTGAGGTTTTCACTGTTCAGAGTTGAAAGAAAAATGGTATTGCCATATACACCTCCCTTTCCCAACTCATGCAGAAAGCATTTGCAATTTGCTACTCTCGATTGCGTAGGAATTTAGCAAGATCAACAAAGATATCAATTTCAATTTCCCACCAATTTCGTTTGATTAACAGGAAAGTAAAAGTAAAATGTTTATTTATTCTCAGCTGAATGAATGGAATGTGAACACGAACTGGTTTCAAAGCGATTCGAGCGTCGAGCCTTCGAGAGGAAAAGTTTCAGATGTCAGCCTCAAGCGAACAGCACAGCGCGTGAAGAGTAGAAGCGACAGATAACAGAACACTCATGGAAAGTTTTAACTTTCTTCGAAATTCAACACTGGTTGAGAAAATAGACTTCGAGTGGGATACTAATGCGTATCGAGTTAATCGAGTAGCAACTAGGAAAAGAGTTAATTTGTGGCGCTGGTAAAATTAATATTGACGCTGCCACGAATTTTCGAATCCACCGAAAGAGCAAGAAAGGTCAACGTTCAATTAGTGTGGAAAGTTGTAAATCAATCCTTTACTTTGAATTTAAACTTACGACCAACTTTCAAACCAAGGCAGCTAAAGTTACATGGCGAACTGCTCTTTAAAACGAAAGCAGGAAAACTTGAAAACTGATATCACGAACAACATTAGAGACACGTACCACCAAGCTCCACGATCAACGATGGATAAAATGTTTCGTGCTCCGCTACTGCTCATCCCGTTCTGACAACGCAACACGGTTTGCCATTATTTATGTGCCTCAGCTTCGTAATATGTCGCATTATAAATACATTAGGTTGCGGTATAGTTGAGAATATTAATGACCACGTCGTGTTCGATACAGCACACGCTCATCAAACCATCCCGGGACATTAGGCACGAAACAAATTCTGAGCCGTGCTTTCTTCGGACTTCTTTAAGAAACTTCTTGATCGATTCACATTTTGACATAAGAAGAAGACTTGTTAACCTATATTTCGGTTGAAATTAATATCAAACAGATAACTAGCTGCAATTACGGCTTGCACGTTCTGTTGTGTTGGGTTTATAATTCTATCGAATGTTCGCACATTTCTCAATGGCTAGAGATTCAGGTTTGGTGTCACCAATTTCTCGTTTTATGCTTCTTCCAATTGACGAAATTTCAGGCTGGACTTTTCTCTACTCTTTCGCAAGGTGCTGCCAACGTATTCGTTTGGTACGAAACCAGCGTTTGACTAAGACAAAAACCACGACTGGCGTTCCAAGCATAATTCCGATAGAATATGTTTTACAGTGACCGATCAGAGATTTCAAGATGCAATGAAGTCTCAAGTAGAACCCCTCATGAATGCAGATTTCAATTTAATTTCATATAAACTCTGTTCTTAGGTTTTGCATGGGTTAATCATGGTAATGTTTTGGTCGGGTTGAAAACTGGTCCTTATTTCGCTATAAACCAAGAATTCTGAGTGATTTACACAATGTAAGTGACGTATAGTTGATAGAAGGAATTCGTGGAAGCTGACTGATTACTTCCTAAGCCATCATCCAGATTTAACCGACATACCTTGTCTCACTTGTCCTTGATAATTTTGATATTGTTGAAATTCTTCTTCTAGTGAAATGCGCCAGGTAGCACGCGATTATAGATTAAATTCAGCCTAAGTCGGAAATCTTTCGATAGTTTCTCAACTACGCGTTTTATCTGTACTTGAGCACTCCGGTGCCATGCAAGATGAACCGATTCACTGAGAACACGAACCGTGTAAACCAATTACAAGTTATTGAAATGAAATGCCATCTTGTTATTTGAATTCTGGAAATTCTAAGGATTTCAAGGTTACTGCGTGCTGTCTGCGACGAGTATTGGATTATTGCATTGGAAAGAAACGCTAGAAAAATGCGTCGTTAAAATGCAGCCAGAACCCAAAAAGTGTAAATAACGACAGCAACGGCACGCCAGCGCGAAAATGTGCATGCGAACAATGGGAAGTAGGAACAAAATAGCTTAATCTGCGAATATCGTTGCGTCTCCGAAACCGCTTCCACTTTCTCGTCCATGCAACGGGTGCAAGAAGGATGCAAGGGTAAAAGCATGATTTGTGTAATTACGTGTTAACTTTGGTTCGCATCGGGCTCGGTCTAGCTCAAAAATTTGCGTGGAAAGCCGTCTAAACAAATTGGGTCGTTATCGTTATCATAAAAGTTCCTTCTAAACGTATTACGTCCGTAGTCCGTGTGCGCGATAAAATATGTATTTAGTTTACAAAGATTTTTCCAACTCGTTAAAAATGGTATAGCTCTCAGTTCAGAAACCTTGCCCCCTGCATCCGCAAATGCTCCGCTCTTAATTTGCAGTTTGAATTCCACCACTCCACTGTTGCTGGATCTTGTGCCATGTAATTTAAATTATACGCACAAGAATCTTTGGAGAATGCATGAGTACTTGAACAACTGTTACCAAGTAATACATTGCTTATTTATGGAACTAAGAATTTCTACCGTTAGCTGCTACTTTTCTCGAGACAGCGGTAACAAGCAAGCATTTTAAGCTAAATAAATTCTGAAGCCTTTGGCTTGAAAAGAAAACCAAGAAGAAAGAAAGAGCCAAGAAGAGTAGTGTAAATAGTTCGAAGAACACGAGCTCCGACTGAGAAGTTTCTCAGCCTCGGAATACTCGTCATGTGAAACTTCTGAAATTTAAAACACATTTGATACTTACTTTACTTTCCAAATAAATAATGCCAGCGACAGTTAAGTAGTTACGGGTTAAGTCAGGTTGTTCATAAATTCAGAAACCGGAAAGCAACAGATGTGCAATTACGCAATCACGGCATGGGACATGGGACGCTACTAGTAGAGAGAAGACACCGTGGCCTAATTTTGTTTCACTGCTCTCTTAAAGCCGTTAACTTGTTCCAAATTGGAAGATGATATGGGCGAAAACAAAAAGAAGCAAGTGGTCTGTGGTTTGGAATACTGAATTAACAATTTGAGTTCGGGCCACTTGGCTAATTGTTAATGACTTCGTAAATGAGAGCGCCCACAACAGATCTTAGCAACAAGCAGGAACTAGTCCGCTGTGCCCATTTCACGGTGATTAATGACAACTTCGAATTCGATTTTATCTTACTCTTTGTTTCAGTATTTTAGAAGAAGGAAGAGGCTGCCGCCGTCGCTGCCACTGCCAGCAGTTAAATGCACTCTTGTGCATAAATTACACCGTGCCATGTCTGCATACGTGCTGTAATAATGTTATTCATGAATAAGAGAAACTTTTCGTTTTTATTGCTTTACTTGCCATTGTGCTCGTTCTTAAGATTTTGTCTGACATTTCTTTTGCTCTTCTTCGTCTGTCTGTACAGCACGTGGGACGAAACATTTGCGTGCGTGAATGATTTTCCCCTGTGGTCCAATATTTACTTTCTCGTGAATCTATTAAGCTCTCACGTCTGCGTCCGCGTCTGCGTCTTGAAATGCAAATACAAGAAGGGAAAGCATGAAATAAGACTATCGAGTTTGACTTCACGAATTCAAGCATACGCAAATGGAGGCAATGCTGAATTTAAATTTCAAGGCTGGAGACGCTTGCATGCCAGATTGTCAGATAATGAATGAATATTTTCAGATGAGCCGAATTCGGCGTACTTCGCCGCCATATTTCTCGCGTGAATTCCCAAACATGTTCAGCGATCACACCCAACGAATTGCAGGATTCCAAAATTTATGGCCGTCCATACGGAGGATGAATAGTGCATGAGTGTCATGCAGCGCCGTGAAGCAAGGCCGACCGTAGTAACTGGCTAGGCTGAAGTTCTAAATATTATTGCACGTTAGAGAAGAATGGCGAATAGCGCCGGCTTTCATTGCGAAACAACATAAGCATAATATTTATGGCAATTCAAAGTAAAGTGACAAGAGCATGCAGAGAGAATGTACGCACTGACGCTGCGCTGTATGGAACACAGAGCTTGAATTCTGGATACGAGCAGAGCACAGCAACTACTTCAGTAACGAGTGGGGCTTTGGCCTAGCAATACCAGTACTACAAAAGTAAAAGCGGGTTGAGTTATGAAGTCAGAAGGGAAAGGAGTTAGAGTAATTTTATGGACCCCGTCATACATAAATTAAGTAGGAATTATAGAATAATGTATTATATGAAACATTTTTGCATTGTGCAAAATAAACAGTCGAGTGCGAAGGGAGTTAATGCGTATTAGAGCGAACGGGAGGAGAGAAGTTCATGGCAGTCCAGCTATAAATTAGGCAAACGCAAAAACGTGATGTGTAAGATTAAAAGATGCAATACATAACTAAAGGAATGTGAATACCAGTGAGGCAATGGAAAAAGCAGTAGCAGCAACAGAATACCACCATAGTGGTGGGCGGCACTGCCTCGACTCGGTGCGAAGGAAGCGCGATGCCTGGGCGTCTAGTCTGAGTCGGAGGTTTATCTTGCTTTTATGATCTTGAGTAATATTTGCCACCATTCAAAAGGAAGAGATCATTGCTACATCAAATGACATTGAATTAATCAATTAATAAGCTTTATGTTTTGTCTGAGAATGGAATCGGAATTCCATTCGTATTAGTGCTTAGAATGTTTGACTATAATCCTGATCATTAAAGAAAGCACAATACGAAATAGACTACATTCGAAGAGCAGATGGAATTTTGATCCCCTTCACTCATTTGGTTTCGAGTAGAAGATGGTATTTCGTATTTCGTATATATAAATTCTGTACAGTAAAGCAGAGAAATGAGAAACACGAACTTTCACGTTAGGCCGTCGCGGTGGCGGCATAAGCGCGACGCAAATCGAGACTTGAGCACATTTGATTTGGCGAAGCTGCAGCTTAGCAATTCATTAGCACGACGTGCAATAAAGGTTTCTCGCCATAAGCGTGTTATTAGTATCATTATACGGTGCCTGTTTTAATTGGATGATCGATGATTACATCTCCATGACTTGTATTAGAAGCGTAAGCGTAGCCGTCGTCTACTTTCGCCTAGGACGCTCGTTTGTTTAGAATGGTTCCGGCGATAGTTAAGTAACGAGCAAGGAGACTCGGGTTTGAAAGCAGCTAAATTGAAGGGAGCTATTGTGGTGGCTCGTTTTCCAATAAATAATGCACGTTAGCTTCCGAGTTGCGATACACCATAAGCATAAGTCTAAAGGGGTGAGTGACTTTCGTTAATATGCGCGATGCGAGTGCAGGCGGTGTTATTTTTCGATCCGTGCGTATTCAGAACTGAAACTGAAATTGAATACGTATATTTTGGGAAATGCAAACTTTCCATTCTCGTTCGCCCGCACTCGCGGCTCGCATTCTTCAAAAAGCGTGAACTGCATTCAGCAATGATTATAGACCGCATTCATAAGAACGAGAATAAAATCTCCCCTTCTCGAAACTTACAGCTCACATTTATAACAACAGTGCGACGCGAGGCACACACACGAAGAACAATTAAAGCAGAATAATTGAAGCATAATTCCTAAGACTTGTACCATTTCGCTCTGCTATTAGCATTATAATTCTATTTCTGTGCTCTATTTGGTGTTTGCTGCATGTCTGGTTCAAGACATGCCTCGTCACGAGAGAATTTTATATTATTGTTGTAAAAACAAAGTCCATGTCGAATTTGTCATAAAATGTTGGAAGGCTAATAAAATATAGTGCAGCGCGAGGCAGCACGCAACAGAAGATGAATGGACGAATGAAATGCTTATTTTTATTAGTGCAATATAAACAGGGTGGGAAGGCGATGGAATTGGCGACTGCTGACTAGCATGCCTTGCAGTTGCATAATGTGAAATGTGAATTTTTAAGAAGCTTTTCCTTATTCTTTGACTTTATTTTATTTGTACGATTGTTTTATAGCTATGAAACGTCGAGAAATGCATTTTCATTCTCTACGCCTGGTGCATTGCATAATATTGACTCGAAAAGCAAAGCATAAGCAAAATGGCACGAATAAAGTAAGAAAGTGCATGAGAATGGAAATTCTTTATTGTTTGAATAGTTTCGAAGGATTTATGTGAACGTGCCTCAGTGCAAACGAATGTATCACACAGAAGCTTCATGGAATGGTTTGGAGTCTATAAATGCAGTTTATTAGCGTATAGTGCAAAGTGCAGTCATGTCGTACTCAGAAATATTGCCATTGCCATTCTTCGTATTAATAATATTAATAGTTCTGAATGAAATTGAAGTAGAGATCGTGTTCGTTGAGGAGCAAATAAAAGAACTGTTCAAATCGCCCTTTGCAAAGGCAAATAAATAATCAAATTATGCATTCTAGGCAGAATTACAGTGCAAATTCAAAATTGCAAGGCCAAGTTTGCTCTTGCAGAAGAAAGGAATCGACAGTCAGCATTTTTTGTCAAAATTTTATTACCATTCTTTGAGCGGCTCATTACTAAAAGCGAAATGTTCGCTGGACTGGCGACCAGTTGAAAGGAAATCCAGAAAAGGACATCATAATTCACGAGCGTAATTCGTAAATTGAATCATATTATTCCGCACTGGCCCAGATAACAGGAATCTCTGAGTCACTTCCTAAAGACTTTAACCTCCTGGCATAATGTCACGGATGCTCGTTCAAGTGAATTCTTCCTCGGATCAATCCATTATTCATTCCTTCCCAGAATATTGCAGGGCAGTGAACATATAAAGACATTAAACTTCAATATGATCGTTAATAAACTTGAGAGATTCAGCACAATGGCGTGTGCCATTGCCATAGCTATGTCGGTATTGTGTGGAGAGGGAGATGATCCTATTAAATTCATTTTTAATGCTTCGAGTGGAGTCGTGAGCTCATGAGTCCTCCCGCCTGCCTTGGCACGGCGGCAGGCAGTGTCTTGGATGATAATGACGGTATGTAGAAGAGGAAAAATGACGAACTGAGCACAGGACATTATCAATTTTCTCCAACCGTTTCTGCCGATCATACGTGATGGTCTTTTAGTGTCGTCTCCTGCTCACATGGCCTGGCCTTGGTTCAATGCCCTGCTTTATACGACGCTGCTGCTCGGCATTCTTCCATTATCTTCTCCATTTCCTGCGGAATTAAGTATTATATGGGCCACTTTGCTACTTCTTATCGAGCTTAATGCAGTGATCGAGAAAGTCGTCGACAAAACTTGACTCACGGCGAGAACAGAGCAGAGAATGTTTGAGTAACGCCGAGAGTGGGCAGTAACAGGATATATCAAGCCGTATTGTCATTGTCTGTGCCAATCGAATTTATAAATGTCTTCCTTCCTTATCATCAGTGTCCTAGTTTGGCGAGTTGACTTGTCTGCAACTTCACGCGTTGTACTGTGTTTTCTTCGTCAAAATATTAGGGCCAAATACCAAGTTTGGCGTATTGCGACGAATTTTTGTTAAAAATAGGCCAAGCTCACAGTCAAAATAATCTGAATATTGAATTAATACCTCACATTTCAGCTTTCTCTGGGACCGGCAATAAAATGGAAAAACAAATTATTCCTGGACCTTCGTGCGCCACTTTCAATTCTAAGCAATTTCTCCAACTGGATAAATAAAAATAAGACAATAAAAACAACTCCGACAGAAGAATTGAACCTTGCCCTGGAACACTGGAACAATTCACCACGAGCACATTCTGCGTATTCTTTTGTGTTTACTGACTTGGAGAATGTGGATGCTCTCGGGATGATATTGATGAGATAGGAGAATGACGAACAGGTTACATGACTAACGCATCACCGATGCTTGTTTGTTCCATTAACTCGAGTCCCGAGCTTCTACTACCTCGCCCGGTCGACACAGGCCCGCGTGAGGAAAAATTCAATATAAACATCAAAACATAAAAAGTGAGAATTTTTGTTTTCCCATTTCTTCTGGAGCCACTCGACACTCGACAGTCAACAAGGTGGAGTTCTTTGACGACTAATATACATAAAATATGCACACATTATGCAGGCAGTACAGTTCAAAGATAAATTCCACATCTGAGGGTGTCAGGCTCTGTGAGTGAGTGGAAAATCCTCAAGGAACAAAAACGTAGAATTCGTTAAAACATAAAAATATGAATTTTATATTTCCACTGATTCAAATTCGCATTCATATTTTGTTTTTGCATTTGAACCAAATCCAAATGGAGAAATTTTTAGTTTACAGTTGAATCCAAATCCAAAGTGCAATAACACTCAAGACAAGACTGCGTGAGTGCAGAATGTTGTTTATGCCTTTTTATAATTCAAATAACCTCTGTCTCTCACAATTGAACACACAAAATGTGGGTTACGAAATGAAGGTTTTTGCACGTATGAAATCTGATTTGTCTTAACCCTGTGTGGTTTGAAAGGGTGACCCGTTTTGAATGAAAAATTTCAATATCAAAGATAAACGAGTCAATTTGTCTTCTTGCTTTAATCATAATAAAAAAGAATTTTCGATTGTCTACTTGCTTTATGTTTCAAATTCTCTTGAATTGAGTACCAGTGGAGTGTTAAAAATTGCAGTTACAGTTCCAGAATCGAATATGGAAAGGAGTTTCTCTGCTGGAAACCTTCACAATTCAGAATTAGACAGCTTAACATGCGTGAAGTCGAGGTTGTTATCGTGCAACTTACACGTACAACGCCTTCATTCAAGAGCAGTCCACACGAGTCTGGAGGGCACTTGTCCTTGGCTTGGCAGCAATCGCTAGAAACGAAAAGAAATCGTTAGTATTCATGTCAGATATGTCACTTTCCCAATCCTTAAGTGTTTAGCAACTGAAGCAAGCGTATTACTCATCTGTCTAACGAAGGCCCATTACCTATGCAGAGTTCTTGTGTCGTGCTGTTCTGTGACAGTAACCAATCGCCAGTGGTGTTTATTGCTAGTGCATTTCCGGCTGGCTTGAAATTATGATCGTTGGAAACTTTACGTAAAACTTGGAACGCCAATTCATATTTGTGTCCTGTGTAAAATTACGCGATGTGAGCTCCTGGTATGAGTGCAATACTTTACACTCGTGAAGTTGGGATGTGTTTTTGCTCTCTTTCACTTGAACTTCAAAACGAATTTGCCTCGCTGTTCATCCTCGTTTGCTCCGATGCACATCATTTTATCTTGCCATGCATTCCTCTCTGGTGTTAAATATTGCGTGGCTTAAACGAAGAACATGTGTTTCTTATATTCTAACGCTGCTGTGCCTGGAAAGTCAATGCCGGTTCGAGATGCGATATGTCTCGTCGGAGACATTACTTTTACTTATCTTTTCAATGTCTCACACTCTCACACATGCACGATGGCACCACGACTGATGCACACGCACGTACACAATTTCCAAGCAGCTTGTGTTATGCAAAATATTTGAGAACATGGAAATCTTCAATTGCACTTTCGGAATTCCAAGTCAACTTTCTAGTTTCTAGCTGCAGATATTTTAAGTTTACATGCATATGCGTCAATTTCAAACATGTGAGTCGTCGCAATGCGTGCCGCAAAGTATCAATCTTCCACAAATACCCGGCGCTTTCGGTAACTTCTTCGCAGCTTCACAGCATCATCATATTTCAATGCCACAAGTAGAACGCTGATCATGGAATTTTTGAGTTAGGAGACAGCATAATTAGAATTGGGATATATTTTAACCATCATTCAAATAAAACCTTTATCAATCAGTAATAAACGCAAATAGCAATCACCGTCATACGCATTTTAAAATCTTTTATCAATCAAATAAATGTAATTATAAAATATTTTTTTGTAAATCACTTCAATATTTCAACCAATGCTTTTTATCGATTGAATGACCGGGAGCCCTCGACGTGTTCTTCGGTGCAACATTCCAAAGTCGTTATGAAAACGAAAGTGTCGTTGAGGCAAATAAATTACTGTAGCTCCAGGTATTTCTCATACCACAGTATCAGTTTCAATGCAACTGAATGGGAGAGATCCATTTGGTGCATGTATAATTTTTCGGAAACATTATTATTGTTAACGGTTTAGCTGTTGTGAAAGGGCTTGTCTCATTGCCCTCATCCGCGAAAGATGTGCCGATTGGCCAGAAGCGAGAGAGCGTCCACCTGGAGCTAAGAAAGGTCGAATTCGGCAATAAATTTTGAACTTGGCTCTTGCATTCTGATTGTAATCTTAGTGAGTTATGAGAAGAATTGTTTGATGGATGATTGAACTTACTTGTGCGAAATTGAAAAAAACTTGTCTGATTGATGATTGGATTTGTTTGAGATTTCGTATTTTGATTGACAAAAGGCAACATTTTTCTGATTGATAAAAGGGTTTGTTTGAGTGATGATAAAATTCCAACCCATCAGAATTGCAATGCTGAGGGATAAACAGTTTCCTTTAATGCCTTGCAATAATTTCACAACTGGTATCAAATCAATTCCAATTAGTTACAGATTTTACATAAGAAATTGAAGTATTCGCAATTATGAAATAACGGATAACGGAAAAGGATATTCGTTGGGTATTTCTTGTCCTTTGAGTTCGTTGCAGTACTTTTCTTCTACAACGTGCTGCTTGAAGCTCTCAGAATCTCAAGTTCCCCATTAGACGACCAAGCCTCTGTGCTAACTCGAACTCAGAAGAGAAACAAGTCCTGTTCTCAGTTCTCTTATTCCAACTGCACCAACACAGAAGAGCTACTGAAAACTCGGAACCAAAACATTCACGCAAAGAGTTCAGTGAATTCAGTCTCCAGTTGGCTTCCGTTGAGTTTAGACGGCCATCATCATCGTTCTCCGGTCTGCATTGGACGCGACTGCTTTCCCAGCACGCATTTTTCAAGTGCCGGGTTGACATTTTCATTAGTACCAGCATAGAATAGCAACGAAAGCACTTAAGGGATTTTAAACCAAAAGTAGCATTCATACAGCCCAGCGCTGCTGGTGTGGAGTGTTTGAAGCGAGTGTCAAAATGTGTGATTCAACCACTTGCTGACGAGAAAGAGAACGCACTTAACACGCTCGTCGTATTTGCTCTGTAAATAAACAAGCCTGACAAATGTGAATTAAAACAACGTCCTGGCATCTTGATTTGTGAATCATCTCAATTGTGGCGTGGCATGCCGAATTATTTATCGGTGTTGAGTGAAAGGACTCAGGACTGGAACTGACCTGACAATAATTCACTTTTAGCGTTGTGTTAAGTTATTAACGATACCATTAAGAACTGGAACTTGACTGAGTGCCCGTGCTATCTTGCTTATGCCTGTGCACGCTGCACTGGATAAGTGAAGAACTTTTGAGGGAAGGGAAAGGGCTGATTGGCGGTGCGATTGCGATTGTGAAATTCCGTTGAAAAGAATATTAATAGACACAATAACAGTAACCGTAACCGTTGCTGCTGCTGATAAGTTTCAATTAACAACATAACTTTTGCATTTTGGCAGTTCCTCCACGACTCAATTCACCCACACGCGCAAGTGAACTGTGACATTGTTAATTTAGGGCCGGTGCCAGTGCTTTCTCGTTCGGAAGCCGGGTAGACGTTATAAATTGTTAAATTTAATGACTCTACGAAGTAGCATTTTTCTTCCTCATGATTGCTTATGGATTTTACAATTAAACGGGAGGATGGCCATAAAACTGAATAAATAATGACGACATGAAGTGCCTTTGATGACAATTTTTACGATTTGTTTCAGCAATTACATTCCGACTCAAGCTCTACTTCTACATTCGAACATTTCGAACTGTCTTAATGAACATTCGAAGGGGTTTGATGTGAAAATATTATTTCTGCAATCCAACTCGAATTCAGTCAGTTAGCAACTTCGTTAGAGTGAACGCATCCGCTGGGACTTTGAATTGATCTCTTAATTTCTACTTACTGCCTACTCCATTAAAGTGTTGAACCGGTTCGAGAATGTCTGCCGATCGTCAATTACAAGCCAATTCTCCAAACCATCCACAAGCTTCCCGCAGTACTGTCAACCACAGCCACAGTGACAGCAGCAGCCACGCTATGGCGAGAAAGATCAACTATTTTATGAGAATGAGTTCATCCTTTGTGGCGATCTTCATTTTTCTGGCAATATTAGCCGGTAAGTAAAAAAAAGTTTATAGCATAGCATGTAATCGTCCACATTCATTTCCTGAACACAAGACGAAATGAAAAAGCTGCCTTGCATTTCGAATGTCATAAACAATAAAGTTTTCAGATTATTTCCGGCTTTGACAAAATAGCGTCAGTGAGCATTGCCGATGCGCTGCGTTGTGTTGCGTGGCCAGCACAAAATGAAGAATGTTTATGACTTGCATTCAGGAGCCTGAAGCCCCTCTGATGCTGGTCCATTGCAGGAACTCCCCGGTGATGAACTTGAAAGAGAAATGGCTATTCAACTCTTAATGCTTCTCAAGACGAAGAGGCTTTCTGTTTTCTTTTGAAAGAAAAGAGTTGTCATGTACATTCTTCCTCCCTTCCTTCCGTTTTATGACACTTTTGAATGAGAATTGAACAAAGAGACGCTAGACGCGATGTTGCGCTGCATCTCCGGATTCCGGAATGTCCATTTTGTTTCCATAAAACCTCGCATTGCATTCTTGACATTGTCATCGTCATCCCGACTTTGCTGAACGCATCTCTTCCTGAATTCTTCATTACTGCAGGCAAATAATTTAGTGTTAAAAATGGGATCTATTTGCTTCAATTTTCCCACTGTCAGAGACTGATTCTCTGCTTTGTAAAATTCTTTCACTGCGCCAGTGCATTTCACTGACTATAAAAATAGCTCTATTAAAAGAGAGTACGAAGAATTCTTGCGTCAATGTTGTATCTTTCAATTTATTTCTTAAGGGGAATTGTTGCTCGATACCTTCACTCACGACTTTCTTCCATTCGATTCCAATGTTTTTTCGGCTATCATAAACCGAGACTGCTGTGACTTTTGGGCGAATGCGAAGTCATTTTCAGAATACGGGCTTCCAGTTTGTGGAATCAATTTTTAACGAAGCACGGAGAAACAACTATTAGATAAGAGATAGCAAACAACAGAATATTGCCACACGCGGCATACGCCATACTCGTATACTTACACTCTATTCTCTTGCAAGCCAGTAAACTGGAAACAAGGTATGAAGGATTCTCAAATGGAAGTCGTACGCTTTCATGGTTCCAGTTTCGATGCATTATTGAGGAAGAGTAAACACATACACACGCGAAAGTGGAAGACGAAACAATGAGATGGACCAACGCGTAAAAAAGGCAGCAGCAGAGCTCATGCAGATGCATATCAAAGCCTGACTTTTAGGATTGCATCATTCTCTTACATATTACATTGCTTCTGGAATAAGTTTCAATTTTCTCCGTACTTAAAATATGGTGCTCAATTTTTATCTCACTTTGTACTTTTACTTCTACTTTCACTTATGCAGATGAAATCATCAGGCGTGCGTCACAAAATACATATACGCAGACAAAAGTTTGTAAAGGTTGCACCAAGTTTGAAGGACTTTATGGCGATTTGTGATTGCCGACGTCATTTTCAGAGACAGGTGTAATGAACATTCATGCTTTGATACTCGGGTGCATTGAAATTGAAAGAAGTTGTTTATGGAGATCTTTATCTTATGCAATTCGGAGCGAGCAAGGTAGTCACAAATACAAAACTGACTCACGTATGACGTACGCTGTAGCGGTACGCAGTCCCATGATATTCCCACTCCATGCGAACCTCGGGAATTATGAAAACACGTTGCACTTATTTGATCCCAGATGGCTTTCATTTTGAATTGAGATTAAGCACGTAATTGTGTTGTATTATTCGCGCAGCATTCACTGCCCTGGGCCGTGTGTATATGCGTGTCGTATCATGTTAAACTTCAATTCAAGCAAAGTATCGGTTTACACACAATTTAGATTTTCATTTTCGCATTGCTGCAGCCCAGCTGAAGCGTGGAGCTGGGCTGCACCATTCCAACATGAGGAAGGTAGTTATGGCTCAGAAATTAGGCGAACACAAATACAATTAAATGAGTGTGTAACTTGCTCCTGCCGCCACCACCTCGCCACGCCGCTGAACCTCAGGCTTAATGTCACATGCAGTCATTTGCAGTTAAATGTTTTTGAACATGAACGTGCGCCAGACTTGCCTTGCCATATGTATCGGTTATCTGATCCAGTTTCGGCATTTCATAACTAGATAATTTGTTTTTCTTTAACTGCATACTGCACGGCGTATCTTGCGTGGAATCTGATTGATGTTCCACGCGATGCCATGCCATGCGTTCGCTGCCTCTGTAGGGCTCGTGAATATTTATCTGTAAATTCATTCTTCCAGTGCACTGCAGCAATGCGAAGCAACTGAGCGAATGCATATGGCACTCTGAAAGCTTATTGGCTTTCAGTGCACTGGTGCATTTGTACATATGTGTACAGGCTGAAACGCGCTAAGGACGAACAGATTAAACCAATTCCTTTTGGAAGGAAGGAATAATGCCATGCTTGCATTAAATACTGAACACATGCTTCAAAGGAAGTATGGATGAGGAACAAGTTTCAAGCTTGAGTGTAGATTGAAAGTGCAGGCAGTCAGATGGTAAATGCATAAAGCTACCAGCCTTTACTAGTTGTAGGTTCTTGTCCCTTTTTCTTTTGAGGCTTCTGAGTTCTAAGCTGTCCCTTTTCCAGATGAATTCAGGACTTCCTCTTCCGTTCCACACCAAAGGTACATGAACGGTCTTTCCATCCTTTTTGTGCGTATTGAGCAGTTATACATGAATCTGTCCAGAAGTGAGAAGAAACAACTGTACGAGATCAATTAGTTCACCATCCCTTTTCTCAATTCGTGCAAACACGATCACGTTGACTGTTATCCATTCTGTGCTGGGTTCGGCTAAAGCCACTGCTCTCTGACCAACTTTCTTTGCTGGTACCGTTTGATTTGCAATCGTACATGTAGCATTCGGAAAGAGACAATTGAAGAAGTCAATCCTCGCAAAGAGAAGAAAACTCATTATCGACGCTCATTCGTAACCGTTCTATTCGACAATTCTGGTTTACAAATAACGTGATCAGTGCTTACGCACGTTCCAGCTGTTGCAGCCGCAGCCCTTCCTTTCATTCTTCCCTCGTTGACTAGTTTGGGTTGATGTTGAGAGACCAACTTTTGTCTTATTGCATGAAGTTGTTCCAGTTCATTGCTTTCATTCTTAGCTCACATGGTGTGCCGGTGCGGGACAGAAAAGGGTTACGCATTTGGCCAGTGCGGTCTTGGTTGTGTGAGCATGTGGACTGTGGACATCCGTTGTAGACGCAGCAATGCGGACCGGTTTAATTTGAGGAAATTGGCACCAGGTGCAAAATGAACCGAATCCACAATACCGTACATTGTATACTACAAGCAGTCTGGATCCGGCGGCTTCTTGAATTGAGGCTGAACTCATGCGTATTATCGAATTCCGGAGTTTATGCAATGATGTCGTGATGCGGCATCTAATAATAACAACACACCAGTGCGTCGCTCTAACACTTTGGTACGTCACACCTTCTTGCTATTGTTCTTTAGTGTTGCTCAGTTGTTTGCCTTTCGCGGCTCATTACCTTCACCTTCCTATTCTGCCGTCACAAACCATGACAAGCAGAAAACTAATCATCATCTGTGTCGCACCAAGCATTTTGTGTTCGGACGGGCGGATCCCGCCTGGCGTAATTTCCTGTTGCTGTCAATAAAATGCGAACGTTCAGGACCACGAAAGTGCTTGAAAACAATTACGGTCTGCTTGACCGTACAGAATAACTGCCGGTCCAGGATTACCAAACTGTCCGCATGGATTGACGCATTTTGTGCCATTGAACTATATCCGATGAGCTTCGAGACCACAATAAAGACAGTTGGACATTTAAAGAAGTGATCATTAAGTTAAATTGGATGAATTGAAACCATCTGTGCTGTATTCCTATTGCTTGTCTGCTTTCTTTTACAAAGGCAAGTCAAAGCAATGTAGCAAATGTATTATTTTAATGGATTGTTGTACACTACTCTTGCCCATGAAGCTTGGCTTGTCCTCTCGCACAACAGGATTACTGGCAGGCTCAGTCTGGCAGTGTACTACGCAATCTGTGGTAGTTTCGTTGAAGAGACTAATTCAAGTCCCATCGTACAAAATCCTTTAACTCCAAGAAGTCTGCATACTCTGCATACGCATGCCATACCAGAAAAAAGCACGGCACAATTATGCTACCGCATAAGCACCGCAAATTGACCTACAATACTAAACCGCATGCACACGCATAAACGTAAACATAAAATGAACTATTATGTTCCAAACTGGGCACGGACATTTTGCTACATTGTTTTTGAGTAAGTGAAAGTTATAAGGTCTCTGACAGCGGCAAAACACACGACAGGCATGTCATGGACATGGAGGAAATGTCTGAGCCGAGTATTTGGGCATTTGCATTAAGTGTATGTGCCGCAGTGACAATAAAACAGAAAGGGGCGAAGAATTGCATAAAGTCATAACATTTAGAGAAACCATCATGCGTGTGGGCCACATTTTACGGCAAACGGCAAGTCAAGCCCAAGGACCAAAACAGAGTACGAGTTGAAGTCGCACAAAGTGACAATATGGAGCATCACGTTTTATTTTTATTCCCATGTAATCGAAAGCGACGAGGAAAGCGCACGCCGCGCGCAGAGTAGCATATTTTAACTAGGAATTTGTATGTAAACGACATCGGTCGGGTACATAAAATGTTTGAGCTGCAGAACTGAACTCCTGGCCTGGCTTGTAAGTCGATCACAGAAGTAGTTGCACTGAGAAAACGGTGAGCAACTTTGAGAAATGAAATGTAGAAACGGCCGTGGCAGTGACAAACATCGTTCGAATTCGAAATGCGTGACGACCGCGTAATGCAATATGATATGATGCAAAAATACGTAGGAAGAGCTCGGAAAGGACGAAAGTTCTTCTAAGAAGTTGAATGAGAGCCAGTCAATACATTTTAAATGCTGTTTGAGGCGGACGGACGTGTACGTTTGAAGTATCATTACCGGCGTACGCGTAGGTGTTCAGGCGCAAAGAAAGTCATGAATATTTTGTTAGGTAAAGAGACGGACAGAGTTTGTCTGGCCGAAAAGCTAAAATCCCGCAGCCCTACGTCAAAAGGCATTTACATTTATGGCATGCATGGACAGAGACTTCGACTTCACGGCCGCGTTAAGCCAACCATTGTAGTGGGCGGAATGTCCAGTGTCCAGTCAGTTGAACCCCCGAATCTTGTGATGGGAATTCAGGCTGCAGTACAGTGCTCATACACAAGGGCAAGGCAAAGAACACATGAATCGAGTTCGCGTTGATTAATAATACAAAAGCAATTCTATTTATTAATAACATGAGACCCGTTCGCTCGACCTGCTTCTCCCATTCAAGTCTATCGGCATGGGAAAACACGGCTAAAATTGTCCCGAACGACTTTGCACACTATGCAATTGTGTAGCCATGTGCATCAAATATTAACACGTAATTGAACCTCGTCGTGTTTGTGTATTGCCAAATTCTTTCTTTTGATGGGAATGCTTGATTGTATTTTTAGATTCAATAGAATTTTAAATGTTCAGGCAAGAATAGAAACACCCCCGCTCGCGTGCCGTGTAAACACGGTCATCATATCGCGTATGTGTCAAAGCGGGCCCCGATGGCGACCTGACATTTTCTATTGTGATTTTGCAAGCTTGTTCTATAAAAGCCCAATTTTGTATGACTAGACATTTTCTGTCAAAAGTCCGGCATCACAATGCGCTGGCAGAGAAAGTCGGCATTATTATCCGGTTTTAATTGAAAGCTACATGACATAATTATGAGAAAGTCGCCATGCTAGACAATTATAATTTCGTAATTGGTGGCGATCAATCAATATCAAGCGATTCTTGTTGGTCCAACCGGGAAAAGAGTCGGGCCAGTTTGTGTATGTACACTTGGGTAATAAATAGAATGAGACCACGTACTAAGTGATTTTGAGTTGTTCTGCGTGCGGAATTATTTACGATGTCAATAAATCCAAAATTGGCAGTACAAGACAAAGCAAATGACATGCGTATCATATTTGTCTTTGTGTCGTGGTAAATTGTCGATTCTGCTGCGCTACGTCTCTTCTCTCTTATCCTGCTGCCTAGCATATAGCTTTGCCATGCTTTGCATTGCTTTGTGAGTTCTCATGCGACTTGTACTTGTATAAAAATTATGTGGATTTGTTCCAGATCCAGTCGCTTGCTAAATCAGGGAACGGTTACATGTCACTACTCTCACAAAAAAAATTCCCAACAATTTGCTTTCATCCTGCATTCAGAAGCCGACAAGCTCGGCTGCTATTTGGGTCGTTTAATTGAAATTACCTGTCCATGTTGCTCGCTACGCTTCTCATGTCAAAGTCGACTCGAACTGAAAAGCCGGCACGGGTTTGGCTGGCTGGCTGGGCTACGTAACGTAACGGTTTCCGGTCTTACTTGATTCCTTTGTAAATAATTCACTCCCTTCTTTTTAACGACTAACGACGTGTGCTTCCCTTCAGACGGCAAGACTGCATCCTTGACTAACTTCACGTAGCATAGTGGTAGCCTATGAGCCATTCCAACAAGGGCCTGCAGGTTTCACCAATAAGTTAAGAATTAAGACACCACCCTCGTCCCAACTTCAGCAGAGCATTATCAATTTTCAAAAATTGCTTTTACTGCCAATACTGGCTGCTTGCTACTTGTGATTTAAAATTTATTTTACAGCCTTCAGTATAAATGCCCATTTATTAGCCTTCCGCTGCTCTCGCCCAACTGCCACACAACAGTTGTTACTGTGTGAAGTATTAGTAAAGGACTGACTGGGCATTTTATTTCACTTTATGTTTCCGTGTTATTGATTGACCTTGTAGAAATAAAAATGTCCCAAACAGGAAGTGAACGAGGAAACGAACGAGAAAGCAGAGCACGCACTTCTGTGCCAGTCATGCTATTAGGCTCTGCAGTCTGCACTCGGCACGCCAGGTAATTTGAAAACTGTTTTAGTTTTACGAGGCCATAACCACAATAATAAACCACGACTTAACCACTACTAAACTAAAATCGGTCTCTTTTATTTATTGACATGTATGGTTTTATTAGAGAAAGTTACTCACAGTCTGGGCTTCGACTTTGCTCGCATTGCACTTGTGGAAATACTGGCCATCCAAATACCAAATTCAATTGAGAACTTGCTGACTCTTGACGTTGGGGCTGCCGACTGGAAATTCCTTGGCACGGAATACATGTTCAGACTGGGAATTAAACTTTTAATTGCATTTTAATCGGTCGGATTTCGTAGGCCAATCCACTGCACCAGTCAACAGGAATTATGAGTTCATTCCATCATGCTTCATGCAACTTGTAATTTACGAAGGGGGAAACACTTGAAACATTTAATATTGGAAGAAGGAAGCCGAAACTTGCAAACTGGCTTCAACGCCCAATTGCAGCATGAGCTACGAGCTGGCCAAAGTATGCGAAACATTCCGCCATGATACGGTCAAATTTCTCAAGATTTATGCGTTTTTAGTTTCGACATTGTCGCCCCAACATTACAATATGAGCTCGTTGAAAGGAAACGGAAGCAGAAGGAGAGAAAGAACTTGAAGGACTTTTACCTGCTTGACTGGTCACTTATGAAATGTTCAATTCACGGACTTTGTTATGAAAAAGTGAAAAATAATGCTTCAGGAGACGCGGGACAGGGGACGGGTGACTCTTGCCATTGCCATTATTATATGAAACGGAAAATGCTCGGAGCTTATAAATGTGTGGTGTTCCTGCACAAAAAACCATTCGTCAAGTCAGTGCTCAGTAAAATATTGAACTACTGCATCGTCACACTCCAACACACTTCGTCTCGTTGCTTGCGCTTTAATATTTTTGACTTCTTCTTCCACACTGTATGGTGGCCGTGCTTTGAAGTGATCGGGCCAGACGCGGAAAAGAAAATATATGAGTAAACGTGATTCTGAGTCGTGCTTGAGCTCAGGCTTGGCAAGAAGTGGTCGGAAGAAAGTTGATTGAGAAAGAGGAAAAGAGAATAGAAAAGTACCTCGTTTCAGTTCGTGATGTGAATATTTCACAATATGAATTCTTTTCGCCAAACGAAGGCGCATGGCATGGTGCAAGTCAAACTACTATTTACCAGTACTTATCAAACATTATTGCAGCAGGAAGAAAAATCTAAAGTAAAACCATCAACCGTACGCACATCACACGTACATATCGATTCGTCTTGCCCACGTCTGCCTTCCGCTGGCTTTCGCATTCAACACGTGCAAATTCGTTCACCAACTGTATTCAACCCCGGAGTCTGCGTATGTGATGGATTGATAACTGCTTAAACCGAGCTGTTTCATTTTCATTAAGGCAAATTTCTGCTACCTCTAACATTCGCAATCCAACTCACTTAGAAAAATTACCAAAGAGCAAAGCAAGAGTACGCAATGTGAATGCAGAGATTAAAGTGTTACTTCACGCATTGTGTGCGCTTTCACCAAAGTGTCATAATTTCTAAACTGTCCTGCTGTGAATTTCTTTTTTATGCGTCCAAGAATTTCATAATGCACGCAATGGGCAGGCATCCGGCACCCAGTAAGGCACTGCTGAAATGGCAGCATTTTTAGTAATTACATCAAGAATATTTCTTCGCATGACATCTGGCGTTGGTTCGCTTGCTGCTGTGCGTACGACCACAACTGTGCTTTTGGCAAGGCTCTTTGGTGAGACTCCCTGCAATTTTTATCGGATCATTCCGTGCTCCCAATGCGTGTATGTGTTTCAGGTGTAAATTGACTGATTTGGGAATTTAATTTATTAAACCGTGTAATAACTTTGAATCATACTTAATGGAAGGTATACATTGCTGAAATTGTATGCTATTCACTATTCACGGGACGGTAGGACGTTGTCTCGATACTCGGCTCGAATTGGCTCATAACTGTTTCACGGTGTGCTGTGTGCTGTGCTGTGTTGGAGTACGAAAGCACGCGTTCTGTTCAGGAAATGAACATATTTGGGTTACACACGTTTCTACTTACGTTTCCTCTTCCACTTTCTCTTCCTCTGGTGTAATAGAGTACGTGAATGGATTTTAGTTAAGCGAACAAGAATTTCTCCTTCCTGAGAGCGTACGATGAACGAACGTTTCCAAGCATCTCCAGAAAACTGCTGTTTCTGCCGCTCACGTTCGTCATTGAATCTGAAATGAGATTCTTCACAGCACTGGCACAGTGCCTTGGCTTGGCTTAAAGATACCTCCGCTTACGGTTGCCTCACGTCCTTGTCGCTTCCGTTTACAAATTCCAATTCCAACTCCAAGTTTCTTTTAATTTTGCGAAAGTAGCCGAGTTGAGCAAAGTGAGCTGACAATTAGTCAACCGGGGCACTCTAAGCCAAATCATATGTTTACGAAATTCAGCACGTCACACCCGGCCTATCATTACATACATAATTCACGGACCTTTTCCACTTATTACTGGCTTCCTGCATACGTGCCTGAACTCAACGAGTGCGTAGGCAACCCCGGAACTGGGCTATGGCTTTCTCTTTGGTTGGTTCCAATTATTTCAATTCCTATTTCTTTCCTAACTCCAATTTAGTGGAGGTCTTAACTTTTGAAAGTTATGTCTGTGATTATGTTTGTCATACACTAACCAGTGAGCAGCAGCTTGCGAGCTATGCCTATTTGAGCAAAAGTTTCTCCAACTCGAACTCCAAGGGTCCTTTCCTACTCAAATCCGTACACCACAAAAGGTAAATGGCAAGACAGGAAAACGCATTAGAAAGGGGAAACGAGTTAGACTGGGCCGGAGAAGAAATACCAAAAATGAAAACTCAAGTGCGTCGAAAATAAAATAAAATATATCATCTGAGGAAGAGAACCACTAATTCAATTTCGTTCACACTCTTTACTCCTTTCGCACTCATCATCTTCATCCACCAATACGACAACCAGCCTTTAAATCATTGGAAGCAGCAGCTGACACAAAGATGAAAAAACGAAGAAAGTTTCGCCACTCTTCACTCTGGATTGAATAGAGTCGCGTGAGTTGTGTTTTGCGTGCTCGTATGAAGAAAGTTGCGAGACAGCTTCTGTACCAATAAAAGAAGTCGTACTGCGTAAATCCAAGCCCAAAACTTCTAGGGCTTCAACTTCAAGTTTGACTCAATTTGTGCCGCGTCTTGAGATTCAAGATGATACCAATAACTACTTATAGGTCCATAATATACAAATTCGGATAGTAGGACATGTCACTCAACTCAACTGCCACCGAGTGGACCAAGTTTTCGCAAAGTGGGATTCTGAAAATGTAGCATCTTCATACAAAAGAGCACTCACATATGTTTATATGTCAGCGTGGCTACAAGAAGGAGTCGAGAAGGAGTGAACAGTGAAGCATTTGCAAATCTAACCTCAAATTAAACTTCGTCCATTAAAGCAGTTGTAACACTGCACTCCGTCGAAGAGTACACGAGCCTCGGCATAAAACTAATTTAGATAACAACATAATAGGACCTTTTCATTTCATGCCGTGCTTGATTTTGAAAGGTAAAGTAAAAAATGTGTCAGTCATGTCAAAAGTCAAAATGTTCCTGAGGCGAGAGTGCAATATTATTGTAATTCTAGAGTTCATATCATTCAAGCCGCAGTGTAGCAACGAACAAGGGGATTTCCAGGTCTTGATATTTCTATTTGACTTTCATCAAGATTACTCACGCTGAGCTGCAAAAACGGCAGCATAATTGATGAATGCGAGTTGTGTGTGTAGTTTCTCCTCTTGCCTGCCTGATGGTCATTCCAAATTCAGCCATCAATGCGTCTTGGTCCGATTTTGGAATCTCTTTGGTGTCACACGGCATTGCACCGAACTGCATTATCTCCTTTTATGATCAAGGTGTGAGCCAAGCGAAGCCATCCTGGTCTGATTTGGCCAAAATTACAAGTTGTCAAGAAATAATCAATAATTTCATTATTGGTCAATACATTTTTCATCCGGCGAGGAACAGTAAGCTTGCTTGGGGAAAAATGCACCAAAAAGATCATTAAAAGGAGAGCACAGTTCATTTTTCAGAATTGCTTCGCCACCACATTCAGTCAGCACGACCACAACGTGACGGCTGCAGTGTGACCAGTGAGCACAAAATGAATACGAACAGTACGCAACTTTTCCTTTCCTGCTGATTGCTGTCGCACGTCGCTTTCTTTTGTTGATGTTGTGTGTGGTATTTTTATAATGGATAATGTCAAAAGGAAGGAAACAATAAGGTGAAGGTGGTAAATGTCAATGATGTCAATGGGAACTCGTGGCATTGCATGGCTGTGATGATGATGGTTTGGGATAAAAAATTGTTTTTGAGAGCTTTCCCCATCGCGTCGTTCGTTCGTTCCCTTTCTTCAGAATGGCATAATGTGCATTACCGACCCGGAATGTCATTTTTTCACGTTTACGTTGGCATTTCCTTACAGCATGCCAAAATATGTAAAGACATCTTTTGTTATTACTTGATTCTTAACACATCCAGTAGCAAACCTCTTTCATGCAGGAGAAAATGAGAATTTTTCTTTTGATCGAACTTTCTCTTCCTTCCCACATTGACTGACTTGATTTTTGACTGGTTGTCAGTATTTGTTTCCTCTGAGAGCTCCTTTTCTCTGCAAGCAAGCAAAAGAGTTTTTATACGACTTTCCTCACGAAATCCGTCGCATAATGATTACGAGTCACAAGCTCAAGCTTCAAGTCTTCAAGCACGTGTGCTTGTGTCTTGTGTGGAAGGAAAGTAGTCCATTTGAATTTGTGTGAACTTGCATAAACTCATTCAGCCATGAATGGGCTGAAACAGTAGGAGCCTACGAGTCGATGAAGGAATGGAAGTTGGTACCTCTTGTCTCTTGTTCTGTTCGCGTTCCGAAATCTTGATAGATGAATCGTTCAATTTTCCACGACATGAACTTTAGTACTCAAAACTACCCAATTCACATATCTCACAAAATCTATATCCGTACATAAATGTTATATGTGTGTCGTTAAGTTACTTATTCAAAAGAAGATTGAGTTTTTCTTTCTCTCTCCTTTAGCATAAAATTCTCCATCGCTCCTTTTCTCCGCTTTCCGTTTTGTACTCATGCATTATTCGCAAATATTTTGGCGAAAAATCCCGCAACTCCAATCGGAGCAGAGCAGGACGTGGAAGGGAGGCGAGCAGCGAGTACATGCGTAACTTTCAGTTGGTTTGCCAATCTGAATATCTTTTGCCTTTTCTTTCTTCTCGTTTCTTGTGCCATGACGAGCCCTCCATAGATTTTTATACTCGCTTCGTTCTAATTTGAAGAGTGGAAACAGATAAGAAGTACGACCGATTCGCGAAAGAAGACGGCCCAGTCTTGAGAGAACTAAGCCTTTCTATTCCGGCAGCTCTTTTCCTTTTACATATTTCTAATCTGTATGGTCCATAAATTGAACATAAACCACGAACTGGAAGGAAGGCGAAAAGGGAGTAAAAAACCAACCTCCGGAAATTTGTTGAACTGAGGTTGTTAGATTTTAAGATTAAGTAAGCGTGTCTCAAATATAATAATACAGTTGGGATTTACCCGCAGAAAATAGCGGACGAAGAGCACGCACGACTGAAAGCGTAGACGCAGAGCTCCCACACTCTCCTCGACAAAGAATGGCAGGGCGTAGTAAAATTCCATTAAAAATTTCAGACTTTTTTAAGTGTTCATTTCTTTATAGCCTGTATGATGATGATTATCCGGAGAATTCTTAAGACCGCGTGAGTGCATGAGGATTCTCTCGGACCTAATTCCTGGCTTCATTTAAGTATCCCACACGGCACCGTACCAGAAAAGACAGATTTTATTCTTAATTTTATCTTCGAATGAAGGATTAGACATTTCTTCCTTGCTACTCACCCACTCAAAGAATTACTTTTTAATTCGCGATTCGTGCAAAAATATTCACTTTTTTATTCCGTGACAGGCTAAAATCTAAACTGTCATTTGAATTTAATTGCAATGTTGAATAAGGATGGGTTTAACGTGATATATGTGGAGACCCACTTAGAATTACATTGTTGTAAGAGGAATATAATTACAGACCGATGTCTTCTGCTTCATGGCAGCCATTACATGACAGCAGAACAACGATTCATGTATCTAAGCGGTGCGTCAATGCACTTGAGGAGTTTAATGCGCAACACCGATTCCATTCCAATCGTAATTTATCTCACGACTTCGTGTGCAATTAAAATGAGGGTATCACACGCATCATATTGCCAAAATCTCGGCTTCTCGGCAAATCCTTACGCTGAGACAAAACTTGTGATGTAGCATTTTAATTGAATTGATAAATGCAATTAATAGTACCATGAAAGGTTCGTTGGAATAGCTGTAAAGCAACAACCGAGCAACTCACATTGATCATATAATTTCGTTTGAATGAAAATGTAAATCTCGTGATCGCGAATAATGGCTACCGCGTGCTATTTATGGCTAGCGCATGATTGCTCGTAGCTGCAAGTTTCGCCCATAATTAATTGCTCGGATGTGACCTGCTTCCTTTATTATTAGAATAATATGTGCTTAACTTATTATTAACCCGCACATCTTTGGAGATGATTCATTGCAAGAGGAACGCCCCGCTGTGACAATTCTCGTGTAGCACACGCAGCACGAAGAAAAAGCGCGTTTGCACTCAGCTCGACGCGCTGAATAATTCCGTTTGTTGAGTCAATATTTATGTTTGACCGAAAAATGTACTTCTAATTAGTACGAGTTCAAAAGTAGAGCAATTTGGAAGCGTGCGTGCAAACGATGAAAGCAAACCCTGGGACAGACATTAACAACAGGTTCCGACGTAGTACGTGCTCGCACATCGCACGCAATGCCTGGCCCAAGTAAATCCCATTTTTATCTGCACAGCTATTCGTTATTCTAATGAAACACAAAAGTAAATGAATTAATCCTTTTCTGCTACTGCCATTACATGCATGAAAGTTTTTGCATGCATAGTTGGAAATTGGGAGTAAGAGTGCAGTGTCAAATTTTGTTCACCAACTTTAAACTTTCTCGAATGCTAATCAAAGGACGGGAGAATAGTAATTTATAATTACTGACCGAAACTGAATCAGCCACAGAATACGAACTAATTAATCAGACACATTTAATGATGAAGCTCGGTTCGAACTCCGCGTTCAGTTAACCAGTCCCGAAATTCACTGCAGGAAACCTCATTTTCGTTGTCGAAAGACAAGGTGAGTCATAAAAACTGGAAACTGGAACGTGTTAACGCCGAAGCAAATAGAAAATCACAGCACATGGTCTCCAAGCTCACCAAGCTCGATAGTAAAAACACAAGATCATTATTATGATGTAAAGGAAGGTTTCAGATCTCCAGTGAACGGGAGAACAGAGGAAAATGTAGAGCACCAGGGTTCAGAAATGGCAGTGGCATAAAAAATCTCCGAGTAGGCAAAGGCGAATGCACTGAACAGATCGATGGAAACTCCATTTGGTTGTGTAATTCAATCTCTGTGGTTATTTGTGGTTACATTATCGGGCAGCGAGTGCAAGCAATGAAGAAAATAAAATACTTGCAGTATTGGAGTAGAAAATAAAGATAGACTTGGGTCGGGTCCTGTGTGTATTTGTGTACTTTCTAATGTAGACGAACCGAAACCTCAAATTATGTCCTACAAGCATCACTGCGAATGTGTACGAAGGCCAGTGCCATGTTGCTGCGAATAACCTCCCGGATAGGCAACCAGTGTATGTAAACTCCAACGGCTAATGGCTGCAGCAGCTTCTATTACAATTCAATCCAAAACTTTTTTCGGAGGGTATTAGTAAAAAAAACAGACCCAGTACTCTGTTTACTTTTTAAGGAGTGTAACGTGAAAACGAAACTTGATTCTATCGGGTTTGTTTGCAAAAAATCGTCTTCCCTTCTAATGCACTTGTTTGCCTTGCTTAGTCAGCCTAGTCCTCCAGGCTCAAGCTCGTAGTAAATTGATACATAATTGAAATATGCATTTCGAGTGAGTAGTCTAGTGAAATCTGACAAGTCCATTTGCTTGCTCTTGTAAGCTGCTCGTTCCCGTTTTCAATTTACTTCCAATCCAGTCACCGTCACGGTCTCACTTCGTATCTCTTTCTATTGTCCTACGCTATCTTTTCAGGTAACAACTTTCGATTCACACATAATTCACGCAGCACGCGATACCGCAACCGAACCGAATCGAGCTGTGAATTAATAAAGTATTGTCCGGAATTCAATTTTAATATGAACGCCAGATACTTTGATTTTGTACCTGCACGCTTCCAGTGAATCGACTAGACATTCTTCACGTCGTTCCGTGTTGGATATGAAATAACCTGAATATTTCAAGCAGGAAATACTATGCTCTTGAGATGTTCCGTTCGTTCCTTTTCTCCAACACCCGTTTTCCTTCTCCTCCAAGGCACGGCATGCGGCACAGACGCTGTCTATTCCGTATTCATGCATAAACGAATTATAAATGTTCTGTTACGAGATAAAATATTCATACACATGCTAGCAGTACAATGGCACTTTTTCTTAGACTCTGTCTTGGTCTCGGGTGCGGACGGGCGTTGGATGGAAAACGAGTGCTTTGCTTAGTCTCGCAAAGTTGCATGCATACTGCGAGAGGCCGAGGACAGAAAAATGAAATATTAAAAGTGACAGTTTATGCTGTCTCAAATATTTTTCATTTCGGTTGCATCCCGTTTTGGGCGCTCAGGTTTTCACAGATTCACACGATTAAAACCTCGCAATTTTTCGCACTCGTCTGACATGTGCGTGAATAAATGATGAAATTTGGTCGTTGATTCTACGCACAGCTTTGCACTCGACGCGTTCGCAAATTCGATTACGGAGCTATTGTGGAAAGTGGGGTTGGAAGTTTTGAAGAGTTCATATCTTTCATATTCGCTGTGAAATCGAATCGATCGTATCGTATTGCGAAATATTGTGTGCCAAATTGGGTAGCAAACGTGTGAAGATTCAAACTCTATTAAACCATCGTGTGAAAAGTTAATAAACTCCAGTGCAGAACGAACGACATAATAATGGTGTGAAATCTATTCACTTCTTCGCATCGTAGCGTAGGCGCTCTCAAATAAGCAAGATAAAAGGATGAGCTTCGCTGTAGAGATTTGATTTTGGCAGCACGCAATATATTGCCAACTTTCCGTGCCATTCAATTCTTTCGCAGATTCTGTTCAATTTCAATTTATTCAGATTACAATAAATCAAATTAAAACGCATTAAAATATTATAATAGACAGCACGCAATCTTACCTCGTGTAAAGTACGATTGAGAGAAATCTTGCAATCAATTTGAGCACTCGAAATTCGAAACTTTTATTTCACAAAATTGAAAACTGGAAACTTGAGAGGAGTGACAAAGTGCTTTGCCAAGAAATTTCTCACCGTCGTCGTGCAAAATCTCCTAAATTTGTATTGGATTGTTTTAGTCCCATCTCATTATTTTGCGGTACAAAGTTTTAGTTTTGGTGATTTGGTCGTAATAATGTAATTGAACTCCACTTTTTATTCTATTGTTTACTTGAGTGGAATGGGCCGGATTGGCAAGGCTCGCACTCGACATTACAATTACCGCTAAGCTTTCCGCTCCATCCGCCCACCCCGCAAACCTTAATGGCTACAGCCACGTTACTGTTTGTTGCAGATTTTTCTACTTTCGTGTTCCACGCACTAAACCGTGTCATTCCCATTTCCATTATTGCTATTCTTTATTTACTTCCTTCCTTCCTGGGTGTTTCAATTACTGCAGTAGTTGTGACTACGTTTTTATCGATAATCCCCACCGCATGCAGTCTGCAATGCAATGCTCAGTCCATTAACCCACATTCTTGTCATGCCTGTGTCTCTCGTATATGAGTGAATAGTGAACCACGATTCTTGCGAAGTATGTTTAATGGAATGAAGGAAAAGATTTCTGTCCACTGCTGACAAAATATCCGGAGAAATATTTATTGTTCCTGTTTTGCTCATTGCTCAATCAAACAAATTTCATTAAATCATAAATCATGTGTCATTTCTTTGTGTCATTCTTGCTCCTTCTTGTCCATTAGCTGAGATTTCTTTCAATTTGATAAATTCGGTATGAATCTCAATTCACTGCGATGCTTTCAGCCGTACAGCTACTTGAGCATAATTTGAGCAAACTCGCAGTGAAAAGAAACAGATGACTGTTTTCTTGTAAGAGTGCATTTACTTGTCACCTCGCAGACATTTTTAAATGAAAATTTATGTCCGGCCCCTGTTTACTTGTGATATTCTAATAGTAAGAAACACGATCTGCAACGCGCACTTAAAATGCAAGAACCACTTGAGAGAGGATAGAATGGATGTACTCGGCTCCTGCTTTTGAACCCTTTTTGTAACTTTGTTACAAGGAGAACTTAATTCATTTCTCGAGCAATCCATCACTCAGTGCTGAATTTAAAATGTATTAATTATTCATACTACAAAGAGAACAGATGGGTTCATGGTTCATTCGCTCTCGACAAACTCCACAAATAATTCAGGCATGTTACTTGCAGAAGGTCGTACTTGCAGCTCAGAATGTTTCAATTGAAATCCTCCACACTGCTTCTACTCCTGAGGGTGAGTTCTCATGAGATTTCTGTGCGTTGCGCACTTGTCTGTTTATGAATTCCGGAAAATGCTCCCTGTATTGGTCATAATTTATTCAAGGTAACCCTTTCCGGGAAATTGTTGACATTGATGCTTTCGTTGATCCCTTCCGGTTAAATCTTACATACTTAATTTTAACCTTGCATTCTTGGGCTATGCATCCCCACTGAAATACCTGCAAGTATTTATACGAGTAAGTCCTTTCCATGAGTCCTCAAATGAAAACAAAGGGAACCTTTGCTTGCGCACACTCCATAATCTGCAGAAAATACAGCTTTGACTTTCCCATTTCAGCAGCACGCCGAACGAAATACACATGCAAGTGAAAAGAGGGAGTTGTTAAAAATCAATTTCTATTCCAGAAAGTCATGCAAGTCAAGTAACAATAATTGTTATGCTCCCGGCGTTTGTCCACCCAGATTTGTTTTCCAACAAATTTTGAATTGTGATGTAGTGAGATGCACTTACAAAGGACGAAAGAAAAGTTCATTATGGTATGCAAATTTTTGTTGACATTGCCCGGCATAAAATCCTGGATTTACGAGTTAGCCGCGCTCGAGCTTCGAAGGCAACTGCAGTTGCAGCTGCATAAAGCTTAGACCGAAAGAAGTTTCACCAAACTGCATACAACCAACCAATTCGCAATTACAAACACACTCGAAGTACCATCGCGGCGCGCGTACCAATTGAATTAGTGAGGAAACTTTCAGCCAACCAGCTCGTGGCAGATTTCACCCAGGCATTACGCCTTCAACTCGTGGTCGAGGGTTTCAGTCCTTCACAAGTTCATTGTAGTGGGAGACATGTGACGCTTCGTCGTCGTCGGCGGAAATATTGCTACATTCCAGCTTCGTCTCCATTGTTGATCTCTTTTCCCGGCGGTATCATAGGGAGCTCGGCTCGAAACCGGCGACGACATTTCATAAATATTCTTTTAGATCATCCATCACTCAACAACAACAAAGAAAGTTGGTGCATACTGTTTACTCGCAGCTCATAATTTTCCCTTTTGCATTTCACATTGCCGACTGACGACAGCACGGAGTGCGATAACGCAATCGCATGCCGACAACAGGCAACCGGTTGAGCGTACGCGTGCATTATGCGTGGGGCTAATATCCAGATGCCGACGCGCTTACGTAATTTCCCTTCCACGTTCCGCGTTCACGGTTGTTCACGCTCAATTGTATTGCAATAATGCAGGCACATAAATATGGTTAAGAAGATTATGCATTTAGATTATGATGAGCTGCTGGATAATATGTACGTAATTTGTGCTTTCCGCATTAACCATTCCCTGACAAATGAGCACATCGCCCAATTTCGTCCTGTGTTGGAGGCTCGGGAATGGCTGTCTGCCTGCTTACTGCTCCCTGCGTTGAATGAACAAAGCAACAAAAAATATTCTGATGAAATCAAATTAATGTGCAGGCATGAGTCTCGTAAATATTTTATGTTACAAGGCCTGTCTGTCTGCTTTCACTCGTGCATCATTGATATTCTGAAAATGCCAACAGTTTTGTAAAAGCCGTAAACGGTTCAAAGCAGCATCGTGAATATTAATAATCCTGTCATTTATACCAGCATTGGCGTTGCACGAGAAATTTTTTAAAGGAATTTAGGTTCTTTTAGAAATTCTTACTCCTTGCAATTGCTTCAATTCGGGAGCGCGCTCACTTTCGGCAATTGTTCAGCTCTCCTTTATGCTCTTGTGGAAAAAATCACTTCGAAGTCGGCAAAGCCAATAACAAAAGCCTGCGCTTTGTGTGGTCACTGTTTGCTTGTCTAGCCTTCCATGGAAGCAGTGAATTGAGCGTGAATGAGAAAGAAGTCACTAGAAAGACACCTGTCAGTTTAGATTTGGGCTTCATCAATAAGAACGTGTAAGAAAGTAGAAAGGAAAAGAAAAAGAAAATACTGAGAAAGTAGTCAGTCTTGATTCAGTTCAGATCTGCCTCTCACGTGTATCGTATCTCAGCCTATCGTATCAATCGCTCTCATTCCTAAAGTAGTTTCCAAAGGATCAGAAGTAAATTGCTCTCTCAGACCGACTCGGAATTGAGTGAATGAATTGAAAGAACGAAAAAGAATAGACAAAATTGCATTTTGCTTTTGGTCGTGCTGACCGGCGACATTGCAATTGACTATCACTCTGGAATAAAGCTCAGTGCCAACGTTGAAGGTGTGCTTGTCACACGCAAGATAACGACCAGCCAAAATCGTTAGCAAACACAAAGATATGAGAACAAAAAATGTAGGACAGGTTGAATTCGAGCCGACCTGTCGTATTAAAAGTAGAGCGGTTTGTGTTTGGCGTTTATTACGCTACTTAAAACTACATCAACAGAAACTTCGTTTGACACTGCGAACGAACAGCAGCAACAAACTACGAAGAAGTATTGTTCTTGTGCTCTTTCTCGCACGTTGCTCATCTCTGAGGAAAGCAATTAGTGTTTATGACTGACATATCTCAAGTTATGTGTTTAAAAAGTTGGATGTGCACGATGTACAATAGAAAACTTGCGAATGAGGCGTCGCTGTCCAAAGTTATTAGATGAAATGTCGCTCTGAGAATCTCGGGACATTCTCGACGCGTTGGAAGCCAAATCGTGTAAATGTCTTACAGACGCAGGCGGGCAGAAAAAACTCTGCACTTAAAAAGTTTCTTCCAGCGATGCCACTACGGCTCATCGTTCTTCAACTTGCTTGATGTTGATACGCGTGCTCTACTTTTGTCGGACCCTAAAGCTAAAATAATTTCTATTGACACATGCCAAATTTCTCTGTGTGCGCTGTGTGTTGGACACGGCAAAATTTCTGGATGTTACAAGCAAATGTCAACTTCATGAGAAGGATAGAATTTCCCCGGGACTCAGAATCCTAAGAGCCACACAGCCACGTGACGAGTACGATTTTCCAGGCCATTTCGCACGGAGAGGACATCACTTTGAACTAAAGGCCTCTGGCATTTATGAGCATGAGCATGTTAGAGTTGGCGCTGGTTACGAACGTCGTCTTAACAAATGATGCATAACTTTATAGAATTTGAGAACGAAAGACGCGTTCAACTTCGTTGGGATTGCAGAAATGAAAAGAATTTTTTCAAGCACAGTTTCAATCCAGGGCGCGAGTCCACGTCTCTTGTCTCTTTTTTGTGGTGCTGTTGTGTAACGGCTCGCCTCTATTCGATATTCAATCAATTCATGTCTCAGTTCCGGTTCTCAGGCTGTATAAATTGAAAAGGCGCATTCTCTTTGCCCATTATTGAGATTGCTACTGATTGCAGAGAGAGACTAAGGATCCATTTTTCTTGATAGAGACAGGTCGTGGGCTCGAGAAGGTCTTACAATTTGTGTTGACAACAAACAAAATAGTTTCTTTACGGGATTCAATTCAAATTCAAAAGATTTGCCAACAGTGTCAAAATATAAACGGGCATTTGCGCCTTCTGCGTCCCAAATCTGGGCGTCATGTCGACGACAAACAAGGTACCATTATTATTAGACGGATGAAATGGCCATCGCCATCTGAAAGAGCCACAGGCTCGGTTCGCTTATCATGAAAGTGTGCCATCCTTTGAAGCAATCATCTTTCACTGTCCTTAGTCCTTTTCTCCTTTCATGCAGGCAGGCAAGCAAGCAAGTGGGCACACCATGCCACCGCCCTGGAAGCAAACCTGAGCTTTTTTGACTTGTAAGCTTCTTAATGCAAATTGGGGCATTCATGCACATCATCCGAGTAAGGTATCTTTCCCTTTTCCGTCTCGCTCACTACATCACTGATTACATAAAGTGAATTTCGCTACTAAGCATTTTCTATTCGTGCCGTGCCGCGAGAGTCTCGGTCTCGGAGTCACAGAAGGACTCGGATGCCTAATGCCATTGTTAGACGGACAAATGGGCACTAAAAAGGCTTAACATATTACAATGAAACCATTTTAGTGCTGCCTTGATGCTTTTTAGGATCTCAAATGGATCCGACCACTTTCTTCCGCGCGCAATGAATAAATTTATGGAAGCCGAGATTGAAACGGACATTGGGAGCCGAACAACTGAACTACACTTTTCGAAATTATTGCAGTAAATAATTTGTCTGACTGGGATCCAGTTCACTAACTGAGCTCGGGGCTACTTTCAGGAAAATTAGACGACCATGGCATCAATCCAAATGCAAATACGCTGTCTCTTGCATTGTCCATTGGTTCCCTGAAGTATGGAATTCAAAATTCGCGTTTCACTTTTTTTGTATTTCGAGAATTAAGTTTGTTGCAAACTGCAAAATTGCTTATTGTGTGCACACCATAAATGATCCGTGCGCGGAAGCAAGCGGGAAAACCAGTTCCATGTGGCATGATTTAATAATGATTCGCGTCTGAATCTGGCTATCTAAATAGCCCAGTAACTGAGTGACCCAGATGCTTTTCGGGCATTTGTGCTAAGACTTCATTTTTAAAACTGGCAGGTTTATATTTCTGAATAAACATATTTGCATTTAATATTTACTCGAAGCTCAGCTTTTCGCATATCCACTGGCTTAAAGAATGGCCGACTCGGCTGAAAAAGTAAACCAATAAATAACCGTATGAATTATTTACGTCAAAGTCTTGACGCTTTTGTGTTGTTCATGATCGAACATTGCACCGAGCAAGTCTCTGCTGTCCTTTAGAATAAAATGCATTTGGAAAGAGTCGAGAGCGTGAGCGAAACTCAGGGACGTTATGTAAATTTACGCTTGCAGGAGTAAATGACATTAATTGATACTTGCCTCACGTTCCAACCTCAACCCAGAATACCAATACCAAGCTTGAAACCGAGGGAATTATACAAGACAGACCTCCGTTGATGTAAATCGAAAGTAACCCAAATATCAAACTCGGGTTGAAGAGACCCGACATCGACCTCAACTCAACTTGAACTTTTACTCGTTAAGCATACGTGACGAACCAACAAGCTCATTACGCATTTATATTTGATTCTCGTCTATTTGTTTCTTGGCAGGAGTGACTGGGGTGCATATCAACGACCTACGAGTGCCACGGCTCATTCAGAACGGCACCGTGGAGTATGTGACCCTTGACTGTGACTACACGCTCGACGAAGCCGAGCGACCAGGCCTGGTCGTGAAATGGTTCTTCAAAGATGAGCAGTCTCCAGTCTATCAGTGGATTCCCAATCAACGACCGAAGGCTCTAGGAATCCTCAAAGGAAAACTGAATTTGGAGTACCAGGCATCGCAGGACGCATACAAAATGTACCGCGCTCTGCAGATCTACAGACCTTCAGTCAACCTCAGCGGAATATATTTATGCAGAGTCTCCACGTTCGAAGGAGAAGCGTACAAGGCAGCCAGCATGATTGTTTTTGGTGAGTCCAACTAACTTTCGTCTTACCTTTGCATTGCAGCAGCGTAATGAATACGAAGAGCAAAGGGCGAGAGGACAAAACCACAATTGCCAAGCTCGAACGAGTTTAAATCAATTTAAATTAGTTTTGTGTATATATTTCTTATTAAATCTAATGAACTGCGAAACTTCCATTAGCATTGCATCCGATCCGAGAAATGCCCACGAGGGTTGAAAGCAGAGGTTTCGAGCACGATTCTTATTTGTTTCTAGGATAGCCCAACGGCCCAAGCAAATGAAAGGGTTGCTGTTCAAAGGACCAAACAAATCTTGAGTAAAGTTTGCAGAATGGCAAATGTCAAGAGGAGTAACAAATTGTAAGGCCAGCTACGTACGCATACATGAACATTCTGTAATCCTGCTTATTTCCTGATCTTTATATTACACAATCTTGTAATATCACTTTATGTTGACACGGGACGCATTTCAAAAGATTAAACCAAAGAGGAAAGCCCCGACTCGGCTCGCTCTCGGCCCCAGTGAAAAGGGAATCAATTTCTCTTTACGTATGAATGAATAAGATCAAACCAGCACCGCCGTGCCGCGTCGCTTGAGCTTGGCATTGCTATTCAATCAATCGCAAGAGTATACGATAATGCAGGACCAAAAACGCTTCCCGTGGCTGTGCATCACTGGAGATACGAGGGCGAGACTCAGGACACGCGCACAATGCGCGTTCGACAAGTCAATTCAAAATATTTATAGTCAGTTGCGGCTCATAATTCTGTTTTGAATCTCTTCTTCCATATGATTGAATACGATTGTTCAGGCAGACAGCAAGTTCAGCAAAAAATGCGATCCGGGTTTGAGTTTGAGTGAATGCGGGGATCAAACTCGCAAACAATTTATTGAAGGTTTGTCAAAACCAAAAGGCAAAGGCAAAGGAGAGCCCGACAGGAAATAACAAGATGATCTATTCGTGTAGGAAATTGTGTTGTGAGTGAATTGTCATGCTGAGATGCAGCAGTCGGATGCGGAGAAAAGGATTTGCCAAAGTTCAGCCCTTGTCAAGCCGAATTCGTAATTCACGACTTTCCAGAGACCACCTCACGCAGCCAGAGCTAGAGACCAGATTAACCAGATCATAATGAGCAGAGTTGAGTGGTGCGAAGGCTGTGTCGAATTAGTTCAACTTGAGTCAGGCTAGACAGGCAGGCGCGGAGTGGAGAAGTGAATTTATTGTCGTGACAGAAGGAAAGTGAATTTTAATGTTTAGCAAGCGTACATGACGAGCACGTTGTTAATGAAGACAGATGAGATTCAAATTCGAGTTGGCACAAGTTTTTGTGGCTTTTACACACCTCATAATAACTTCACCAATGCAGTGGAAGCGTTTCCAAGCTTGACAGGAGCGCCGACTCGTGATGTAGTCGTAAAATCGCGTTAATGAATAGGGAGAGCTTTAACTCGAGACACGCACCATGCATTCAGTGTAGAGTAGACTTGCGACTTGCAGTAAGTAAATTTGCTGGACCATAAAATCAGGAACGAGGAACTCAAAGGCGAAGGCGTATATTTGAGAACCATTTTTCACTCGTACACAAACGAGCAGGCAGGCTTAAGAATGTGGACGCAAATTTCAGGCTTATTATCGCAAATGATGACTTGGAAGCTCCTGAGTTTAATTCCAGGCAAAAGCTTTCAGAGGCATATGCCATGCTTTCACTGCTTCAGTCTTCTGAAGTCGCCTCTCAACGAATTATCATGACGACTTGGTCTTGATCTTACTCTTTCTACGACCGTAATTTATGGCAATATGTCTTTTTCCAATTGCACTCATGTCTGCGCAAGCAAGAAATGCTGTATGCCGTCACCGTCTTATAGTTCATCTGGGGTGAGAAAGATTCTCGCAGATGATAAATGTTGATGAGATGGAAAAGTTGTCGGGTTGAATGTCTCTTTCCTCCTTGCACCGCACTGCACGAGGCCTGCCATTGCCATTATCATCACTTTCATAAGTTTAGCCAATTTGCCCCATTCCCATTATACAGGACACTGCTCGTCGTCACCGCCGCTCGTTGCAGTGCAATCGTGGCATTAGAGACGGCCGCACACGTTTCGTACGTACAGTGGAGTTTTAACACATTTCTGGCTGCCTCCGCTTGCCGCTTCATGCGTGTGAGTTCCTCTCGCATCGCGGCATCACAGGAAATGCAATTGTACAACTTTTTCATTCCACCACAAGCTACAGAGCAGAGCTGGACTGAGGCTGACATAAGGAAGAAATGTCTTTTGGATGGGAAAACCAGGCCAATGTTCATTTGCCATATTATGTACGGCTACATAAGTTTTGCCTTCACTTTCACTCACCACCGTGCTGCATTATTGCCCAGTTCAGCTTCATCGTTGTGAGTCGTGGGGCTGTTGAGGAAAAGTGTCTTTTGAAGCTTTATTGCGGCTGAAAAAGATAATCGCATTATCTCAGAATGGAATCTTGCTTGCTCTTTCTTCCGACTTGACTCGGACCGCTCGAACCTGACGCACGGCTCGAATTCTTCAGCCAGTCATTCCGTGGTCAAAACTACGCCATCAATTGGTTCTTTTTAAGGAACTGAGTTACTGCGGCCATTAGCAGCAAAAGCGACAGGCCACGAGCTGGATGTGCCCCTTCAAATTATGACGAGCTTGAAGGACCAGTGATCCAGCCTGGAACTCTGAATTTATACTTGACTCGTCGTTTCTATTTATTATTGACAATGCAATATTTCCCAAGTAAACAGGCCAAATCCAGATGATTCGCACGTTACGGTGATGCGTGATGTTTACCTACTTCAGTCGTGTCTGAACTCAGTCAGAAAGTACGGAATTGCACTCGAACTGCTCCGCGTGCGTGGTGTGTTGGTGTTTTGTTTTTGCTCCAAAGCTATTTCGGCTGGCTTGACTTGAAACCTCAATTCGCTTTTCGCGAAAGCTCCACGGTATTCCCTGGACTCTTTATCAAAATAGAAATACAGTCTCGGGAGTCTGGAGATGTGCGTTGGCGATGGCCGACTATTTTCTCGTTCATTCCCACACTCTCGTATCTCCTTACTTTAATACCCCCGTGTATCCATCAATTCTTGTGCATGTTCATAATATATCTTTGTGGAGCGAGAATTCACTTTTGCTTCCGTCCTTTTGTTGCTTAACTACAGTTGGCAACTGTCCGCTCGCAGTTCCGGAGATTGTTAACTTTACTTTCACCGCTCTGCCTTCACTGCGATGCTGTGTACACTGCTGCTTTGCGGTGAGCTTGCACAGCACGATGGCAAGGAAGAATCGAACATTGAATCTCTGAACTCGTCCTTTTTAAAAATGAATGTGCTCCAGATACGCTCACAGCCCCGGCTGAGGTGTCTGTCGACCCGCGTTTGGTTACTCAAGAGAAAAGTCCAACTTGAGTTGGTGAAAGGAAAACTCAAGTCGAAGCAGGAAAAATCACGTACTAGAAGTTAGTGCTGTCGGTGCGGTGTGCATTATTCAACTTATATTTCAAAAAGACATCTGTAACAAAACATTCCAGTCGCGAAGGCGAAAGAACAGTGAGAAAATAAGTTTTCTTTGACTGCTCGATCTCAGACCAGAGCACAGAGCCTTGCTATGCCGCCACTATTGAGGTTAGGCACAACAATAAATTGACTGCAGAGAAACGACTACGTGCGAGCGCTGGCTGGAAAGTGAGTGCTAAAGTTTTGCCTTGTGAGAGTTTTGTTTGTGCTTTCTTCAAGTCATGAATTATTTTTTATTCTGTGTGAACTGAACACGTACATAAATTATTATGGAATAAAACACAATTTTTGTTTGGAGTTGTCCGACAAGTTTACTCCACTTCCCAATGAAGTCTGGCCGGTCCAACTCCACAAGGCTTTGACTCCTTTGACATTGCGTTCTCTACCGCTGCGAGTCTTCAGCTTGTACTATGCGTAGGTGGCAGACTGACTGGTGGTGAATTCCAAATTTACTGGCTCGGTCCACTTGGGAAAGTAGTTGAATTACAAAGACTTCAAGTTTTTAATTCCTATTCCATGAATTTACAATTTTGGCATGGCTTGGCTTCGTACAGCACAAGTACAGCGTTGTCGTGTCGTTGAGTTGAGAGTTCTCTCCCTCTCGTGGTCGGTCAAATGCTCCATTTCCCTTTGCTCCACGACCTTCGCCCTAACAGCCATTTGCTACACTGGGGCGAATGCACTAAGACCCTTTGCTACAAATATAGCCCTTTGCTCCAATGGTCACGTTTATTACAAGAAAAAAACAATATTCCTCAAAATTTAAGAACTTCAGTCGTTAACGTGTGATTGCAAGCTCAAATCAGCTTTTGTGCTGTCTGTAGTCGTGTTATTCGTATCAATTATGTTCTTAATTTGCTCGTCTATATTTTGCACATCGCAGTTAGCTCGATCGAAGCAATTAGATTGCACTCCTTCCTGGAAATTCTGGTCTTCAGAATACATTATTTTGAACCCACCCGTTCAAACCCGCCGATAAATATGGGCTTTCCTTTTGAGCTTGGCACAAACCGCAATTCCTTGTCAACCATTATGGCAGTCCGGTTGTTAAAAAATACAAGCATCTTCACACATGCACTCAGGCAGACTGACTGTCCAGAGCTCACACAGCATTCACTTGACCATTGGAGCAAAGGGCTATATTTGTAGCAAATGGCTGTTAGGGCGAAGGCCGTGGAGCAAAGGGAAATGGAGCATTTGACCGTAGACCCTCCCTCTTGTAAATCTTCCAACTGCTAATTAATTACCACCAGTTCTTATGTCTCATTCTCTTGCAGTAAGCTGCCTGTAAGCCTAGTGCCATGCCCCTGTACACGATGTGTTATGAATTACTTACAACTTAGTTTGGCAATAACACTGTTAATTCCCAAAGACTTATAATTTTCTCTAATTTCTTCTCTTGCCTTTGACTAATTTCTTTTTGACAGTCAAGTGAGCTGTGAAATAATCCTCTTTCTCTCTTCATCGCTGTTTCTGTTTCATCTTCCGCGTTCGCTATTTTGCTTTGCCCCTAACAACTTCTTTCGGCGACAATTCAGTGCAAGTAATTCCTTTCTCTGTGTTTAATAAATTGTGCAGCTCCTCCAATAGAAGATTATTGAGCCAACGAGTGTTAATGCTAGCCGAGTACAGCGACGAGAAAGTCTTTAATATCGATGTAATTTGGGAATTACGAATTCAAAAAGTGTGCTGTGAAGTTACGAAAAGGCGAATTAATCACGTAATGATGTGCTCAAGTCCAAAGCAGCTTTCGCTTTTATGAGTTACACGATTTTCGATCTTTTGCTGAGCCTGCGACAAATTTGTCCTGCTAAACGTGCGTGGAAACTGGTCGCGCGGCCATGTCAGGATCACCTGCCTGCAATTCCATTCGGAAATGGGGCACAGTAAACTCCTAGCATGGATTTAATCGCCAGAAATGGCGTGGCGGGGACCAGGAGGAAACGAATGCAATAATTTTATGGGTTTCGCGAAAAGTCATGACGGCGAAGCCGACAAAGCATGGCTGGAACGCACGTGCTCAATAATTTTATAGCCAGTTTATAAAAACTTGGCAAACATTATTTTTCCGTTTTTGCAGTTTCTGTATCCTGCAGCCAGCACAAACTGGCACTGGCACAGAAAGAGGAAGCCCACATACATTGAAATCATTTTATTTTGGTTTTGGGGTTTGTCAGTCTGCAAGAAGTGAGCATTCGTCGTCGTTTAGCCATTTGATTTAGCTTCTCGAACAACAACTGTGAACCCAATGAAATGTGTTATGTTCCGGGGACAGCAGCGCAGGAGCGGAGAATGCTCGCGTTTGCAGACTGGAAGCATGGAAGGACTTATGAATGAACAGAGCAAGGCATTATTACAACTCAAAGAATTATGGTCACCCATATATCAATTGAAATGATTGTGCTAGTGAACTACTGTAAAACTATGCCGCAGCGCAGTGCCATTTCACTGGAAGGCGAATGGCGAATGTAAAAAGCCAAGTCTTTATGTATAAATCACATTGTCAAGAGTTACAATAGATCATTTAGGACCCGGTTCGCTCGCATTGTACTTCTTCGTTTGCTCCTTGCCGTAGCCGTGCCATGGTATAGCTCCATTGGCTGCTAAAAGAATTTCGCTTACCACAGACAAAGGAAGTAAGAAGGAGAAAAACTAATTTCACCGTCAAATACATAAAATACTTTTGGAATACTTTCGCGACGAGAAAGTTTCTATACAAATAGCAGCCGCTACTAAAGCTTAAATAAATATCTGTGATGTATTTATGCTCGTTCTTGAAACCCATTACACCGCGCAGTCAACTCGTGCCGTTTCACTCCACGATTATGATGAAAGCAGCCGTGGCGTGGCAATTTCATGGAGAGCAAAGTTGAATCAAATCAAAAGAGTCGAGTCGACTCGGTTGAATTCCAACTAAGTTCAAAATTCTGGAGATTTTTAATTTTCATTCATAACTACTAACTACGTTTAGCTCTGGCTGAGAATTTCGGAAATTCTTCAACCATTTGTTCACTGGCCTGGGATAGTTTAAGTTAAACTGGGCAGAAACTTCAGTCTTGAAATAATTCCAGAGAGCTCTTTGTGCTAAAGTTTCTTTGTAATTGTTTCACCATTGAATCGAGTTCGGCTCACTTTAACTTCCAGCACATACGAACCGCCGCAGCGAAGGATTCATTCAAAATTGAACTTTATTGAATTGATTTCTTGAACCAACTGAGTGAGCTGAAGCTGACCGACGATCGCACACCGCACGTAGAAGAATAGAGCGAAACCAAACAAGTGCTTGAGAAATTGTACAAGAAGAGTCTTTGAACATGAGATACAATAAAAACACAAGTTATGAGGCCATGAATGCTATTTTGTACTTCATACCGCCGGCACCAGGAAAGAAAGCACAAAAACAATAAGCCGAGGAATCCATCCCTCCGTTCGTTCGTTTCTTTTGTTCTCCTGATGAGAATGAGAAGCGAACAAGCTCAGGAGAAATTTACTTTGCTTCTGGTGTTTCTGTTGCTGGTAAAAAGAAAAGTTTTTGATTAAAAATATAAAATACAATGGAGAAAGGCACAAAAAGACGCTCGCGCGAGTTTCACATTACAATAATAATAACGGCAATAGTATGTACAACAAACAAGTAAGCATTCATATTGAAATATCCTTCCGTAATGTGAAACGAATGTTGCAGGGAAAACGCAAAATCCGAACTGAGAGCAAGAACAGGCTTCAGCTTAAGAGATGCAGTGCAGTGCTACAGGATTTTATTTTAGAGAAAGCAATCTTGAAAATGAAAAAATAGAAGCAGGCATCACATCAGGGAGAAAATGGAAATAGACGGCTGCAATCTGGGAGCAAGTCTGAAGTCTATTTTACAAGAATTCATTTCACTTGCCTCGTTGGCTGGTGGTGCGGTGGTGTGATCGCGCCGCGCCGCGATTCTTATTCACATTCACAGTAGATTTACTTAATGATAATATTATGTACTACTTAAGAATCAATATTTTAATGCCTCAAGCCTTTTGTCTCCGAACCACGATTCTTTTGTGTGTAATTCTTTTCTTATCATCAACATCATCAGCCCAACGACGAACGACTACAGTGTTTGTGTAGTATGGAGATGAATGGGAAAGTCTTGCAAATGCAATTTGCTAAATTAAGCCTCACAATTTCCAACACCCCAGACCAAGACTAGCTTACACTGCTCTGTGTTGTCTACTCTGCTCGTATCTCTAAGAACGCAGACGGAAGGGTTTGACGAACTGTGTACGAATCCTTAGTCATATTGCATAAGGTTCATTGTTTGCATTGCTGACGGGAAGAGGAAGCTTCTTTCTTCTAATATCAAAGGATATCTCATGATTGACAGATAGTCTTTGTGTTCTTTAATAGACTAATGAATGAGAATTTTTGAGCCACCAGCAGTACGAGCGTAAAGGAAACAGAGGAGTTTGTCCCTAGCCCTCCAACCCTAATTTTCTCATACGCTTCGTCCTACAATGCATCCGTACTCGCAGTTTTATGCATTTCTTTTGATAAGCATTGTAACTGGTGAAGCATAGGGAAAGTAGCAGATGTAAAATATGCTTTTTGAGTACTGCTCTTACACTCACACTCATTTACGTAATTTATTTGAATAAAATACCCCCAATTGTGTGGGGAATGTTCCCATCCACAAGGTTCTGTAAACTTCTTTATCGACACATTTGGAAAAGATGTTACGAGCATTCATTTTACTCTTTTAGATCGATTCGACAAACAGGCCTTCGAATCTGATCTTACCCAGCGTGTTGAGCAATGAACGCTAAGACTTCCTCGCAAGGTTGAAAATATGCGAATGAACATTGCGTAAGTATAATTCTCTTACCCGAACCCGAATATACTTTCTAAATGGGAATGTCTGCGTAATTAAGACGAATGATAAGACGGTTTCCTTCTTGAACCAACGACAGGGTCTCAGGCGGGTACTTTTGCGGATGTGGATTACAGAAGTTCATTTGTACTCTCCAGTTTCTTCACATCGTTCGCGTGCGTATTTTTGCTCTATTAATTTACACTTCCCCATTATTCAACGGGCGAAGAAAATCATATTAGAATCCCGAAATTTATGACCAGTTCCTTGCATTTTCTCGTTCTTTTAGTCTGCCCTGCAGTGCCGAAGACAAGGAAGGGGCAGGCTATTATGAATTACGAAGCAAAAGTTCATTATTGCATTGTATTATTCCAGTTTGCAGTAAATACGGCTTTCCAGCTTTCTCCTCTGAATGGAGACCACATTGACTACTCTTTATAATCATAATCACTGGCACACAATAATGTCGAATATGTATGCAAAATGTGTGCGGACAGAAAGCAAGCCAGCCAAGTCAAATTTTTGCACAAAGTAATAAGTATAAATCTCATGGGCGTGGAACCGTACTTGTTTGTCAATGAGAATGAGATCGTGCCGGTCCTCCCGTCGTGGAATACGCAGGCTGGAGTTAAGTAATGTGGAGAGAATTATTACAATGCGGAATTTTGACTTGGACCAGAGCACAAGCTGATATTATAATGCGATCGTATGTTTTTGCCCACACCGTTCTGCTTTGTTCTTTGCTTGCTATTATTACTATGATTTTATTTCAGCTGAGAAAGCAAATTGAATTGGATTTTATTCGGCTCTCCGCGGTTGCTTTTGCATGCCCGAACTTAAAACACATTCGTTTCGGCCGAGGTACTCAATTGAATGGGTTGGAATCCGAAATCGTGCTACGTGTATTTACATTGCACGAAATACACACCCAGGAAACGTGACGGGATCTCGATAATTTATTACGCAAGTTGCTGCTGGTCATTGTATTTTCGCAGGCGAGAGTTCGTTTAACTTCGCTGATGTGAGCCAGAAATGGGGAATTTGGGCCAGAATCTTAGAATGCTACTCTATTTGAATGGTCTTATGAATCCACCATCTCATATTTGCTGTAATTTGGCATTTGCAAAGGAATTTCTGCGTCTTCTAATAATACGGGTATAACAAATTAACTTTGGCTCCTCTCACTGAAATGGGTCTGTCGTATGCCTACCCTGGCTCCTGGAGAAACTTATGCTAATATTCCTAGAAGGCTTAATAAGGAGTCCGCCTACTAAATTTGTAATATTTACTTGGGTTCAAAGGAAGATGATTCGAGTAAAGTAAAATACGTAATAATACAAACGGAGCATCAGGAACGGCAGTGCAGTTGCTTCGTCTTTCTTAGACATTTTTTAATTTAAAACATCGAACTTTTTCTCAATTTCTCTTTGAAGTCGCAAATAAGACAGCAAGGAACCGGCAGCAGCAACTTGGAAGTCTTCACATGGCATGGCGTCTCTCTTGCACGAGACACTGGCAGTATTTACGGCTTCTAGTGCTGGCACGGGTATTCGTGAACCGCTGATCATCATTACCATTATAAGGGAGGCTCCAGCAGCACCAGAATGATGATCATAATAATATTCGCCGACAGAAATGTACATGAAAATGAGGTCATTTAAAATTAATCTCTTGTTTTATGTAGAAAAAATTCCATTTTATGGAAGCACAAAATTACGTAAGATTTCGCGACTCGGCTCGTCTCTCTTGTATCATTGAAAATACACCTTTTTGCCCTTACGCAACGTCTACAACGCCAAATTCTTTTATTTGAGTTGAGTCTCTTGAGGCACGAAGACGAAGTAGAAACAAAGGAACAGAGAAAATTAAATGAAAGAAGTGGAAGTTGAGGAAAGTCGTAAAGAATTTGGGTGAAAAATAATAAGAGATTTACTATATTATTAAATTTCTCCAACTCAAACCCAAGGCAGTCCGACGGCAGCAGCAAAGCAACAGCAATAGCAGGCAGGCATGGTCCGACGGTTCGCAGCCGTTCGTAGTTCACAGCACATTCCCATTTTTAATTAATTCACTTTTTTATAACTTGTTTGAGTAATTTTCATTATGTGTATTATAAATATAAATAGAAGAAAGAAGGAGCCAGGAAGAGGAAGGAGAGCGAGGAAGTTAAGTGATCCTGAGGTGATAAACTATTCATTAAATTATGTACATAACTCTTCCATACTTTGAGAAACTCAGTGACTCGGCCTTAGCCTTAGCCCCTGTGTTGTGGCAGTGTCCGTTGTGTGCAAGGAACAAGGAAGGGGCTACACAACACATAGCGTCTAGTGCGTATCACGTGCACTGAACTATAGAGAAAAGATAAACAGAAATGTGAACTTTCTTCCTCCTTTCTATTTTTACTTTCTTTGTCTTGTGCCTGGATGAAAGGGAAACTTGCAGCCCATTAATTTTAATGGTGATGCTGATGAATAGTGGATTTCCTTTACCGTGTGGCTGAGCCTCCTCCCACTCCTTTTGTTCTTCTTCTCACCAGCGTAGAGCAGCAGTGAATAAGAGCACAAATTGTATTATTGCAATAGGAAGTTGGTGCTAACGCTAAATATAGCGACTGGCGAATGGCGAATGTTAAATCATCTGACAGAACAATGAGCCAAAAATGTTATGGTTACGGAACTGACTTACACTTGATGGCCATAATTGTAATCCTACCGCCATAGACCATAGGCAACTCTTACTGACACGTTAAATTATTGACTATCCACCTTGCCTTGAAATGGTTTTTTACTTGAAATCTCGGGTAAATTACGATATCCGCCGCATCGGACACGCAATACGTAGTAGCGAGACTATTATACCCACAATTTTAATATCCGACTGGATACCCAGGAGAGGATGAATGAAGTCGCTCACGTAGTATAAACTGGGTACGAGTAGCATTGCCTACATTGCCCAGCGTGGCAAATGATGCAAGCTGGAAATGAAAGAAACGTAAAAACTAAAAAGGGAAGATGCGGATGAAAGGGGTTAAATTTCTACTTGAGTCGTTGAATAGCTTTATGATTCCACTTTAAGCTGCCTTTAAAATATTGAAAGTATACCTAAGTGAATAGCTGCCATCGAGGCGAAGGATGTGGGGAAATCAGGAAGAAGTGCGCACCGTATTACAAGGAAATGGATGAGCACTAAAACTCTAAACTGCTGCTGAGCACTGCTAGCTGTCGGTAGGAAGTTTACTGCAGGCTGCAGTCTGGTTCCTTTTCACCGTCGTGTCGTATATTTTGATAGCTTTTGTTTCGCGACATTCATTTCATATTACGGACACTTCAGTCCGTTCACTTTTCGATTTCTTTTCGTCGTGTTCAATGCCTTCTCTATCTATTTATGGAAGGATTACAATCACACAATCAGGAATTGGACACCAGCATTACATTACAGTCAAATCCAGCATTCCAACTTCGTCAGCCTTTACCGTAGATCAGGCAGGTGAAAGTGAAAAAGAGTTTCATTGCTTTCTCATTCTTGCCACTCAATGCGATGCTGCCGCAGGGGAGCCGGCAGTGCGGGAAGGACGAAGGAGGATTGGGAACAAGATGGCAGATATAAGGTACATTGACTGATGATGAGTGTCATTCACCGTGCTGAGAAGACTTTAGTTTCATTCATAAAGCTTCCAGCCTGACATGCCGACAGAGAAGGCACGAATGAAATCGAAAATCCTTTTCGGCCTGTCATGCTCGTGGTAGGACAGCCTGATGCCTGATATCACATTGACATTATTCCTTCAAACGCGGAGACAATGGCGTTAATTATTGTGATTTAAATTATCGATAACGATCGGCAAGTGGAATGCTTTCAACGATTTATTCATGGCTGACGTCAAGTCCATTTAATCACCTCAGTTTGGAATTTCACCCAGAGAAACTTTTGCCAAACTGTAATTTGGAAGTTGGAAGTTCATATTTTTGCATTCTTCTAAGAACTCAACCCGCCTGCCTTAAAATAATTACTATAAACTGTTTGCTATTTCATGACAGCGACCTAAATACTATCGGTAAACAAAATGTGGCTTTGTGTATTTGCTTTGCGTTACAATTTACTGTGTCCACAAGAAAAATGACTGCGTGCCACTTTCGTTTGTATATGTACCGTCGAATTCGTACTGTTTGTCTTTGGAGAATTCAAGTCACAAACAATAGCATCAACATCGAGTTTGTATCAAAGTGAAAGCAACCATTCCTGAACTGGCAATATAGCTATGACCTATAATTTTAACAGTTCAAGAGGACAAAAGCTCGAATTATTACGTCCAGTGAGTCCTATCTTGCGGACGGCCTATGAGACGCGTACGATCGCGTATCATTTTACATTTTCAGAGTGTGATTCATCAAATGAAATCATAAACTGGCCAACATTCTTCGCTGGTGTGGTAGCTGGATGCTTTTGTTCTGAATTCGGGCCAGCCATTGAGCGAGTCCAGTACATCATCAGGCGATCATTCATCATGCTGCTCTCCTGCTGGTCTGATGGTATCGTTTTCCCGTCCCCATTCCCACTCTTCATGGCCCGTGGTGGTCGAGATCTTTCATCCAGATTATGACGCACGACTTATGTCTGCCTTGCTCGCCGTGCTCTATTCCATTCTGAAAGTGAATGGTAATCTGCTGCAAATCAAATTAATTCCTACTAATTCGGTTTGGACAGACGAGAATTGGCATAAATAGAAATTTGTTACCTTGCTCTCGCTGAACTCCGTTTCCCTTCGAATGATAACGACAAAAGAATAGGAGTGCTATGTCACAAAAGCTAAACTTTCAGCCACAGTCACAGTCAGACTTCATTCCATCCCATTTTTCATTAGCGAGGAATCTCACAAAGGATTAACACAAATGACAGTTTTATTCACTGCGAACAAAAGTTGAATCATTCGGCTACCCGCATCGTGTCTCGCAATACCACACGAAATCTCTGTTCTTCTGTTGCCCTGCGCCTGTCATGGACGGCTGAATTGGGGCCAGCTCATCAAATTCAACATTGAACTCTCAATACAGAGTACGTGTCTCAATTTCAAATTGAATTGTCCAAAGGCTGAAGGCTGGAATTCAAATCCGAATGACTGTGACTGACTGGTAAGGACAGTTGGAATTCCAGAAATGCGATAATTAGATCACGTCCTTCCTTCATTGGCTTTCAGGATCTCATTCATGCATAAATATTCCATTTTTAGTTTGAAAATGGATTCTTAGCATTTAAGTTTAGTGTGGCAGAAAAGTGGTTGTTTGTCCCTCCGCCAGCTTCGCCAAGTTGAAGTTCACTTCACTTGCTATTTTGAAGCAAATGCGATATGTCCATTATTATTCCTTTTGTTCCACAGCACCTGAGAAAGCGATGGGGATTAAAGTGGTGGACACGCGACTCCCGGGTTACGTCAATATTTCATGTTGGGCGTCGGGCGTGTTTCCAGAACCAAGACTAACCTTGTACCATGGCGAAAATAAAGACCAAAGGTAAGCCAAAGCTTGTGGTTACAAAAGTTTATACTCCGGTGCATTGATCCGAGTCTCTGACAAGTGAGTGCAGCTACAGTGACAGTCAACAAAGAAGTGTCGTAGTCTTGGTCTGAGCAGTCTGGGGTTTGCTTCTCTAACAAGCCTTAATAGTATGACATTGCGCGTTGCACCATAATAATCATAATAGTAATGCAGCGTAATAAGCACGTCTAATATTTTTCACTTTCCTTCCCGTGCCTGCCATGGGTCTTTTAGTCGTCTACTTTTCTTGTCAATTTTCTCATTTATTTCTGTGCCCTTGCACATTGCACTACACTTCGGCGTTTTATTGCTGCACCTCGCCTAATCTTCTTTCCCGAGTAATAACGTAACCTAATAATACCAAAATTCCCAATTCTTTTATCAAAATGACATCTTCCTCTGGAACACCGCACCAAATACGCAATGCATTTCTTTCAAACCGGCGATTTCCTCCCTCCGCATTATGATTTGTCATTGGAAGCCAGGCTAAGGAAAAACAACTTTCCCTTTCCGTGCCGATATTGAATGCGGGCTCCGTTCCGCAGCAATTTCCCTCAAAGCTATCTGTCTTGCCACCACATCGACTTGGATCGCTCCGCGAGGAATTCATTTCAGCCGGCTTTCTCTTATTATTTTTCCTTCTAAACTGGTGAGGGTTAAAATATTCTTTACATTGGTTAGGGAAAGTAAATGTCAAAGTGTCTGTCAATCACGCAGAGACCAAGATCAGCTTTCCTTCACGATGCCGGGTCGGCTCGAATAAAGTTGATTATGTAAGACAGCGAGAGAAAATATGTACACTGTCAACGCCAACGAAGATCGAGACTTCGAAGTTCGCATGTCTGTTGGGACATTAAAGCCGGTTTGATGCGGAAACCGGCATGAAACTTCCTTAAGAACGAATTTGTGGTGTGAGCTGAGAGAAACTCGAGCATGTGCTTCCCGGCTTGCGCTTTGTCGTTGCGTTGACATGATAAGCTTTCGAAGTAGAAGGGGACGAAAAGACGGCAGAAACTTATTAAAATGTGTGATGAATATGATAACGGATATCATTATAACGGAATATCGGCATTCAGGGAATATGCGATCCTAGAGATAATTTTAAGCTCTCAGGGATCTTCTTAAAGTGCGACATACGTACTTCCATTTTTACGACTGATGATACCCATTGTCCACCCTCTCAGAAAATAATACCAACTAAGTTTCTGAAATGCCAGTGGAAATTAATTGCGCATTGTTTGAACCTTGACTCTCGTTGAACTGTTGTGACAGAACCGACAGCCAATTCGTCGTTATTCGCAATCGCGATAGTTGTATCAGCTACCCAAGCATTTTGAATATGGCACCTCTTTCCAAGCTCTTTAAGCTGCTGCCACTGTAGAAGCAATTCATAATTTTCGTTGGTATTTTATACCCAGAAAAATCCCAACTTCTATTATTACGTTTTTCAATGAACAAAAAAGTTTTTCATTCATCTTTCTTTTGTTCGCCAGCTCGCCTTCGCAATTTCCCAAAGTTATATTTGATTTCGGGAAACTTTGCACAAGTTCCCCTTTCATTTTGCGTGTTTGTGAGGTGACTTTTGCTTTCTGGCACTGCTGCACTACTGGATGACAAAAACAAACAAATCGCTTTCAAGCCCGCTTTGTGCTTGTTGAAAGGGAAAATTGTCGATCGAAATGGCTGTGGTCTTGCACTGCTCAGCCATGTTTTAAACTTGCTGAATTTTGCGATAAAAGGACGCGAACGGCTAAATGCAACGACTGGCGACTATTTTCTCGCCACTGGACTCTAATGCTTGTTGTAAATTTTTGCAGGGTTGATGATATGGTAGTGGAGACGAAGTGGAATCAAGGTGCCTATGACATAAGAGCGTACAAGATATTAGAAGACGCGAATTTCTCGTCATCCGCCTTCGATTGCGAACTAAGTATTCCAGAGACGGATTATGTGGTGCGGCGAAGTACTTTTTATGAACCAGGTACGATGAACGAAGCCTTTGCGCATGAAAATCGAATTATCAGCTGAAAGTTAATTGGTTTCAGGACTTTGGCAGCGATGAAGATCTTCCATTACGTTAATTAGAAAAACAAAGCCCACATTCTTGATTAATTATAATCGCATTTTTCTAAGAATTTCAACCTTCAGTTAAGCCCGTGCTAATCCTTTTGTTTTCGTATACTGGCTTGCAGGGTCCTTCGAACTTCGGGACGGAACCCAAGGCATGGATTTCATAAAAATTAATTAACGAGAATGCTGATTTCATTTCTGAATCCATTCACATTATCTTTCTATTATGCTTTCACAGAAAACTCAAACCTGCTATTGTTTACTTATATTGGAATCGGAGCCGTAGTATTTTGTGGAGTAGTCCTCGCGTTTCATGTTGCATTCTGCCGTGGCCGTAAATCGCACAACTCCACCAGCAGCAAATGGTGGAAAGGTTGTCGTGACGAGGAATCTTCCTGTTGGTGCTTTTCGTCGAGGAGCAGTCATCACCACCACCACCATCACACAACTTACCCCTCTCATGTATCCTTTCAATACAAGCATAATTCTCGGGATATGTACAAGTAATGACAAATGCTAATGATTTTGCTACCGCTGCTACTGTGATTTATTTTTACATTTGCCACTAATAGTCGAAACATCGAAGCTTACAAGAAAAGGTAACTCAGCTCAACGCCTCATTCATTCCCATGCAATTGCATTTGCCATTTTATGCACCATTTGGAAACTGCACTCTAATGTCTGATTGATCTTTCAGAACTGCCTCGAAATAGTGAATATGAACGTGGAAGAAGACGACGGTTACGATTACTGTGCTCCTGTTGTACTTTATAAGATATGATAAGGCAATATAATGTCTACTGCGATTTTCGTATGCGTAAACGCGTTACATTTTGTTAATGTCAGAAACAGATTGTACAGCAGCGCCATGAATTCTTCTGTAGTTAACGATTTGTTCAAGTTATTTCAATGCCAAAAACAAGTGAACACGTTTTAAACGTCTACGATTAATAAACATGAACTTGACAAAGCGAAGTTGTGTACTTTGTCAACGTTCACCACTCGGTAGAACTGAGCAGGGTAGAATTTACACTGTAAAGTATATACTTGCTCATTTAGCGCTGTCTATGTTAAGTACGCACGAATTAGCTCCAGAATTGAAGAATACGGATATTACATTTCAATTGCAGCCATTTGAGGATAACCGAAGCAGAAACCAGACAGACCAGAAGCTCCAGCCCAGACCGGACATAACAGAAATATGAAGTGCTTGCCATGCCAGACATGAATCGTCAACTCAAATAGCATTTATTTTCATTTTGTCATGATTTCTTTGATTAAAATTACACACTGACATTGATTTCGAAGTGATTTCGTAATTCGTAAGTGTGCTTGCCAGAATTTGCAGGGTTTTACACTAAAATTACCAATTAAATGAAGCTTTATACGATTTTTATGCTTTTCCACGAAACGTTTAGCCTTAACACTTAATTTCTGACTACTTAAAAGCTCTTAAACTAGATTTGGTTTCTTACTGACGCTTTGTTCATACAAAATTACATTGTACGAATACTGATAGCTGAATGACATTTGTGCTTATTTCAAAAATAAAATTCTACTCAACGTGCACTATGCTAGCGTTTAGATAATTAATTTTGCTGAGTGTGCCGCGAACATTCATTAGCAAAATGAAAACACTTGAAAAACGCAACTGCAGCTAATTCCTTAAGACAAACTGAATAACACACATTTGTGAATGTTATGAGCTATACCTAAACTTGTATGCTACGTGTACAATACAATAATATTAATTTATATTCTTAAAAATTGGTAAGTGCTAAATGTGAAATAAATTATTTATAATTTATTTGTTAAAACATATTGCATACAAGAATGTTTCCCTGATACAGTGCTTCGATTTGATCCCATGAAATGCTAAAAGTACACATTTTTACATAACACTGCTATTAGCAATTCAAGATGTTTTTAAAGACGCGGACGGGAGGACTTTCTAAGCAGGTACTTAAAGTAACCTGATTTGGGCAGGACGAGGAAGCGACATAATCGAGTCACGTGCTTTTTGTAGTAGACAAATTTTAGCGGGTCATTGATTGCAGCAAAAGTCAGGATCGTCAAATCAACTTCACGTTGGTTCAGCAAACGAAATTAGTCTCCATAAAAGGTTTTATATTTTAACAACGTCAGTTATCACTGATCAGAAGGACAAAAAGCTAGTAAACCCAGATAGATAGCTTTGACATAGATTGGCAGATCTAAATGAATCCATCAATTCATTTGCCACTCAATTTCGTCCAACATTGACTTGCATGTTACACCAAGGAGAAGCAAGACTAGAAAAGTTGTGGAATTATTTTTATCGAAGTCACAGGGCAATTAAAGCGTAGACATAAGCTATCAAGTTATAAATCTTAGTCGCTTGCTCTTGTTCTGGAGTTCAATACAGTTCTTGTTCATTTCGATTTTCAGCAATCATTCTTCATTCTTTGTTCTACTCCTTGGCCAAGGCGCCCAAACGGTTCATGAAACTCATGATTAGATCAACCGGTAATGGGAATACTATTGTAGAATTCTTCTCCGCTGATATTGTGTTTAGCGTCTGCAAGAGAATAGAACCACCACTTAATTAAAGACGGACCCAAAAGAAAAGTAAACTTTGAACCCTTTTCATCATACTTGGAGATAACGGAGTTGAAGTGCTGCTGGTGACTCCGCCATTACGTCGGCAGCTTCCTTGAGAGCACGCGAGGCCTTCTGTTCACCTTCGGCCGCGATGACTTTCGCCCTTGCTTCTCGAGACGCTTCAGCCTCAGCTGCCATGGCCCGCTGTAATTGAACCGGGAGGCGAACATCTTTTCTGTTGAGAGAAAGCAAAATAAAAATAAAATATTGAGTAGGAAGTAAAATGCATCGAAAATTCTCGTACATCAATCTTTATAGGAGTCATAAAAGATTTATGATCATACAAAACAAGATTCGGATGTTGCGATAGACGAGTGCAGTCAACAAACAACTCAATATTTCTTCCCTTTTAATCTTATCTTCACATGGGAAGTAGTAATTTTTATTGTGCTCGTATCTGATTTTCATAAATAACATTCGTATGATCATAAACCTCGTATGAAAGAAAAGAGAAGCACGATGAAAGCATTCCTGAGCATAAAATTAACTTACATTTCCACTCGTTCCACCTTGATTCCCCACTGCTCGGTGGCTACATCCAGTGAGCTCTGCGGGAATTAGAAAATTTAGTTTCACCGAAATTTGAGAAAGATGCCGACAAAATTCCTTTCGGTGGGAGAAACTGAGAAACCTCAGTGCTATCTCTGCTCTGGGGGTTGGCTGACGGTAAACACAAAGATCATGGTACGTATTATAATGGGAACTGTCAAATAAATTCTATTTTGGATGCAAATGGGATTAAGCTTGCAAATCGTGCTAAGCCTTAGTTAAAATATCGCAGCTTCTCAGCACTCCGGTGCCTTTGTGCTAAAGAACTTTTGCTAGGAACGTCAGATAATAACGTCTGAGCCAGGTATTAAAACTTCCAAGCTAAATTCTACCTGTCAACAAGGTACTATTCTCATCAGCGATGTCCGCTATATAGATTCGGGTCAAGTTGTCACGCATCATATTTTGTGGCTTTGAGTCGATTTACCTGCATTGCGACTGAGATTCCTTCTCTTTCACTGAGAATCTCGTGAAGATTCTTTGTTCCCAGTATGTTCCTGAGTGTTGTTTGGGCGAGCAGTCTTGTTGACGATGATGAGAATTTGTATGCAATTAGAAAAAAGAATTAGGTTCCAAAAAATTATATGCAACCTGAGAGATATGCTAATTGACCGTCCAAGAATTTACTTTAACTGTTATTACTTCCGCTCCTACTGTGAAACTAGTAAGTAGGAAATGAAAACAAACTGAGATTGAACGTGGCTGCTCTGTTTGCTGCTATCACCGTTTAAACGTCGCTCCCATGTACGAAATATCTTACAACCATACTTGACATCACCTACTATGCTTATTGACCTACCTTGTTGACTGGTGAGCATTGGCCACATTTGCAATTGAAATGATGGCATTGCTCACTCTGTAGTATACGACAGCATCCACACTCACCGTGACGCTGTCTTTTGTCAACACCTAGAACGAGAAAACAAAAATAATCCTGCTTTTTCTGTGGAAAGAATGTTAATTAAAAGGGCTTGGCGAGATGAAAGAGTCGGGCTCGGATACGGAAAAGAAATGGGTCTCTGAGGAGAAGTTTTCGTTTGAAGATGAGTGAGAAAATTGCTCCTCTTCACGAATTCATTCTGAATGCACCAGCATGCAGAGCAAAACGAACGATAAAAGGCGCGCGAGAGACAAAAGTTCTTTCTTACCTCTTGAGGTGGAACATCAAAGCAACTTGTTCGCAAATCAACCTTTGAGTAGCTCTCGATGCAGGGCAGAACGAAAAATATTCCTCTTGATCCTCCAGACTGCAAGCGACCCAAGCGAAAAATCACAGCTCGTTCATACTCTTGCACCACCTGTTAGAATCCCAGACTGCATTACATATGTGCGCACATTTTAATACTTTGTAGGAGTAACCGACATGTCAAAAAAGAAATACGGCCTTCACTTTTCTCACATGAGCGTTCAGCTTTCGGTCTCAATATACCCGTGGAAGCCTTACGCAAGCGACGTATTTTGGAAAAGTTGTTCCACTGAAGCTTTACAAGATTTCCCAACTTGACACATCACTACGCCAGGAATCGGATAAGGGAAAATACTTATCGCTTATCGTATTGTGTACTTTTATCATGTGCCATTACAACGGAATATTGCAGAAGAAAGTTTTGTCGAAGCCGAAAATGTCTAAAAACACATTATCGCATTTCACCGTACTCTTCCCTTCTTCTGTTGGAAATGTGAGGTGACTACATGGTAAAATCACAAAATGTGAATGCGAAATTTTCGTAATACAATTTGCCTGAAATATCGCATGAAAGGCGTCAACGTGCCATTGTGTATAAACTATGCTCCGCAACACACGGAAAATGCTTTAAGCATTGTAGGAACACTCGCCATGGGCTTGATGGTTGTGTGCTTGACAATTTCAAGTACTTTGAAATGCCATCATCGACTCCTGAATTGCGTACCCTTGCCAATGCCATATTTTTCAAAAACAAAACAATGGAAGACTAAAAGTATTGATCGATGGTTTCATTTCATTTCACATTGCACGTACTGTGAAAGCTGAAATCCTCTTTTGCTGAACACTCCGATGGGTCATACGAAGCACAGGTACAACAGATACAATGGACGTTCACTGTAAGTTCATTGCAATTGAGAAAGCATTGCATGCTTCTCGTACGATGGACTTTACCTTCCATGTTCAAATAAAAGCAAAGCAAATATCAAAATCTTGCCTTTCATTCCATTTCTCCATTGCTAAAGGCATAAGGCATTCAAACTTAAAAATCCCAAGAACTCTCAACTTTAGTTCTAACAATTCAGTGCACTGCTTTTTCAAGCAGAAACACATTTCGCTTTCCGTAGTTCGTTCTGCACAGAATTCAGATTATTTATTAGCTAGAAGCACTCATCCTGAATATTTCACTCCAGCAATTTTCTTCTTGAGCCATACGTTTAGTGCTGAGCGGAGTGACTCTTATTATTTCCAGTCCCTAGCTTTGGCTCAAGACCGCAGTGCAGCCGCAGCTCATACAGCTCACGTCAAACCGAAAGTGAAAATAAGTGAAATAAATGAAGTGAAAGGAAGCTTGACGACGACTCTCAACGACAGAAGCATTCACAGATGAAAAGATATCTCTGTGTTGATGCAATGATGTTATTATTAGCGTAGTTGACAGTAAAGGATGAAGAATGGTCGCGTATCTGGTAAAAAATAATTCACTAAATACTGGACGACGTCACACGGCAATGCTTTCCGAACCGAGTCCCGCTTCCATTGCGATTATTCGTATCATTTGCACCACGAAATCAAAGAGAACGGAAACCTTTTCTTGACAATGATACCACTATGCTTCTTAAATCGCGGTGCATACTTTCACGTAGCCCATGAAACCGTCACTACTAATCTAATTGTGGGATTATGGGATATTGAATTAATAATAACCTGCGGTTGTTGTACCAGAATTTTCACTTTGCACTTCCGATATTTAATTAAACGGAAGCGGTACTGGCAGAATTTCTCTGGTATGACTCAGATTCATTGGACTCTGCTGCTGTGCACGATCCAGCTTGAGTGTGAGCGGAACCTTCCGTAATTAAAAGTGGCCACCGATTGGTAGGCAAGTTGGTGGGAAAAGAGATAGAAAATGAAAAATGTTGAATATGCAAAACAAGGCTGGCTCCTTGGAGGCACATTATAATCATCATCCATTCATTAATTTTATGCCGTACCCAGCAATGCTTATAAAATGAATATCCACAGTGTCAGGCTGTAGAAAATAGCATTTCAATATTGATTCCGGTTTCTCACTCCGTTGCATTAATTGACACCTCATTTAAGCGTACAGGCTCTAGGTCAATTTACGCTTCATGTTGATTGCTCGCCGCTTCCTTAATTACATGATATTAAATTCTGTTTTCGCTAGTACCACACCACCAAGCTGTGAGGGTGCAAGTAGACCTTGTATTGATTTAAGTCCAGTCTCGCGAATCTTGAAGAGTGAAAGTCGTAATGGCAGGTCGAAGTAAAGTAGAAAGCAGAATTATTGATTTCGTAATTTTGCACCTTGTTTTGTTTCCCTTCCCTTAATTTAGTGACCCAAACAACATCTTGAGTCCTTCGTAATTATCGAAGCCTGATCGACCCACGCTCGCGTGAAAGTAATAAGCTTTCGCCGTGGCGAGAGCCAATTAAACGAAATGCTTCTTACTATTGGCAAAAATTGGCGTCTGGCCGCAACAAAATTGCGTAATATATTTATATTGCAATTGGAAAGAATACAGGAAAGTTCCGTCGTGCATTGGAACAAACTTTCTGGGTTAGGACAACTGATGAACTGAATACTCGATACTACTTGGGAATTCATATTGATTAGTTTGTCAAAAGCACCGTTGCGTAGCGAATTGCGAGGTAAGACCTGCATCAAATATTAATAAGACAGACATGGCTGCGCGTTCGCATGTGATGGCTACTCACTTGATGCAAGGTTGCCCGAAATGAAAGCCACAAAATGGTAAGAGAAGAATGTTCAAAAGAAACGCCCAAGGAAAGTATATGTTTACTGGGGTACGCATTTAGGAATTTAGAATGACGCTTCGAGCATCATCATGTTCATTGGACTATTCAGCTTTCCGTATCACACGAATCACATTGAATAAATATGTCCCAACCACAAATCATGGTCCTTCACCAAATCATTGATCATGGGAAATCTTTCAAAATTTAGGCAATGTTGATTGGAAGAATCCGCGAAATTGGCGAAAACAATGCCAGAACTTAAATAACAACCAGACGATAGCCACAGTTCCCAAATTTGCTTACCTTGAAACAGAAGAAGAGGGAGAATGGTAATGTGATGATTACGATGAACCAGGAAAGTGCTGTTAGGAGAACCCCGACAATCCCCGATCCCAGGTCATTTTCATCGGCTAGAGATTTCAAACAAGAGTAAAAGTCGAGATTAATATGCGTAAGCACGCAAGACTCTTGAATGCTGAGTCACAAAAAAATCGATTAGAGAAATTGCTTTTCAAGATTGATTCCCAATTCACCACGTGCAAGTGGCAGACCTTAGAAGCTTTCTTTTACTTTCCTTTTCAAATGCTATCCTCTTTAACTAAAGTGCCTGCTGTCTGCTCAACTTGATGTCTGACATGATGTCGATACTCTGATATGCCTACGACCACGACTCAATTCTTGTCTACTTCAAATGTCTCAAAATTGGAAGTGAGGTTTTCAATCTCTCGTTCAGGGAAGACGCTTGCCTCAAGATTACAATGTCACCCAGGAAAATGTGATCTCGAATTTTGATTGAGTGACATTCTAGCGATAAACGTCAAATACTAGAGCCAAAATGTCGTGGCAGTCGAACGATGTGAGCCGCTTGTTCAATTGGCCACTCTTGTTTGTTTCTATTCTAAGGCACTATTTGCACTATTCTAGGAACGGACACAAGTGCGTGGTATCAACTAGAAATGCAGAAAGTACAGGAAGAATATTGATAGGGGAAACCTAAGAAATTGTAGGTAAGAATCGCGCTTTGATCAGTATTCTGACTATCTAGAAGTAATGTCCTAGAAGCAGTCGCTGTACCAGGAGCGGTGTCTTCAGCCATTACTTCTTGTTGCGAGGCAGAGAATAACTGAGCCGTGCTGCTGCTCGTTGTTCCGTCTCCTCCACCACTTGATGCATGACCGTTAGGTGGATAATCCATTAGAAACGAACGGAACGAGTACAGTACTTCCAATAACAATGATGTGTGAATCCTGTGCGAATAGAATATGAGGTTCGTGTTCGTGTGAATAATTTCCCCGCGGTGTTATAGTCCGAATTCGGATTTCTGAAGCACTGACGCACATTGGCGAGAGCCAACTTATTTTTATGATGAGTGTCTGGTTTACCTTTTGCAATTGAAATGATGGCACCACACCACAATCACGTAAAAAGTTTGTAATACTTTAATTCTACTTTGGAGAGCTCACTTTTCACACGGCCACAACCCACAGCACAACAAACAAATCGAACTCGTAGCACGGAGAGCCTGAATTTACTTTAACAAGAGAGGCTTCGGCTTTGGCGATAGCTCAACTTCAATTCGTATCGATTCAGCAATGTTTAGCGTTTTCTAGTTTTCTCCTTTCCTCACCAGAATTGAAGCACACACGCGGAAAGGAATAGTTCGGATGTAATGAGAGCAACTGACAGTCTGATATGAATATGATACGATTTAGTGATTGTAGAGTTGTGGTGTGTACAAAGTTATTATTTGGATTTCACAATGATTGCATTCCACTCTCACCGAAACCGAATGACTGGGACGGGTTTCTTTTATTTATTCAAATATCAAAGTAAACGTGGCTTAACGAACCTTGCACATTCATTCCTTGCATTCGACTTACGTCAGTCACACCCATTAAATTCTTATCGCCAAAATAGGGCAATTAGCATGAATTAATTAGTAAATGAGTATCGAAGCCAAAGTGAGCTGCACTTTCCACTCCGACAGTTGGCGTTTTTCGCAATTTGAATTTTCGCGTTCTCTAAATTCGTGAAATTCTAGGCTTGGAACAAACCACGCTCATTCTCGTCTAATCTCGTCGTTTGCTTGAGAAATCACTTCGATTTGTAATTTGCACTTTGTTTATGTGTAATAGAACCCCGATAATCTTTCGTTGCACAATTCTGTGTAAATAAAAGTCAAGCTTCCAACTTCGACACTCCACCGATTCAAAGATGAGATGAGATGATTACGTTTGAGATGTTGATGTGACATGCTCTAGGCCTGGACTTGAAATAAGAAACGCAGCGGCTTCGCAATGATCAGGACCAAGAACCAGCTTCAGATTCGAGAGACTGGTTGCGAGTACCACGGAACAAGAAAGCCCGGTGCCTGTACAAGCCAGGTACGGGCAAAACCAGGCTCTTCGTTCTCAGAGAAGGGCCATGGTGAGAGAGGTTTGAAAGAGGAGAAAGACGCTTAGTCACAATCTAAGATGCAAGACGCTTTCTTTTGTTCACTTATTGTTATTAAAAAATATTTTCTTTCAGCATCCCGGACGAAATGTGATTTTGATGAAACTCAGTAACAAAAATATGAGACGCGAACTGCAAAGTCTTAAGTGGAAATCTCCTCCGCTGTCGGCTGCCGATCCTGCCTTCTTGACTACGACGAACTTTCTTGAAAGGGACATTCAAGGCAAAATGCATGATCATATTTACGTGTCAAACTTTCAAAACCTTTATCATCGTACTGCCTTTCTCCTGTGGCCTGGATGCTCAGCGGCATTCGTATATCGAGCTCCGTGATATGCGACTAGATAAGCTTACTCTCTCATACATCTTTTTGGTGAGCTTGTATTGAAATGAAAGATGGAAATGATCACCAGCATTTTAAAAATATACTCGCTCGACTTGGAAACTTGCATACCTGGAATTTTTGGCAGGACTCACAGATAAAGTTTGGTTTTCAGCACACAGCTTGCATCTTAAAGTCTCTACAGAACAAGACCAATTTCATGCAATACTATGAAGACTTTTAATATTGATTCTTAAAGTTAAGAAAAATTCAAAAACGATACAAGAGCAGGGATGAAGCAGTTGGATGTTTGAGAGATACCAAGAATCCAGGCATTGTTTTAGGTCATATCAAGCGAAGTTTCCCAAGTCGACGTTAACAGCACTTTCGGGAAGGAAAACTTTTGCCCGAATTGATTGAAAACTTGGAGTGTTTTGATATTGAGTTCATGTGCTCACATTGCGCAAGTGTGTAATGGTCTAATAAGGGACGGGAAAACTTAACACCAAGTTCCAAGTTCCTCGTTACATCATTATAGCGAATTCATTAGACCAGGACCAGCCAGGACCAAACACCAGCACCAGGTATGAAGAGTGGAAGTTAAAAGTTGGATGATGTTCGAGAATGTATTGTAGTTGAGATTTTTCTGGTAGTTAAGAGACAATCGCTATGCTGAGACTAATTCCTCTGATTGTGATTCAGGATGCTGGCCGAGTTAGAGTTGGCAGGTGCAGGTAGGAGAAAGCAAATCACAGGACACTCACGAACAGTGCGCAATAGCTGAGCACAACAGACAGGGTAGGCTTGTCACTGAAGGCTCTTTTACCTTCTTGAAAATGCAAGCAAGACTGAGCAAATTGTCCACAAAAGCTGAGCAGATTAGCAGATTGCTCAGTTTGGCTTTCACTGCAACGGCGGTCTGATGGTCTCCCCTTAATACCAAAAACACGACACAGCAGTCAGTGCGGTCAGTATGATTCATTGGCAGCGTACAGCGTCGTAAACAACAGACTGCACTTATAGTAGAAATGTTCCAGTAATCCATCTACTTATTAATCGATCACAGAAAAAACACTGTCATCAGGAAGCTTCATTTTATAATTAGGTGAAAGCAATACGCAGTCAACAACATGTAGTATATTAAGACCGTACGTCTTCATTAGCTCTTTGCATTTGCACAGCGGTAGGGTACCTCAGTCCTATGTGCCGATGGGCTTTCGCATCAGTGGGCTCATTCATGTGTTCACTTAAGTAAATTGGTAGCTTCGCTATCGAATATTGATTAGATGGCATTACTGTTTAATTGATGTATTTGTAACTTTGTCGTATTTCACAGGAACTGTGCCAATTTTGTCCACTTCGTCCGGCCATTAACGACGGCCAGCGTGACGAAAAATAACGGGTTAAATGTAAAGTGTTAACAGATCAAATGAAACTGTACATATATTTAATACAACTTTCCATAGACTCTATACATAATTTTCATGCGTCAATCAAATGATATCGTTAATACGCCAGAGGTTAATCAAACCAACGAACCCGTGCATTAGCTGGTGATTTATATAATAATCATAACTGTCCATAAATTATGACTTCTATTATAGTCATTCAAAAGTAGAAACAGCATTTCTTCCATTTTTTCGCTCAATTTTGTACTTCACTTTCTGCTATGCAGTCCAATTGCTGAGAGTATCGCTCGTTTGACTCAATGATGGCAAACTTTCAACATTCTAGGCTAACTAAATTCCGTTTGTACTTGTTCATTTTTTCAAAATCACAACCACTGGTCGAAGAAAAGAAAGTGAGGTCGTCCTTCCGCGGAAAAGAAAGTTGGTTCGCCAATGAGCATTTGTATTCCGACGTTATGTGATTTTATGCAATACGTCCTTTAATCTTTTTCATTTTTTGAATTAATTGCTCGTCTATTAATACTTTCATTTCTTTTATGGACGCAGCTGGTTATTAACATAATCATTTTATCTATGCACCTGAATAATGAATATAATTTGTGTACAGTTTCATTTGTTTTATTAACCGATAAATTCACCCCCAAAAATAACTTTCACGTCACTGAACCTTGGATGAGATTAAATAATCCACGACTTTACCGTCAACGAATTGATCGGTGACATTTTAGACGTTATCTGCCAATTAATCTGTTTATTGTTCCATTTGGTGGAAAGCGCTATTTATCACGAACATCTCGAAACGAGAAAATTATTCTCGCTACACATAAACTATAATGTCCTTTCACGTCTTACATTTATGTCGCAATGGCCGATTGTCGATGAATATTTATGGAATTAGATTCGTTAGCATGGCGGACCTGTGTCATGCCTCCATGTCAGAATAACTTGAACTGACGTGCCTTAACGAAATGCAACTTGCTGGTTGGGTATGGGAAAGTGACACGGAAGAGAAAAGAAATGAGCGTACTTCGACCTGTCACGTCCTCGAAAACTTGTCAAGCAAACTTGTAAACTTCTTTCCATCCTTTCAGAGGCTACTGGGATGCTTTCTCTAGCGAAATGGTTTATGGAAATGTATTCTTTTAAACTTTGAACACTTCTTCTGATTCCACCATTGGCTATTGCAGATGGGGTAGCTGACTGTCCTATTGTCTAAAATCAGCAACTTTCAAACTCAGCGCAGGCGGACTACGTCTCAGAAATAATACACATTGTTACTATTTGGTGAAGACACAATACATATACGTGAAAATAAGAAAAATACGAAGTTACAAAGTCTGTATCAAATTGAAATCGTAGCACTTCACGAAATATGCTTCAAATATCACAATGTTTAATTTTGCGTATGACGTCGGTCTTCAGTTTTTTTTCTGCTGCAATATTACTTCAAGTTATTTTAAGTACCCATGCAAAGAAAAAATTGGTCAAAAAATCTCAGAACAATTCCAAACTAATTGCAGTAAACAGTAGTAAGAAAAGAACGCGCTTCTCCAAAATGTGCCGAAGGCCGAAATAAACATAACCTGCGTTGCATGATCCTTTAGTTACGGCTGACGCAGACTACATGAAAGAATGTCCAATACTCACATGCCTAGCTGTGGTCTCTCCTGCCGCCTGCCGTCAAGGAGCACCTGCCGTCGAACGTATTGCAGCTGGCTTAATATTTACAAACTTCCAATGTTTTCATTCGCCCAATCATTTGTAACTGTGCGACAAAGTTCATAGTTCGAACTATGTTGTAAAACATTGGCACACGGTCTACGAGTGAAAGATTTGATAAGTTTTGGTATTTTACACATTTGTCATGTCGGCGAGTGTAAACAAAAATCATTTTGTATTCCGCACAATATGTCCCGATGGCTCACTTCTGCTCTTAGAAAAATTGGGCTCGTGTAAAACGACTGGCTGCGCTGAAGCGAAGGGACATGCAAGTCAACAGGAAATTAAGTCCCGTCAAATTTACCTTACTGTGTGCTGACTTGGGCATGCATGAGAAGCACAAAGGACAAAAGACCAAGATAAGATATTGAATAGCTGAGAATTCCGTTCCGCTTGCATCACATACTCATATGCTCGTACGTCTTCAAAGCATGAATTTCCCTTGAGAAGGAATACAGTTGACGCGTACGAGACATGAGCCATGAAGTGAAAGAAAGTTGATTCATCGTACATCCGGTAAATGTCCATTGACTTGAATAATTAGAGAGATGGACTCATAAGGTATTAAGAGTGACATATAGGCCAGGCTTTAGACGATTTCGACTTCGGAAAGCGCTAAGCAAGAGTTCAGCTAAGCAAATGTTGCTATTCCATACGCCTTCATTTCTGTTGGAATGCTATGAAATTGGGGTAATTCCATACTCTGATTCCGGTGCAAGAATTTCAGACCATCAGCAATGTGAGTTAACAACATTGGCTGATCGGGATCGTCAATTAGGCTTGGAAACCACCAACCAGTTAATTAAGTCTGTTGTATCTTCAAATTAGTAAACATGAGCACAATGCAGTAGAAGTACAAGAATCTAAGCTATAATTAGCAGCGAGTTTGGTCCTCGTTGAGCTTTGCTTCAGCGGAAGGAGCATTGTAATAATTACATAATTGAAATTGATCTCCTACTCTAATGAACCTACTCCTACCGACACACCCGCCTTTTGTACACTGTACACGCGGCATTTGACGTGAAACACGCGAATGATGAATGTGTCTGAGTTCGAAGTGTCATTTGAAAATTGATTTTTGTGAGTTTCCTGCCTGTTGCTATTTTCTACAATGACATGGTTTGTGTTTCGTGTCTGTTTCTGCATCTCACATTGGTGAATTGGGACCTTGTGTTCGTATTCATCGAGACTCCAGATGGAACTCTAATTTCAGGCAAAGTACGAAATACCGAAGCCAAAAAATAGAAACCAATTTCTGACTTTAACCTCCAACAGTAATGCGAATATTTGACAGCTTTCAACTTTGAGAGATATGAATTCTGTCAGAACCCGACTTAATTTAAGGATTATCACTTACAATTTGAGTACATGGATCCTGTGAGCTCCCGCATCGCAGCACGCTGCTCCAAAGCAGCGTTCGACGGCGGCATGATGCTGCTTTTGCTGTGTAATTTATGATCTGCTTTCTGCTGAGTTTTCTAAGTAGTCTTGGTCCCACTTGGTTGGACGTCTAGTCTAGGGCTTAATTAGTTTCCTGAGGTCTTCGAAAATGTCCGCATTGCCTTGTTTCTGTTGACTTTTGACTAAAATAGCACTCCTACGCGTCACTTCTATGATTGTCACAACTGTACGAATGAAGACATGTGCATGAAGCTAGAATTGGCACCTCTAATGCAAGTTGACAGCGGTTTCTGTATCGAGTCCTGCGTTTGCACTGTTTGATCGTTCTTCGGCAACTTCGGTTCCACGTCTGCCACTGCTTTCTTGGATGGTCGTCTTAATTATCAAACTCGTTAAATTCGCATTATGATAATAATGCATGTTAGACAACAAATTATAAATCCTCGCGCCAAACACTCACAAAAATGTTACGCCTTCCAGCTGTCAAGTGTCAAAACGGCGATATATTACGTGGTTCTAAACTCTTGCCCGATTTTTACAACTCAACTCGAAAGAAGATGGAAATAAGATATCGTAAATTGGAGATACAGCTAATTTAAAACTAATCTGTGGTGGTAAACACGCACTTTCGTCTTCTTTGAAACGGAAGTCATGTCTTGTCCTGGTATTATGAACGGGATCTTCAGCTTTTTCGCTTCATCTTAATTCTGGTCGTTCAGTTCTGTGTTTCTGCTGATTTTGGCTCCTGGCGTTGTGTTGTATTTCCTTTTCCTGTTTGTTGTTTAAAATAGTGAAGGCGTTCAAGAGTCTTCGAAATTTACGGCTTTTGAAGTCGAGCACCCAAACTTGTATTACATTTCACAGATTCGGGCCAAACCAGCCACAGCCAGGCGTTTGATGCTGGAGTTTTGTGCGTGGAGAATTACGGCTGTTAAGCAGCTAATCCCAAGAACCAAGCGAATGAGCCGGAGCAGACGGCTTTTGATCTCACTTCTGAATACTCGTGAATGATGACTCCCATAAAATGTGTCTGGCATCCGAACTTGCACTTTCTGTAAGAAAGACAAGATTCAAAGAAGTCACTCAGGATTTCATGGTTATCACTTGATAATAATTGCAGGGTATCTAGCCGCCACAGCTGTAAAACGTGATTTTTCGGTTTCTTTTACCAGACGTTATTGTAAACATAAATCAAACGCCATGCACAGCGAATCGGGATGCTGTGCCACCGCCACCACTAGGAGAAGGCAGTCGTTCGTGGTTAACGAAATGTGACCCGTAAAACACTAAGAATACTATGAAAGTGCGGCGAGTTTCAGTTTTCGAAATGAAATTATTAAACAGTTATTGCTTCTAACAACCGCAACTTTGCAATCGCGCGATCGTGTCCTCGGTCGGCTCCTTCCACTGCCAGTATAGCTTTTAGTCGTATCCTTATGCTTCCATTTTGGGTACCGTTGCGGTGGCAGTCGGAAACAAAAGGGACAGAGAGTTGGGAGTCGTGTCCCCGTGCTTTCTTTCAATGCAAAATTAGAATTCCCTTGTGATACGAAAGACTGGCGATTTGTTTACCTTGGACTGGGCTGAAAAATGGGCAGCTTTCTCTCCATATGCCGCGATTCTTACAACACGTCAGTTTAAAAGTCGTCAGCTCAACTCGTCCCCTGCCCGCTTGCCTTTCTACTGTAAATATTTAAAACTCTGCTGCACGAACAGTCTGGTTGCAGGTCGAATGTGTGTCAAATATGGAAATCTACCGTGAGTGTGCCCACTCAATTTTAGAGTGTCCTGTATCCATCATTTCACAAGCATAGCTTATGACTTGGTGAGTTTATTTTGTTATTGCAGCATTACTATTGCCTAATAGCCATTAAAAATGGAGGAAATGCTGATGAGTCTTGACACCAATTATTACAAAGACCAAGAAACTCGCAGTTAGCGTATTGTCAATTCTAAATTCATATTCACGTACTGACTTTGAGGGTCAGCTCTGGAGAACTGGGTCGAATAAGTTCTCTGCTCGCACTTCGAGACAGTGCCAGTAAGCTTATATTCAACTCCCAACTCAGTTCAGAAATCTAGAACTAGAGACAGCAGAAACTTGCAATTATCCCGACAGGATTTTGCAATTCTCACCCCTAAAATCACACGCCTTACAAATAATAAGCATGAATCAAATGCAATTAAAATCACAATGTAATCAACAGTTGGAAATGGGACATCTTCAACCAATCAGACACGGACACGTGGGCATGTAATTAATACTTTTAAATGACACGCTCCGTGAGTAGCCTGAGTGATACAATTTTGAGAAAAAGTCCCTGGAAGTTTGACGTGTAGGTTTTCGCACAATAGCGAAGAAATTTTTTTCATTAGTGTACAAGAGCTTTTTGGAATTTTTATGCTCCATTTCGGGAATGGAAGCTTTAATGTTTTATTTACAGTTAATTTACGTGCAGTCATACGAAGCGAAAGGGGTTGCCCTTCTACAAAAGAAAGTTCAAGTTTTCTTCAGGCTTAGTATTAGAAGCCAGAAAGTTTTTCGACTGCATGGATATAGATTGGCTTGGGGCAGTATGGAAAGGGAAATTAAACATAGCCTTACCGTTGAATAATTACTGGAATTTTCTATACGAAGAAGCAACTCGAGCGCTGGAGTCCAAATTCCTCACGAACTCAAATAATATTCAACTGCTCAGTACCAACTCGAAGTGTACGACACAGTTCACGGGCACAGTATAAATGAATTTAAATTTACTTACAGAATTTAACTAATTTAGACGAACAACACACGCTACGTGAATATGCGATTCTTGCTAAACAATATCTGCGTTCAAATGAAGTACAATCGAGACCTTTTCCTGTTAAGACTAATCAACCATTGGCACCTCATGTGACAGAGGACCATCACGATCTGAGGAATATTAAGTATCATCATTAAGAAAGCTTTTATGAAAATTACTTCACCAACCGAAACCAGAGAGCACGCTATCGAGTCCCAAGGTCCATGGTACTTTGGCATTTCATGCAACGGGCAATGACGGACAACATGAGAGCCGGATGACACGCGGAGCGCATTCGTATTCGCATTTGCAATCCCGTTGCGGACTACTTTTTAGAATTACAGTTCGTCTACACATGATTGGCATATATTATTCAGAAGGCTACGGTTCGAATTGAATACCTGTGGAACACCCAGCGATCGAATCCGCGCACGTTACATTATTCTCATCGTGATACATGACCGTTCAGGAGTGATGACGATGACAATCGTTTGGAACAACAAAAAGAACTGGAAACAGTCGAGGGCGATGAACATGACGGAGAAAAAGAAAAATACGTGGAAATGTTTTCATATTGAATAGCAAATCAAAAGTGACAAGGCCGACAAGACAAAGCACAGTTTGCGCAGAAGTGCACGTGTACAAACTTTGGGTTGGCAAACAGTTGTTTCTTACCGTGTGCTCATATGTTAGGGCGCCTGGCTTCATCAAGTGAGTCGAGTTGAGTTTGAAATTTTGTACGAGACTTACACAGTCTAATTGATTACAAAATGTTGCTCTTGCACCACACCGCACCGAAAATACGTGAACTGATCAATAAAGTAAGAAACAAATCTATAGGTTTAACTTAATAAAAACGTCAAAATGCAGTGAGTGTGTTGCAGAATTAATTCTTTATTTTAAAGAAGTAGATTCTTCGAACAAAAAAATCTACAACACAACTTGCACTTTCTCCAAATCCAAATCCGAAGCAGCCCGCTAAAGGCTTACTCGGAAGTCGGTTTCCCGAATTCTCTGGAGAACGTTTCGGGAAGGCGAAAGCCACAATCCACGGCACAGTCATTTACCCTTGTCTTGTCAAGGCTTCCAGGCTGCTATAAACCACGATCAAGTTACAGAAGAGTGGAGCTGGGAATTTTGAGACACGCGACTGATTTCACATTTACCGTATGTGCGTATCATCTTCATCTCGTACAAGTGCATGCATAGCTTTGCCTGGTAGTGGCACATCTGTCTTTGCTGCCGCTGCAAGTCAAGAATGTGCACTTGAACACTCAAGTCATTGTGCGCTCAATTTTCTACACCCACTCGACCAATGCAGCAGGAGCTCGACGCTTTTCTTGCCTCATTACCACTGTTCAGTCAGTTCCGTGGCAGCGTTAACGCAAGTGAAACGTCTACTGCTTACTGCGGAATGCTAAAAATAAACACAAGTTGGATAATAATATTATTATTCATTGTCGGATGAGTTGAATCATGGCCGTGTGTCGTGCGCCGTGCCCGTGCCATTCTCGACGTAATGCGATGGTTGTCCAATGTGTAGTAACTTATGTTTTTATATCATTTTGCAGTTGGACGGTCTAGGCTACCTTCGTTCCATTTTCTTGCAGCGCAGAAAGCGTCACGAAACATTTCAAGCCACGATTAGCTCAATAACGAAGTTGGCCACACAGAAAAATTAGTAGCCGGCATGGCTCTCTTTCATAATTGGCATGAGACCGCGTTTATCTCGCCATCGATATGAGTAACGACTTGGAATGTGCCATTTGAAAGGATATCGACGATGGCTATAATGCAAGGAATTTTTTAAAAATCCATTTGCAAAAAGCATTCACGGAGGTTGGTTGAACAGGCGGATGTGAGAACATGCTAAAGGCTAAGAATCAAATCAGCAGACACTAGAATTTGAATCGGTGTTCCAGAAATGAAATTATGACAAGTGACGAAACGAATTCTATGATCAGATGTGATACGAGAAATGATTTTCTGCAGACAAAATGTCAAGACTGCTTTTATTTCACGCAATTTGAGAGCACGCTGCCTTATTTCAGTTGCACTCATCTCTTTTGCATCGCATGGCAGGCAATCCATCGCCCACTGAATTATTGAAGTAGGCATTCCGATGTTCCTTCAACCTATCTGTCTCCCATAAGTCACTTCATACATACAAATTAGTCAGATTGAAAGAATGTACTTGGCACACCATCAATGTAAGCAAAGACAAAGTGACGCATAACATGCTAGTTACGAATACAATGCAATGAATTTAATCAGTTAGCATCGTACCATGACTTCTAAACTTTAAACGTTACAAGTAACATTTTGTTCTTGTATTTGAGCTGGCATGTGAAGAGTTTAAATGAAGAGATTACATAACTTAAAATGACTACTCCAATACAAATGAAGACACACGTCGTTGAAAGGCCCAGGCATGAATAGAATTATTTAAGAATTAGAATGGAATGAAAACAAGACGTGAAATACTTAAGTACAGAATTTATCATGTTTAGCACTTGACATAAATTTTGCTGAACATGAAATTAGTGGTTAGTGAAACGTTCGCTTAGTAATAGAATTGGAAGTAAACATTCTCATTCCGGGATAGCAGCACAAATATAAAATTAAGTCGCAAAATCGTATTGGTCGAATAATTAGTCGATTCCAGACAAATTACCTGAACACGTGGCAAAAACTGAAAGGCTAAATTGGCTGTGACTAATTATCCGTAAACACAACCAGCTCGGAGAGCTGAATGGGAGAATTTATAATTACGGCTGTAATTAAATCGGGTTCATTTAGCATTGCCAACTGTGAATTCGAGCTAGACTAGTTTCCATTGCAAACCTCGATGCGAAAGAATGAAGTGTGAATAGGAATTGATTATTGGTGATCTGATCTAATTACCAAATGCATGAGGATCGAGGAATATCAGCATTATGGCCACTCGAACTCCTATCCTCGTTTTCGAGAACTAACTAGGCAGGAGCCGCACTCAGCAAAGCTTCAATTCTCAACCGCATTTCTACGTTTTATCCGAATAAAGGAAACAACTTCATTCAGTTCGTTGTGTCACGACGCAATTGATGCTGACAGCGCTGCAGGTGCAGCGACGCTAATAATTTTGGAAAAATCTTGCCATATCCAGTTATGAAAGAGGCTATTTAATTTGTTTACAAGATGCAGCCAAATGTAAACAAAAACACAAGACAGCGCACTTTTGAAGTAATTAAGAATGAGACGATTATGATAAGCAAAAGGTTAAAGCTCCAATAGAACGGACTCGAGTGGAATGAACGAGTTGGTTTAAACTACATTTGACTGATTTCTAGTAAAATAGGAAAGAAGGCACATGTAGCAAATCAAATCAATAATAATCAACAGCGTTGTAGCTCTTGTGGACCTTAGTTTTACATTTCGAATGACCCGTCACGTCACCGTCCGCGAATAAGAGTTAGATTGCAACAAGTCGGCATTTTTCAAGTTTAATGAACTATTAATTGCCGCGTCTTGCAAAAACTGTCTTGTTGAGGTTGAGATGAACATTTCTGAGTTTTTGAAGTAGAGTCTGTCTGATCTCAAATAGAAATTCCGTAAAACCCGTAACGTATTCTGCCCCTGTGATTCTTGAAAAAACTTTGGTTAAGGACGATCTTGGACGTCTGGCTTAAGTAAATATGCAGGAAATTGTCAAACAATGATTGCGCAACACTCATGCCATGTAGTAAGAATTTCGTAAGTCTTTGAATGTTTACAGTTATTAAACTGCGTGTGGGATCCTTGTTTATGTTTCCTTATTTGATTACCACTTATTTTTAACTCTGCGTCATCATTACATGTACATTAAAAATCGTGTGACTTCCAGTTCTAAGCTAACTTTCGTTGTCAAAATTTGCGAACTTGTTCTTCACATACAGTGTGCAGCAAAAAATGTGCCGAGAGGCATTATCCATGACAAGTAACGCAATGTACGACGGCTGATCACGGTCGCAGTCCAGGCTAGCCAGTACAGAATTCGTGAGTGCTTCATATTCATCACTTGGGGATAAATCAGATGCTGAGTAATCAAAGGTTATTACGTAGTTGATAAACGAGTTATTAGTGGGAAGGGAATCAAATTATCTATCTCGTTCAGAGTCCAAAGCCAAAGACACTTGGCAGTTCTCATTCATTACCTTCCCGTGTAGACATCAACATCACGAGTCGCGACCACTGAACTCTGATTTACGTGCAAATATTATTCACCACAGCATCATCATTTTCATTATCATTCCTGCGTACTGTGTTATTGACAAGATCCTGGTTCGCTAAACTTGTTTCCTTCAGTGCTAAGCTTGTCCGTCTTCATTTTACGCCCGTCACTGTTCCGAGCAGATTAAGGAACTCCGTGTCCTTATATTGTCCAGTTCCTAGTCCAGTGTCATACCCGTGTGCACACAGCTCCGCTAATTCTTCCGTTGAACAAAGGCGTTCCAGCGAGACGAATCAGCGCGAAACAGATCTTTTCATTTTCCACTCGATCGATCTTCTGTTTAGTTAGTCCAGCTTAGTTTCAGTGATTTGATTGCAACTTCAGAGAATCAATTTCCCGCATCAATGAGTGCAAGAAGTTTGCTGGAAGAAATCTCGGAGCTGAACAGCATCGAAAGACTGGAAGAAATCCTTGACCAGGACCATGTGAAGCTGCATTTCGGAAGCAGTGTCATCACGCCTGCTGGTGGGAGTGGCAGCGGCAGTGCCTTCCAGAATAGGAGAAGACATAGATCGAATGAATACCTCTTTAACCTAAAGAATGACAAGGTTATTCGAGAAGATCCCAGTGAGAGTGAGGACCAAGATGAAGGTAACAATAGCAGCAATCTAGAATTAATTCCGTCCATTGTACCAGTGCCAACAGTTCCTGATAAGAATCTGATCGTTACTCAAATTCCGAACGCTTTAACCCAAAGTGTTCTCGAGCCAGAGCATCGCTGCCCGAACGCGGACGTCACTGCCTGCGAATTTTGTAAAGCCATTAGCATCATGGCCATTATTCAACGGAACTTCAAACTGAGGTGAGTTAACTTTCATCTGATTCTGTTTGTAAATTGAAAATCGATTGTCAGGATTCATGATCGTCTCATGCAAACTTTTTTACACTGACTGTCACGTTCAAAATATCATTCAAGAAACTTTCAAATAGATGCTCAATCAGGGCCACACAACTGGTCACTACGCCATATTAAGGAGAAGGCCATATACTTATTTGTCATTGCCAAAAGTCTTGCAATGCTAACCATTTGGTTTTGTCTTGGCAAAATAAAACGAAAGTAACATTTCATTAAATTCAGACTCAACGCTGAGCCCATTGACTCGACGTCTTTCCATATTCTTTGCAATCGCAGGCATAAGTTAATCTCGCAAGCCGAAAGTTGTTTTGGAATAACGCAAGAGCAAAATCGTAAACCCAAGATGACACCTTACGCAAGTTCGCAATAATTAGCACACGATGAGGGTAGCGCGTAAACACTAAACACGTTGCCGTTGTTGTTTACTGCTACCTGCAACAGTCGTCACAATCATAGTATGCTGATTAGCGTACGTCATTTAAACCAGAATTACCAGAATCACTCACTTTGCTCTTACGTGATGTAAGTGATGACTGGTTGGTTAGATCAATTACACGCAATAATTCGGCGAGGGGACTGAATTTAACACTTCAAAACAAAAGTGTTGATCGAGAGAAGGTGGAATCTTTGACTCAGATCAGTAAATAATTTCTATGGTCAAGCGTCAGGCCCAAATATTCCGAAATATTATTTATTGTGTCTAAATAAAACGAATTACTATATTGCGAATCGATGTTATTGATGCATACCAACATCAACATTGAAGTGAATTAGAAAGGGGTGTGTGTGTGCAGTCATAGATGTGATGCGTTGGAGCCATGACCTGTGACCTACTTTGCCTTTGTCGTAATTGAAAAATTAGGTCGCTCATTCATCAAGAAAGATCCCATTCATCTCATCCGACTTCGACTTGCAAGTAATACTTGATCTCTGTTTGGATTCTAGGGGCGAAACGGATGGTTTACAACTTGTTAACGAATGCTCGACACACGTGAGGCAAATACGGCTGCTTGTGGATAGAATGACGCCACATCTACACCAATTTGACTTCGATGAAAGTGTGCAAGCAAATGGATATCGGACGTTCGTCTCAATGGCTAGATGCGGGGTATGCAAATGTCTGCACGTTGTCACTGAAATCAATGAAAAGAGTCGATTCTGTACGCTGAATAGCCATCCTGACCTGTTCGAGTTAGTGCAATTTCGGAAAAGCAACATTTGGTATTACTGTCGCCCTCACTAACGCAATTATCTTTGCAGAAGATTACTGGACTGGGGCAGAATCTTTCGTGTGATAGCAGTTGTAATGGGATGCTTGATGGATTTCATTGACCAAGCCAAAAATGACTCTCTCTTTACGTCTTCCAAAGAAGCGCTTGATAAACTTCTCTCAATGTCCAAAGAGCGTGTGAATCTCGTGGGGTTTCATGGCAAACTACTCGCATTTCAGGTATGAGATATACAATAGGAGTCTCTTCTTAACGTGATTTGATCTTTTGCGTTTGGATTACAGTTTTGCAAGTCGGTGAGATTTCCTCTGCACTTTGTATCGACATTCATGGCTGCGTTTTCTGAGATTTACAAAGAGAAAGGATTCCTCAAGACCTCACTGACATCTTCAAAAGCATGTAAGTCAATAATTAACAAACTAAGTTGTTTTAACTCATATGGAATTCTTGATTCATAATTACAGTTATTTACTACTGGCTAAATCCGTCAGAAAGAGCCGATCGCATTGCAAGAATCTGTGGTGACGATCCGCTTACATTCTTCAAAGAATTCTGGCTAACACAAGAGAGAGGCATTGTCAGAATTGTTTCAAATTGCCTCGGCGAGTCCTGTGATGCGAATGTAGAGATTTCTATTCCACCAGTACGGTTGACAGTCACGACAAAATCAAAGAAAAAGCTCACAATTCTTCCGCCCAGTGAGTACTTGGGCATAAAGCCAATCATGGTCAGATTGGTGTCACACAAAGTCCGATCAGGAGCTGTTGGGAGCGGCAACCAGAATTCGTCACATGACGCCATGTCGAAAACTTTAATTGTTCACTGCCACGGTGGTGGCTTTGTAGCACAAAGCTCAAATTCACATCTGGTCTATTTGAAGTCATTCTCTCGAGGTGTTGGTGCGCCAATTTTATCCATTGATTATTCTTTATCTCCAGAGGTAATGCGTGAGCAATGTTATTAATGATGCTAAGATTGAATTCTGTAAACGCGAATGTTATTTTTCTTATTTTAGGCTCCATACCCTCGAGCCTTACATGAAGCCTTTTATGGGTACTTGTGGGCGCTGGAGAACGCTCACATTCTTGGGAGTACTGCAGAGAAAGTGATCTTGGCTGGTAAATTCGCAGAATAGCTACAAAACGTAACACGATCAGTCGTACGCGCCTTTGATTTACCGGAGCTTCTTCGTGTCTTTGTTTGCAGGTGATTCTGCTGGCGGACTACTTCTTACCGGTGTCACAATCCTCTGCATCGAGTTGGGAGTGCGAATTCCCGATGGCTTGCTTTTGATTTATACACCACAGTTGCTGGAACCCGCAATTTCACCAGCAAGGCTCTTATCTCTAGCCGATCCTCTGATTCCCTATCCCGCTCTGGCAGCTTGTCTTGGAGGTAATTAATGTGGAATTTTGAAACTCAAGAAAGCTATATTAAAAGTATCTTTTTATGCTCACAGCGTACTTGGGGAAGACGTTTGATCCAGCTTACGCACAACTTCCTGGTTGCTTTGTTGATGGTCCTTGGGAACCAGAGGAGTATAGTAATAGTGAGGTCTGTGCTAGGAAGTTTACAACAATGGTGCTGGAAGAATTGGATGGAGTCACTGTTCCCCAAGACGACTGGCATTTATCTCCACTTATTGCTCCTGATCATATTCTGGCCAAATTCCCTCCCACCTCTATTGTGGTAAGTTGCAAGGTTGTGTAAACTTCTCCCATTACCTGTTTAAATCTGATGGCCATGTGTTACCTTTTGTAGACGACCATGTTTGACCCATGTATGGATGATTGTATTGAACTTGCGAAGCGATTAAGAGAAGTAAAGGTGAAGACCACTTTGGACGTGCTCAATTCGTTACCCCACGGCTTTCTAAATTTTGGTCGGGTAAGTCGCTCTCCCTGCTGTAAATATTTTCATTACATCCAAGAGTACTAATTCGAAGTTCTCAATCCATTTTTATAGATGAGTGAGGAATGTTTCAGGGGAATTGAAGTCTGTTTTCGTCGACTGAAGGACTTTGTCTACATTTAGCCGCGGTAATTACTGCTCCAGCTTGCAGCATTCTTCGCCAAATATGCACAAAACTTTTCTCGGAACTCTCATCTCTTACACATTTTACGGTGTTACTTAATTGAATGAAGACGTGATTTTATTGTGATACTGAGGAAATAAGGGGTTTTATACTACATGCACAAATCTATTATGGTTTTAGTTCAAATTGATTCGTACCCGTACTTCTGATAAGCAAAGTTCCAAAATAAAATCAATATGAAATGAAATCTACTTTTAGTCTATTTGGTTTATTGTAGCATTATTCTGCAGTCTGTGCGTGATATATTCACTTGGCCTTGCACACGCCAATGATGGAGTTGATACAATTGTCCGCCCTGATGCTGGAAATAAACAGGGGTGTTATCAAACTGGCTGAAAATTAACCAAATCGATTGGAGAACTTTCAGCCTATATTCTCGCTCACTTGTACTACTTCCGACTTGTCTCATTCGGAAGTGCGCAACATCATCTAATCGATACCCGGACCCGAACGTGTTTTTTTTTACCCGGCATGACATGAGAGGAGATGGATCGTTCTACGCTGCAATTTCATGAGCAGGAATTCAGTATTTCATAGTTTCCTAGGAAGGCATCAACTTCAAATGATCCCATCATTGATTCAAATTACGTATTGTCTGTGAGTTCCATGTCGTAAAATAGTCATACACTTCGTCAGTCCGGCTCACATATTGCAATATGTAAGCCGGACTGACTGGTTGGTGTGTTATCTGTTCTTGGCGGCTTCGCTAACTTTGAGGGCTATTCCGAGGTAAGCGTCAGACTCAGCATGGAGGATTTCAATTACTCAACCTCACGAACGTAAGCGAATACGTTGTATTGAGATAAGAAGCTGTGAATCTAACTCGGAAGTGAAGTCCTATAGAAAAAGAGCCGATGTATTCATAAAAAACCTTCATGCTGAGCCAGCAAGGTCAAGGCTTTCTGCGAACAAGTCATGTTGAGGACGGTTCTTTTTGCAATTTTTGCATGTTCGGCTTGCTTGAAACTTGCATATCGTCGAAAATGACAACTATGTGATATCAGGTTCGTTGCGTAAGCAAGTTCGTTGCGTTGGTTTAGTTTTGTAACGAATAGAAAGAATATGCAAATACATGCGTAAATTTTTGCCCAGCAGGTGACTTTCGCACGACACGCATACGACGAAGATAATTATAGATTGAAGCTGGGAGAATTTAGATAAAAGCTGAAAGCCAGCCATAACTAAACCACAAAAGTGGTGTGGTTATGACGCAGTGAGATAACTTTGCCTTAATGGCCTACCCTAACTCGCGAGTCACCACTGCAGTAATCTAAAGTAAACACGTCCACGCCTTCAACTAGCCTTGATACACGAACACCGAACACGCGTTTCTTGCCACATGGCACTGTATGTACTGCGCGATTAAGCTGATTAAGCTGGAGCCGAACTGATGTTGCTGGTGCGATGTTGTACTCACAGCCGCAGTTGTCATAAATGATGACATAAGCGATTTAACAGCGGTTGCTTAAAAAGAAAAGCGACGAGTATGAGTTCGCAAAGAACCATAAAGCACACAACAGACACGTCTTCCATATTCTATTGAGCAACTGAAGGTTCCATACTGAACTTGATCATTTGACTTTAGCTGTGCCACAGTTCAAGCTCGGCGTCCTTCCTCTCAGCTTCGCATCCCGCACATCGTAGCTCCGACTCCTGTGCTCTGAAATACTTGCGAAACGCCAACAGGCACCATCATGGGAATAGAAGCACGTGCGGACAATGGCGGCAGCCCAATGGCAATCTCGCCCGAATTCATTCGACCTGACTTGCCACCAAAGTGCAAGTGGGCAGCGAACGCGTCGAAGAGCAGCTCGCCACATTCCACGAAGGAAAAGTATGAAGGACGCGAAATCCGAGAATATGTAAGAGTAGCATGGCAGCTTTGTATAATGACTCTAAAACTTCTTTCAGGGCACCACGTCCAAAGATCTTGCCAAACATCCTGCACAATATTGGGAACACTCCTATGGTCAGGCTCAACAAGATCCCGCAAGCGAGGGGAATCGAATGCGAAGTTTGTAAGTGCAACGTGCAATGAGCGCAGCTCTCAAGAGACTCAAATTATCAATCCATTTAATTGCTGACGTACTTCGTATGCAGTGGTCAAGTGCGAATTTTTTAACGCTGGAGGAAGTGTGAAGGATCGCATTGCACTTCGAATGATCCAAGACGCGGAAGCAGCTGGGATCATTAAACCTGGATTTACGCTGATTGAACCAACATCTGGAAATACAGGAATTGGAATTGCATTGGCTGCTGCTGTGCTCGGCTACAAGTGCATCATTGTGATGCCGGAGAAAATGTCCACTGAGAAGGCAGACACTCTTCACGCGCTTGGAGCCCAAATTGTGAGAACACCAACTTCTGCTAATTTTGATGCACCAGAAAGCCACATTTCTGTCGCGCAACGACTCAACCGGGAGATTCCGGACTCGTACATCTTGGATCAGGTATTTAAGCAATTGGAATTATCCGTCATTGGGCTGGAAGTTGAAATTGATTCTGTGCTTGTCATTCTAGTACCGTAACGCTGGAAATCCATTAGCTCATTACGACAATACATGCGAAGAAATATTGGACGAATGCGATGGCAAGCTTGATATGATTGTCTGTGGTGCTGGAACTGGTGGAACGGTTACGGGAATTGGCCGTAAAATAAAAGAGAAGGCAAAGAATTGCATCGTTGTCGGAGGTAATCTTTCCCACATCACGTCTGTCAACAGCATTCCCACACATTACACAAATCAATTAAAGTTACACGTTCTAATCGTTTCAGTTGACCCCGAGGGGTCGATTCTTGCTCAGCCAGAATCTCTGAATGAATCTACTGTCACGGGCTATGAAGTCGAAGGAATTGGATACGACTTCATTCCGTCCGTTTTGGACCGCTCTGTCGTTGACATGTGGTACAAGTCCAACGACAAAGAATCTCTTCCCGTAGCGAGGAGTCTCATCAAGGACGAAGGCCTGCTGTGCGGTGAGTCCAATACGACATTAAGCTTGAATTAATTTAGGCCAGGGCGTTAATTTAATTCGCTATTCCTAATTTATGCAAACTAGGTGGAAGCAGTGGATCAGCTTTGAGCTGTGCTTTCCAGGCCATCAAGGATAGCAAACTTGGGAAAGGACATCGCGTGGTTGTCATTTTGCCCGATGGCGTCAGGAACTACATGACCAAGTTTTTATCAGACGAGTGGATGATGGAGCGAGATTTCCTCCCTGAAACCGATTTAACAGAAGAATATTGGTGGTGGAACACAACCGTTTCATTTCTCAAGCTGAGCGCACCGCTGACAATCTTGCCAAATGTATCTGTTCAGGAGGCCATTGACATAATGAAGCGCAAAGGCTTTGACCAGATGCCAGTTGTGGAAAAGGAAGGGTAAATCGCTAAATCATAAAGGGCAAATGCTGCAGATTTTACAATTCGTTTCCTGACTTCATGCAGACAAATACTTGGAATGGTGACGTTGGGAAGTCTGCTCACTGGTGTCTTACACAAGAAGCTGACACCGCACGATAAAGTGGAGAACGCACTTTATCGCCAATTTAAGAAAGTGACACTGAACATGACACTTGGGAAACTGTCTCATATTTTGAACTTGCACCATTTCGCACTGGTGGTGCATTCCCAAATTCAATGTAATTAAACGAATTGCATGCTGTTAATTTGCTTGGTGATGGACATTTGCATGGGTTGTGTTAAAACTATGTAATTCATTGTCTTTTGTGCGTTTCTTCCCATTTCATTTCGAAGACTCAGGTGATGGCAAAGAGGAACAGATAAAAGAGGTCATCATTGGAATTGTCACACAAATTGACTTGCTGAACTACATTACCGGAGTCGAAGAAACCCAAAAGCAACAGTATGCTAAATACAGCTGTTACATCCGGATTCTTGAACAGATGATCGATCACTATAACTCGTTTCTTGTAATTACAGAAGCGTGAAGGACTTAACCGCGGCCTTGAAACAGTAATCAGGTGGAAAGACTTCGGCCAGCACTCTTATTTCTGCTCTCTAAAAGGATGAATCATTCCAGTCCCGTATAGCTGCAGTTAGCTGATTTGCTAACGAGAGATTTAATCATTATGTTGACAAAATGGAATTATAAACATTGACTATTTTATCCGAAAAATAAATTGATGTCTTTATCTGTTAAATTAACCTTTGGTTGAAAGAATTTTTAATCATAAATCCTCAGAATATTTAAGCTCTAGCATGTTTAAAGTACATTTCGCAACATAAATGGAGCGCCACGTACTCGAGCCAGGAATTGGCGAAAGGAATCCCCACTTCAAATTGTCCCAGAAATAAACTTGTGATCGATAGTGTACGCTGAGTGCTGATTTCACGGGGAAGACCGGAATGCATGTCGCATTGCTAATATCGCTAAATCAGGCTGAAGGTCGTGGCTTGTGCCGTGATTTAGGGTCAAGTGTTCTTTGTGAAGCTGGTAACTATTTTCAACGAATGGGAAGTCCTGCTAGACAGCGATTCAATTACTGACTGATAACGCATGGAGCATGCAAGCCAATCTAAAGTTTGTGAACTTTAATTGGGCTATTCACATGACACAAGTAATTTTCCACATGCTGTACGCACTCGAAGAATTCAATGATACGGAAATTATGTTGACATTTGGTTAGGGAAATTTACAAGCACTGATTGATTGTGTGCATAAGACAGAATCCGATTCAATAAAATCAAATTCATGTCATACTGAGACGGCTTAGCTGATTCAGTTGTCGATGAGTTCAACGATGCGAGACATCAACTTGTGAGCAGCCAATTTTACATCAGCATCCAATTCTACATTGCCTTGAAGATGCCACCAGAAAGCACACCCGTTTCAGGTGAAATAGAGCTCAGCCCTCCGGGCGAGAAAAATGGACTTTCACCTGTGCGGCAGCCCAAAATCTGCTCGAGTGTCCTTGACCATATTGGCAACTCTCCCATGATTCGCCTGAACAAAATCCCACAGTCTATGGGAATTGAATGCGAAGTTTGTAAGTTTTATCATTATTTGCGATTACGATTATTTTTATTAACAAGAAAAAATCATGCACGGTCTCTACTGTCTTTAGTGGTTAAATGCGAATTTTATGGTCCTGGAGGAAGTCACAAGGACAGAATAGCACTGGAAATGATTGAAGACGCGGAGAAGGCTGGGATACTGGCACCTGGAATGACGATAATTGAACCAACATCCGGAAACACAGGTACGGTGGCGGTCCCATGCTACACTTTCCATCAGATTGGTCAGCTATCATAGCACTTCTTTTTCAAATCTGAAGGCATCGCACTTGCACTCGTCGCTGCCGTAAAAGGCTACAAGACAGTTTTTGTAACACCGGAAAAGAATTCGCAAGAGAAATTTGATTTAATGACCGCGCTTGGTGCTGAAGTCGTTAAAACACCCAACGGAGTTGCATACGAAGGACCGTACTCTCACGTTTCAGTCGCCAAAAGGCTCCACAAAGAGATTCCGAATTCCGTGATGCTGGACCAGGTACGTCCGCAACGATTACAAGTCATAAAAGAAATTGTGTGCTTCAAACCATATACGACGTGACTGACTGATGTCCACCATTTTAGTATGAGAATCCTGGAAATCCAAGAGCCCATTACAAGTACACATCTGTCGAGATTTTGAACCAATGTGAGGGACGCGTCGATATGCTGGTCATTGGAGCCGGAACAGGTTTGTAATTCTTTAAACTTCACCCACTTCACCGTACCACTTGATTGTTATTGAATATGGCACACTTTCTAGGAGGTGCTATTTCGGGTATTGCGCAACGCTTCAAAGAATCCTGCCCACCTTGTCAAATCGTTGCGGTGGACCCGGAAGGTTCAATCCAAGCCCAACCAGCGTCCATGAATACAGTCGTGAAAGGTTACGAAGTCGAGGGAATTGGTCACGCTGATTTCATCCCAAAAGTGCTTGACTACGCAAACATTGATTTATGGTACAAGACACGCGATAAGGAATCACTTGAAATGGCACGGCGGCTGATTAGAGAGGAAGGGTTGCTTGTTGGTAAGATTCCCTTCGTGTCATATGTTTACAAGTGCACCGGTCATTCATTTCCTGTCTTACGCAATTCAACCTCGTTTCAACTCTGATCATAGGCGCAAGTTGTGGAGCAGCTGTATGTGGTGCAATCAAGGCGATTCAAGCAGCAGGCCTTAAGAGGGGTCAGCGATGCGTGATTCTGCTGCCTGACGGAGTGCGAAACTACATGACCAAGTTCATCAATGATGGATACATGCTGGAGAAGAATCTGATGGATGAATCGGAGATTGACAACCCAAACAGGCGCGAATGGTGGACTGCCAAAGTGTCAGAACTGGATCTTCCAAAACCAGTGACAATTAGACCGAATACATTGGTGGAGGAAGCGCTGCGGTGGATGAAATCGAATAAATTGAGTGAGGTGCCTGTTGTGGATGAGGATGGGTAAGTTGAGACACGTAGTAGCGGAGACCAATCGTTTGATAATTCTGTCGTTAGACTCGATTACTATTCGTTTATTTTTTGCAGGTCAATTAAAGGACTGGTCACAATGAATGGCCTTTTCTCCAAAGTCCTGAATTCCAAGCTTAACCCAACCGACTCGGTTGAAGGAGTAATGAATCGTCAGTTCAAGAAAGTTACTGGTGAAACCACGTTGGCCAAGCTTGTTTACATTCTGCAAGGTGGCCACTCTGCAATAGTGGTTGGAGATAAAGAAGCGATTCAGGGAGTTGTGACACAAAGTGACATCTTATCTTATAGCATGTCATATAGTAATTAGCTTAAGCTTTTACCAGTTTGCACCGTGCGAGTGACTGTTTTGTTGAATATGTTTTAAGAGTGCTTGAATTCCTTGAATTAGAAGAATAAAATGTGCACGGTCGTCTTTCTATTCTCGTCACGAACTCGAGCGAACAGGAGTCAAGTAGCTCTTTCTTCCTGTCCTGTCGTAGCTCCTTTAATCTTTCAGCGACCTTGCACTACATTCAGGACACAATTGAATCCGGTTCCAGTCCATCATGGTTTTGGTACATTCTCTTATAACGGGAATAAAGTTTGTGTTGATTCCTGTTGTAACTTTTGTCAGCAGTTTCCACTCAGGTCTCACGTGAATGCAGGGTAAAGAGACCTTCGGTAGCATTCATGAGACGCGTACATAATTATATGGCTCAAAAAGATACTCCCGTTAGTCAAGAACAGATTTGCAGACAGAATTGTGCTTTTGCGAGTGCTAATTCGTTATCTCATCACAGGGCGAGACGTGAGATACGCCAGACACGACATAGCATTAAACACAAACAACTGTCACATGAATAGCATGAAGTGAAATTGAGACTGTTGTGTACCTTGTAATATTTGCACAAAGACAATGCGAATTGACTAAAATACAGCCACAACCGCGGCCCCAGCAACTTGTTCCATCGTAAATCTGAAAGATGTTTTGGTGTCTGTGAGCTGACGATGACTGGATTAGTCATATCGCAGCTACGAGTGGGAGTCAAACGTGTTTTGTTCAACATGTGAGCAATGTGCGATTTCACCTCTGGATGGGTGGCAGGTAAGCCATGCCCTAGCCATAACCTTAATTACCTCCTCTCAAACTTTGAAGCTTCCAATGATTATTGACTTGCCTACTTGATTAGGCGTTGCGGGCCTTGTGATTGGTCACCCTTTTGACACTGTAAAGGTCAATCAGCAAACTCAAGGCATAGGGACATGGAGATGCACACAAAATATATTCCAGTTCCACGGATTCAAAGGTATGAGTTTGTTATCGTGCAATGTTTTGTTGTCTTAAGATTTGATGAACTTCCAGGCTTTTTTCGTGGACTGGCATTTCCATTGGTCGCGAATGGAGCTATGAACTCCTTATTCTTCGGAGTGTACGGAAAGACGCTGGACGCAATCTCACATTTACAGCAAACGAGTCTTCTCTGCAAGCAGTCCACCAAGCAGAACCTTCGCCCTGTCCAGGATACAGCGCGAACTCAAAGTCCCACATACTTCCACATACTGCTTGCTGGGGGTGCCGCTGGGTTGGCTCAGTTGACAATTTCTTGCCCCGTTGACGTGATAAAGATCAAGCTCCAGACTCAAATCAGTGCGGGAAGAATGGACGGGCCGAAAAGAGCCGGTCCAGTCAAACTCCTGGTACATCTTTTGTCTAACCATGGCATCAAAGGTGTCTATCAAGGAGTACTTCCTATGGCATGCAGGTCACTTTTGCTTGCTAATACTTTTAGAACCAAAGAGGATGCTGACTCTTGCGGTTTTTTGAAGATAGAGATATTACTGCATCAGCAGTTTACATGCTCCTGTACGAAATCGGTTCTCGAGCTGTGAAAGACTGGGGACAGGACAAACACGAGACGGCGACGGTATTTGGAATTTTTGTGGCAGGAGGTGTGGCAGGTAACTTGCACGAAACTTCTGCCCGTTGCGAAGCTTATCACTGTGTTCATTCCAGGAACCGTCTCATGGTGGACAATTCTTCCTCTCGATGTCGTAAAATCAAGAATACAAGCTGACGACGCGAGATCTCCAAAGTACAAGGGCTTCGTCGATTGTGCGACTCATGTTTTAAAAGACCATGGAATCAAAGGGTTATTTCGCGGATTCTGGCCAATGTCCTTGCGTGCCTTCCCAGTTAACGGTGTCATTTTCATAGCATACGAATGGATGAACACGCTTTGCCGCTACTTTAACGGCAAGAGTCCCAGAAGCTAATTAGCAAAAAAGTAGATTTGAGTTACCTCGATTTCAGACTACAGAAAACTCGATTTTTCCATTTGCCAAATGTTGATCTCTTGTTAATAAATAATAACTTGTGAATCTGCGCTTGTGATGCTTGTATCCAGCTGAAAGGTGGCAGACACGATTGCCAAACAATATGCGACCCGGAGAAGGAACCGTCAACTCACAACAGCGGTGGCTCGAGAGCGTTCATTCTGTCATCGGCTTTCCTGGTTTCATTTACTTTGTATATTGTTAAATTACTTGCACTAACTCGTTTTCTATAATATTGCAAAATTGTGATATTTGTCATTCAATCAGTTCAACTAATAAACTCTTTAATTCGATTCTGTACGAATTTTCCACGATTTCGCACACACCCTAGAACTCAACAAAGATAAAAGCACGCACCACCACGCAAGTCATACTCCAAAGACTCCAATTGCAATGAACAGAAGCGAAAGCTTAAAACGCACATCTGTTTAAGCTGTAACCAGGAAGTTTTACATCAACATCAGCTGCTGCGTACAGAAGTTGCACTCATTTTATGTTCTTGGTATCAAATTAAAGTCAAAATCAAAATTGAAGCATATAATTAGAACAGGGGCTGCCATTGATCTAAGTAAGTCCAAAGTCTTCGCAGGTTTTGTGTAATTATATTATTCGGTTTTCTATTGATTAGGTTAGCAGACATTTGGCTTTGGAGTACGGTCCGGCCATCATTTTAACCCCTATCGTCAGCACACCACTTAGACCGCTGCAGCTTCTTCGGACACAACATGAGTCTAAGCGGAGAGGATAAAATTAGCGTAAACTTCGTGTGTCAACGATGCATGATGCCAATCAAGTTGGACCAGTCTTTTTCATCGATTGATGAGCACACCCTGGCTGAATTACGTTGTAAGTTCGCAACGATCTACCCTTTCTATGAAAAGCTTTCGGAATTAATAAGGTCATCTCGATTCAGTGCCGCTGTACGCACCTCAGCCTTTCGACTTGGACCAGAGCTCAGTGTCCAGTGGCTTAGTGGACAAGTTTGTGCCACCTATAACAATTGGTGAAAATACGACGAATCATGGTTTCACAATTGTGGGAAGTTCCACCATTCCTGCAGAAAGCCACCAGCTACGAATTAATTCGGAACTCATGGATATATTATCGAACAATACAGAAATTGATCATCCCCTCTGCGATGAATGCTGTGATACTTTAATCAATCTTCTCGACACGGAATTGCGTGCTGCGGAAGATGAATGCAACCAATACTCAAGTTTTCTGAAGAAGTAAGTATTGCAACATTGTGGATATTAGCGCACGCAGGTTTTCATGTAAATAATACTTTATGCATATCCTTCTAGATTAGAATCTGAACCAGACTCGGAAGATATAGAAGCCTTGGAGGCTCAGCTGAAAGACGTAAGCGTAGCTACTAGGTCGCTTGGTCAGCATTAAAGATTATTAAAGATTAAAGATGTGGAGGTAATTCATTTTGTTTAATTTAGTTAAAAACGGAAGAAAACACATTGCGCAAGGAGCTGAATGAATTGAAAGTTGTTGAAGCGTCGGCCTTGGACAATTTAGAGCGACAAAAGAAAGAGCAAGAAAGGTTACGAGAACAGGAAGAACTATTTTTGAAAGAATACTGCAGACACAAACGCCAGCTTTCTGAAACAGAGGATCAGTACCAAAGGTAATGATGTTTTGAGATCTCGACGTGAAAGGCCTTTTCGGTGAATATCAAATATATCACTTTCTTGATTGCATTTTAGCCTTGAGAATGAACTCCGATACGTTGAAGGACAGCTTGAAAGGCTGGACAAAACAAATGCTCTGAATGCCACTTTCCACATTTGGCATAGCGGACACTTTGGTACAATCAACACTTTCCGACTTGGAAGGCTACCATCCGAGCCTGTGGACTGGAACGAGATTAACGCTGCTTGGGGACAAACTGCGTTGTTACTTAATTCGCTTGCGAGGAAAATCAATTTTAAGTTTTCAAACTACCAACTCGTTCCGTTTGGAAATCATTCATACATAAAGGTAAGAATTAACGTGCAAGAACTTATTCTGTCCAATTGTAGACATTTTAATTTGAACTCGCTGAAAATGTGTATCGTAGGTTTTGGCTGACAACTCAGAACTTCCATTACACGGGAGCGGAGGTTTTAGGTTACTGGGTTGGGACACAAAATTTGATCAAGGCATGTCGGCGTTTTTAGACTGTCTGAGCCAGCTGCAAACCGCGATGCTCGAAAAACCTGGACAGGCCGGATTCTCACTTCCATATAAAATGAGTGAGAAAGGCAAGATCGAGGACACAACAAGTGGGAAGTCCTACTCGATAAAGTAATTGGAAGCTTTATGTAAACTTTCGCCCAACTTAAGTCAAGCAAGTGTTCAACTTTGAATTTCTAATTTTTACAGAATCCAGCTAAATTCTGAAGAATGTTGGACAAAAGCCTTGAAGTTTATGTTGACGAATTTGAAGTGGGCCTTAGCGTGGGTTTCGTCTCAAAGTGTTCAAGACGAACCTTAATTTTTAGTAGTCAAGCAATGAATTGCAATTATTGTATCAAGAGCAGATCACATATTTATTTCAACCTATCATCATCTCGTCAGTTGCACCGTACTAAGTCCAGAATCGAATTGTGACCACGCGCTTTTGTATTCCTCTCACATGGAATGCGGGAATAAAGACCCCCCCCCCCCCAACTACTCAGCCTTTAACTGCTTTTATTTTGATTTTTTATTCATTCAAGACGGATTTCTACTCTAAAATGTGCTCTCATAAACTATCACAAAACTTCAAACCTCAATCAATTGCGATCTGCGCGTCAAAGCAATTGGCGTAGGTTGGAGCTCCGTAGTCAACGTACCTTGTTCAAGAGAAACCATGTCATTCCAAACAGAAAACTTGATGGGCTTTTTACAACTGCTTGACTCATGTATCTTTTTAAATCCGGAATGCTTAGTTCAATGATGTCAATGAATTCTCCTTCCTCAATGTTTCCACCTCCTGCAATATAAACATACACATACGAGTAATGAATTGTAATTGATTATAATGATCATCATATTAGTTAGGTTTATACCTTTGCCAGTTTTCATGTTGTCGGTGACTTCGACGTAGTACATCGTCTGCGTCTCGCCAATTAAACCCACACCGGATCTGTAAATAGTAATTACTGGCATGGCCATCCATTCTAACAGCTATTAGAAATTTATTGATATTTTTGACATACACGAAACTCGTCACCAGTTCAAGACTGGACAATGGAACGTTATAGCCGCATTCTTCAAACACTTCCTGTTTCGCAATTTCTGCCGTGGTTAAAGTTGGTTTGTCGACGATTCCTGCGCACATTTCCAATGTTATACCATTCATAGCCGGAACTTTCGACCAATCTATATCAAAGGATGAATCCTTTGCTTTCGGGTTCGCCGTTGGGTTTTTCATAACCGGAGGAATGCTTCCGAAGAACACGGCTAAAGAGAATTCGTGAATTCAGTTAATCCAATGGAAGGTGTCAGCAGCTTGACGGAAATTCGGAGTCACTCACCTGGACGGAATTGTTTGACAAGCACCATCACATCACGACTTGTATTGAATATGATTACGGATACGCTGAAAGTTAAAGACGCCAAAATTTAGAAGAATTATATACTTTATAATTGGAGTTCCTATTGTCGGGCTAGTGCATACCTTTCGTGCGCCTTTACGAAATCCCAGTACCTCTCCACTCCATTCTGGAATCAAGTCATTATTAGCACATTAAAGAAAAGCGAGATTAGATGTCAAAAAATGCCCAGCCAAGTTTCTCACCTGCTTGAAAGTCATACGGAATGGCTGAACAAAGTTGGAGGCCGGCATGGGGCCGATAACAACGTTGTCGATGTTTTCCATTGCAGTGTTAAATTGTCTTCTGATTGGTGAAATGTACAATCCTGGGATTAACTTTTTCAACAATTTTGAGAATTTGAACGTGTTCAAGAAATAGGTCGACACTAGTGATGCTTTATCTTCTTCTCTCTGTCTGTACCAGTCGTACCAGAAATTATTCGGCGAGTTTGGTCGATAAATTTTCACATTTGCACTATGTGACTTGACGATTTTGGACGCTTGCGGTTTAGGTTTCTTCAGCTTATTGATTCTTTGTCCAAGCCAGCTGAGTATTCTTCTCATGCTAAAAAAGGCCAGAGGTCAATCATGACATGAACCTCAATTGTAAAGATAATTTTACGTTATAAAATGAATACTATTGTATTTAGACAAGTGAATGCATTATTACATCCAGTAAATGTTTGCGTCCACGCACCGTGTTTACGCCAATAATTTTCCAGTAATTCCGCCCCAACTGAAGCAGCACCTGCAGCGATTTTTCGAATGATAAAGTATATAAACGTTGCTAAAGTAAAGCCAAAGAAGTGATTGATTTTCTCGAGGATTGTCTTGGAACATTCCTAGGAACATGTCGTGGAACAGATCTCTGCTAATAAAATCTCCGGGAACAATATTATTTATCTAGCGACAATAATTTAATGGGGAACATTGGCGCATTTGACTTGATCGTGAAGTCCATCAAAATTTCCTACACAACCGATTTTTTAATTTTCGTCTTGATGAGGTTGCTTAATTCGTCCACTGAAACAAATGTACTCCAAAATGAAGGTACGAGCTACATGTGTAATTTCTGACTGAACTGTGTCAACTTCTATACACAAGCTGAGAAATGACAAAATGACATTTATTACCGCATCATATGATTTGTAAAGAATTTGGATAATTCAGAAGCAAAATGATATGTTGCCAGATTACGCCTTGTCGCTCCTGTTCGCAAAGTGTATCCCAAATTAGATGAGACATGAAGATTTAGATGTGGGCGACTGAGCGATTCGAAAATATGAACAGAAAAACCAACGCAAATATTTGTGTCAACAAAACATTGAACAGTTTATTGCAATTCTCAACACAAATTAATCATTTTATTAATTCTCAATTCGTCACAGAAATTACCTTTTAATTATAATTATCTTCCTCCGAATACAAAAATCAGCCAGTTATATTGAGTTACTTGTAATTTAGTCGTCGGTGTTGATTTTTCTTTTGTCTTGCTTTTAGATTTTCTACGAAAATCGTATTTCAATTATAATATTGAACGAACATGTAGCATAATAGTGATTTATAAACGTGTCATTATTGTAGTGTAGTTATGTTATGAATATTATTCTTGCTTAATATTACTCGCTTAGTCAAATTTGGTACAAATGAGAAAATGTCCTTTACAATGAAAAATAGTTATTGTACAACTGACATCAATTACAATTACATCAGGAAAGGTCCTTCATAATTTAACATTTAATTTAAATTGAGGTTAATAGAGGAAACCTCACCGTCACCACGAGAAAAATACTGTAGAAAAAAGAGTAGAAACAATTTCTCGAATGTATGATACATCATAATTGGTAGAGAGCCACAATAACGCCCAAAAAAGGAGTTTGTTTACACGAGAGTGTACACTGCTGTTGAGCAAGCTCCAAAAATTTACACGATTCGATCGCTGTTTACAGTGGAGGTTGGCTCCCCGGTGGTCCAATCGGTCCCAGATCAGTGTTGTTTTTCAAAAAATACCTGAAAAGAGGAGAAAGCAGAAAATATATTAGCAATCAAGCCATGGTTAAGCAACACATTTTAAGAATGCGTTATGTTGAAACTTATTGTTAGTTATAATACACGTACAGCATACTTCTCACACGTACTTACTACCGTGCGTAGTTTGTACTTAGTCTTTGTCTTAGTAGACAAAGTCTTTTGTCTACGTAGTCTTACCACATACTTCTCAAGTTTGGCTATTATGTGCTTCCCATAAGTGTACTTCCGGAGCTGAGCGAGATGAGGGCGAATTCTCTGCATCAAAATTTTTCGCTGGGACGGTTCCGCAACGTCGATCATTTTCTGTACAACGTAATTAGCGTACTGGTCTTTCATCATAATGGTCAACGGACTCGTGGTCACTCTGCAAATATAAAATCAGATCAGAATGTTAATCATTATATACACACTTCCAAATTATACGCAAGATGAGTCTTACCCGTTATCAGTGTTGTAAGCTGTCACTTCGTCAATTAAAAGTGTCTTGTCCGCCCGAGTAGAATAAGTAACACATTTCTCCACAACATTGGAGGCAAACTTATGCTGAGATAGCTGGCAAACTTTTCCGCGAATAATGTTAACAACCTTTGACTTGTCCTCTGGCTTTCCATGTTCCAAAACATGTTGAATGACATAATTTCCGTACTGATCTTGAATTAGTGCTTCTGCTTGGTCATGCAGTTCGTCAAGAATAGGCTGAATCTGCTCCATCGTGCAACGCTCCAAAATTCTTTGAATAACTCTGCATCCGTACGGATGTGTCGAAAGAGTGTAAATCTGAAAAAAAAATCACAAATATAGACATCAAAAGTCAAGATACGCATCAGTTAAAAACGAAGGTGAATTGAAAATGTCTTACGTTTTGTTTGCCGGCTGGACCCTGGAAGGTGTTGAGAATGAAACTCAGAGAATGTGGGTCGACGCATTCAATGCATTTTTGAATAACGTGATTTCCATTTTGATCTTTAACACATCTCAAAATCTCTCCATCAAGCTCGCGAACAATTTCCTTCTGGAGATCTGATCCAATTGACTCAAGTGCTTTTTGGATTACACGACAACCGTACATTTGCAGTGCCAGAGTAAGAACATTGCCTCTTATCTTCAGGGCCAAAGCTTGCTTTTGTTCCGGTGACCCAAATTCGAAGAATTTCTGAATTACATAATTTCCAAATACATCAGTCATGAGAGGATAGGCAGAGCCAATAATTTCACTGAACGCCAATTGTTTTTCTGTAGGAGTAGCACGTTCAAGCTTTTGCTGAATAAATCTAAAACCAAACAGAAGTTTAAGACGATGACTTTGACCTTACAATTTCGTTTTTACCTTGAACCATGCTGATCTTGTGAGAATTCAACCATGTGACATGAGAGGTCACGAAGTTGCAGGTTAGGAAATCGATTATTGCGGAAGTCTTCCAAGAGTCTGGAACGGCCACTTGGTTTCTCTAAAGAAGTGGATCTACCGATCTTGGGGAAGAGAGGGCTTGTAGCTCCAAACAGCGCCGAACCGGCCCTCAGACCTTTGTCGCCCATCAGCCTTGAGTTTCCTCCATTCATTACACCAGGAGGAGGCGAAGCTGTAAGCCATATTCATTTGTTAGAAAATGTTGAAGCATCTCTTAGCTTCAGGTACATCTACGCCATAACAAGCCAAAAGGTACAGATATTTACCAAGAGGATACGGAGCCCACTTTCTCTCCAATTCGAATGAGTCTCGACGTAATCCACCTGTACAAACCAACACCAATAACACCCCGTCACCATCGTCGATTTTTTACAATTAGAATTAGGCCAATGTATTACAAAAGCTAATCAAACGCTTCCACGAAAGAAAAGCAGAAAGACTGGAGGAAAGTTAACCAGTCGTTAAAACCAGTAAAAGTAACCGTTTAGTTAGTGAGTGTTTAACCTGGTCCAATTGTGGAAGCATTGTGAGAGGAAGGATTATAGCCCTGAGGAGCAGCTCCGTAGGGCGGATTATGCCCGTACCCACCCGAGCCTACCATTGAAATCAGGCAACTCAGCAAATATGTACAGCATCGATTTCATCGCACATGGAGGAGGTTCTGACCTGGAGTGTTCACCATGACTGGTGCAGGGGAAACTAAGCGAATTGGCGTTCCACCTCGTGCTCCCATGATAATACCGCCGCTATTCTGGTCATAATATGGAATCATCTGATACTGTCCTCCCTGAGAGTTCATGTCGGCTCCTGAGGGTGAAAGCGACCTTCTCTGGCCTGGAACTTGCCCCGCGGTCCCAATGAGACCCGCCGCCTGGTAAAGTCCCCAAGGCGCAACTCCATAATATCCCGGAACAACTGCAGAACCTACATCAATCAACACATCCATTGAGGCATTCTTGAAGTATGGAAATGAAAGAGGTTTGGTGCAAAATTGAAATAGCACGAGTACAAAGTCTATAAGACAAATTTACACTGAAGAGAAGTAATTGCTCGAGCCCAAATGTAATTAACTTTCAATCTTCATTAAAAATGGACGCTCACGCTCATGATCATCAACTATTGTTTGTACGAAAATGAAAGAAACAATAAAGTGTTTCACGTTAATTGTTTCATCATGTTTCTTTCAAGGCGTACAACTCATCGGAAGCAAAAATGGGTAAATTAATGGCACGTTCATTTGCAAAGCAAATTGCACTAAAATTACTTTTGCTTCAGCACAAAGGCTGGTGACGAAGACGCCATGGTGTGCACACAATTTTTCGCCTTTCACCATAAATTTTGCTTAAAACTCATTAGAATTTATTGAAATTTAATTGCCAGCGCATGTCCTGAATTTATATTTCAACCAACACCAGCATTTTTTGAACATCAGTGTCTGACAAAAAGTTGGCTAATGAATGCTAAAGAAAATATATTCAAACAGTTGATAAGATTAATGAAGCGTGTCCTTATATGGAAGAGAATCAGTAAACTCTTGAAAAATGAGATATATGATTGTGACGAGTGCAGATATAAACGACTCTAAGATGTTAAAATTTTTTAAAGGAATAGAACGAGTGCGTCAATTCAATCAAGTGCGTACGCAATAAAACACATTTGGCTTTCTGGCTCAATTTAATCGTGTTGCTCGCATCCTTCGGTAAAACATTCGCAAATACTAAATATTCTCTGTTTAAACTTGGTCAGTTTTCAAATCGAATAATACCAAATTTGGTAGGGCACTCAACACTCGACATTTAAGTGGTTTGCATTTGAGTCTTCTTCATGTTTACCTGCTGGAATGAGAGCGTATGGTTCTTGTGGATTGATGACATATGGCGCGATTGGGTAAGCACCGGAACTTGGCGCAAGTCCTGCGGCTGCTGAAACAAATACAAATAGAAAGACCAGAAAAAATTAGTGTGCATAATTCTTAATGTGATTGCACATTCCACATGCGCAAGAAGACGGGATTTCTCTTCATTAAATTGAAAGTTTGACAAAATAGAAGCACGATGTACAATAGGACTCAATAATTCCGAAACTAAATAAGGAAAAGTCAGACACGGATTTCATGTTTGTAATGTGTAAGGGAAAGATTGCCACATGAGATTATAATTAGAAGGATTCTACAATGGGATTTCAGTTCAGACGCTGCGAAACCACATCACAACCACGGCACACATGCACGTAGTACAGGTGCGATTGTCTTACCGAGCGGTTGTTGTTGCTGAAGATATTGCGGCAACACTGACAGCGGTCCATTTCCATTGGTAGCTGCACCATTGTGATTTCTGAATAACTGTAGATTCAAACAGAAAAGAAGACATGGCGTTAGTCACATGTGAAGTGAATGACAAGCGATGCAAATTTTAAATGGTGATTGTTCTCTTTAGGTTTCGCGGTATAATTTGTTGTTACATTAGATTGACAGTCCTGAAATATTGCAGAAATTCTACAAGACAGTCAGAAAACACAAGCAAAAATTCGAAATGCAAAATGATTGCGTTTTAACATAAAACAGACGAAGATTGATTAATGTCCATAAACCAGCCCACGCACAAGGGCGCCAATAATTACATGACGATGTGCAGAATTCCATTTCCATTTTAGCACTTAGCACGCAAGATATTCGCAAGCTTCAAAACAATTACAGAATTCAAGCTGGCCAGACTCAGAGATTATTTATGAGACAATATTCCGCGTGAAAGCCACAAACCTACTTCAATCAATCTTTTTAAGTGGATTTCGTATGAAGATCTGCGATTTTCATGCGTGTCCACTTCAAACTGTGCAAAATGCGGTTAGGTGCTTCGTTCAAAACAAAACTTTCAAAGATGAATTCTCGAGAAGCGAGATGGTTTATTTGACCACTTATAGTGTTTTTGCATTGAAATTTGCAATTTTTGGTTTGAGACACCCCAAAGGTTAACAATCACATTAAGATTATAAGGTGACCTCACCTCGAGTCATGGTGCGCCTACGCATGAGAGTCGTGCATTGTTAGTTGAGAAGAGAGAAGAGGTGAGCGAAAAAATTGATGACCCTAGCCCAGCCCCAGATTGGATTAGCAACGGCAGCAGTAAGGATAACGAAGCATTCGCCTTCGAATGGATGATTGAGCGCGAGCCAAGAAAACAAAGGTAACGACAATTTCAAGTTCTCATTAGCACACTTATCCCTCTGATGATGATAAAAGCGCATGCAACGTGTAGCGTTAACCGGCTCCAACGGTGGCTGCACCAAAGACAAGACGGCTTGATTAGAGCCTGCAGGCCCTCAGCCATTAATTAAAGTAGAAATCTAATTCCAGTTAGTTGATTTTCTAGACTGCAATTATTTAGTAGGCCGCACAAAGTAATCAAGAGTGGACACTATAAAATTAAACAGATGAATGACAACATGTGTTCTACAAACATGTTGCTTGATGAGATTTGGTTTGACATGAAGTATCAACAGGCTATCAAGAGATGGGTGAAGGCTAACCGTAATAGCACTGCAGTAAAATACAGCATTCGAAATCATTTTATGTACCTAACCTTGGCATTGTAATTGTATAATGGTAAGAAATATAAAAAGAACTTTCTACCCACTATCTAAATCAAACTAGAAAATCAAGTTCTTTCCGTTCTCACAATGCAGTGCGGTGTAGCCTGTGCAACCACGCTAAATTACAAGTACAAACTCAGCGTCGTGATGTGGGGAGAAGAAAGTGTTGACGAGGTGCCCGTCATTACATCGTCCTATGCAAGCAGTGTGCAGTATGAAATTAAATTACAAAGTGACGAATTAAACTCATGCACATGTTCGTCTCGTCGCGATCACGAGTTGTACTTGAACGCACCAACGCATGGTAAAATGAATGTGCGAATTTGCGCTTCGAGACATGATACACAAAACGTTAAACCTCTCAAATTTGGATGCAGAGCGGATCTCAAACTAGCGCCTTGTTATCAAAAGAATGCGATTGTCAGTCGTCTCTGCAGCTGTGAATTTGACAGCTTCATTACAGCTCCAAGTTGCAAGATGCCAAACCTCGTTGTCTTGTCTTGCCTGCCTTTTAGTGGGCGTGCAAAAATTCATGTAACGCCGCACCGTAAAATTGAAATCTTATTGACATGCAAAATGTCATTATGGTATTATTTTTGTTGCTTCTCTAATTTCCTTCCGCCTTAAGAAGTCTTCGTCTTGTCTTTGCCTGACTATGACTCCATTAGCACAGTTTATACCATCGCAGTACCGAAGAAGGCTGAGCGGAAAACAAGAGCGAAAAAGATAAGGTAAAAGGCATGAGAGGCCCAGAGCATTTACGAATTTTCTTTTAAAGTTAATGTTATTATTATGCTTTTCATTTTACTAATAAGTAGAATAATTCTATATATTAAAATAATAAACACGACAGTGTCGAAGACTAAGGCGAGAGACCTTAATGTAGTGTGGTGGTGCGTACTGGTTTCATTTTTTGCGACTCCTTGCTCGGATGCTCTCAATGTCTTAGCGGCATCCGCCTCGCGATTTCGCAGAGAGCTTGTCAAGAACGACGTTTTAATGCCTTAAGACAATAACAATAAAAGTCAGCCAAAAATTAGCGTGCCAGCGTGCGTTTTACATTCGCGTAGGTTTTGGTGTCAGCCATTACTCCAACGACTCCAAGCATGTCTGCTGGCGAATGTTAAACTCTACATTTAGACCACATGCCTGTGTTCTATTTCCATGATGTCGGAATTGCATTCTGGCTTAATTCGTCCTCATTATTGCAATAAAACAATAAGTGCGTGTCACGCAAGCAAGCTACAAGTTAACAAAGTACTTAATGATGCGATATGTCGAATCAGAAGAAATCTTTGACTGCAATCACGGACTTAGGTTTGTACCTTCAAGTTGGCGGCATTATTTATGATTTCATCGCATTCGCATGCGCGTTATGCCGGAGCAAATGATTTATCTTTTCATCATTAAGATCCTCATTAAAAATAATTCCCTTCGTGCTAACTATGGAGGAATGTTTTTGGACTTTAATATCTGTAATTTAATTCTTGCACATTAATTTAAGATTTCAGGCCGAACTTGACACAGAAGCAGTATCTCACGAATTCCATCTTTAAGAGTTGTTCTGAGAACTTGAAAAAAGCACATTCAATTCAATCGCAGTAATAAAGATATCTTTCCCACAAATCTTTCGCTCAGTCTCTTCATCTAAGATACACTCTTCAACTGTCACAATATTTCAAGAAAAGAAACGTTCTGAATCTGAGGAGGAAGTCGTAAACGAAATCATACACTGTTACAAACTGTTTACGCATGTTACACATCCACATTTTGGTCTCTGGTTTGTACACACCAGACCACATTAACATACATCAAGCTCGAACCACATTGCAAAAAAGATAATAATAGAATCGTGGCCAATAGGCAAATGAAATAAAATAATTCAAAATATCAAAGTCACGTTCATGCCTCATTGGGAATGATTTATGCTTACCACTCAAGTGTGCTCAAGCTTTTCCGTGCACGCGAAGTTGAAAGATTAACTGTACTTCAGACAGCAAGAGGCCGGCTCAGTATTAATCGTAATAATACATGACACGAGAGACGGCAATCTTATAAAATGTACTTGCTTGAATTATGTCATGTTGAGAGCATTTTCTCGATCTCAATGCTGCATGCTTCAATCAAAATTAAGTTATTTTTATAACCCAGTTTGTAAACGAGGCTTTAAATTACTTCGTGACCCCATGAATCATGACCACACTGTCGAGATTAGACAATGATCTTTACGCGCAAGGGCTGGTTGAAGAATTACGGATCCGGTGCCAATTGTGTCAACACCGCTCACTGTCACTGCGTGCTAATGTTCTGCTTTCTGTCTCCTTCGTTTCGGAAGATGAAACGCAGAACGAAGTATTAAAAATTAGCAAATCTAATGAGCTGCATTGTCTCCGGCGTGGTGAGATCTTGAGATAGACAGAATGGATAAGTGAAAATAATGGTCACTAAATTCAGACGAAGTGACAAATGGTTTGAGCGCATTTCACAAGTTGCTGAGCGTGCCAAGTTAAAACAACGTATTTTTCATGAGGCAAGAACACGAGACGAGGTAGTGATAGAATTTTTCGGTGGCCTGGTCGGCTTCTTTACGACTGTTAAAACTTTGAATACAATGTGCCATAATTTAGAGAGGAACTGATAGAACGCGCCGCACCAGACCTCAGGGAATGTTTCATTGCATATTTTCTACTTGCCAACTCGGCCAAATTCAATTGGCATTTTGAATTGATGGAAGTTAAGTATTAAATTGACCCCAGGTTCCTTATTTTTAGTCATGGTTCATGACTGAGCCATAAAACTGAGGAATTTAAACATTCCACCAACTTCAGCCCTTGCAATGATTTGATTAACAGCACTGACAGCGCTGGCATGGTAACTTGTGCTTTCATGTGTTCGAATTTGCAATTTACGGACTCGACAAAAATGTACGTGAGGCATAAGTTGAAGGTTAACCATACAAAGGTAAATTTTTTAAAAACCAATGCACGCCTTCGCCTTGCTTGAAACAAAGAGTATAGAGTTATGAAACCGTGATTTGTGTTTATGAACCATGAAAAGACGTTAGCTTCACAAAGCGTGCGTACTTGCGTACATTACCACCGCGGCGAGCCCTGAGCACGATCACGATCATGAGCAAGATGAAGTAATGGAATGGACAGCATATTAAAAAATAAATTTGCAACAGAAAATAGCATTTCCGGCCAGTTCAACCGGTTCTCAACCCCAGCAAGATCATATTCGCAAGCACGGTGGAGTGAGTGCATTTCGTATGCCAGCCACATGCGCTCACAAGCAAATAGCCAAATCATTCAGCACTCATAAATGGAAGCGTTATGCAGTACTCCGAGCCAAAGGAACTTGAATTATCGCAATTTGTAGAAAAGCAGAAGTAGGCAGGCAGGCAATGTAAAAGCGAAGAAAAGATTATTCAAACAACGAGCAATTTAACAACACAATAAAATGGTACAAAAAGTGTGAAACAGGTTTGGAGACAATGAAGCGACAAGCGACCGGATCAAGCTTCTGAATTTGCATCTGTCAATATCTGGTGAAACTTAAATTGGTTTCTAATCAATTTACACTGGATTTTACAGAGAGGGCTGAAAGGGGATGGTACCTTCGCTAGTAAGTCTTTGGTGGCCAGCGGACCCACCGAATGGTGAAGTCCAACGTATCGTTTTGTCACCAACTTCATACTTTCATAATTACGATAATATTCTAGTGTAGTATAAACAGGAATGCAGATTAATTCGGGATTCGCAAAATCGTGTTATATTTTCATGTCTATGTACACTTTTCACAAAGGTCAGGCCTAAAGTCTCATAAACTGGAGCTGCTTGACACTTACATTGGCGAACTAGCTTGAGAAAAAAGGAACTACAGAAATCTACTCTGAACCTGAAATCTTGCGTTCGCGTTGACACTTTCACGAAATAAAGATCACAGCTTAATTACAAAAACGTCGGAGGTCAGCGTGGCATTTGAACTCGAGTAGAATTGTAGAATGTGCGAAAATGTGAACTCTGGTCACTCACGGAAACTGGTCATTGAATTATTCGCACATGAGTGGAAAATTAGCACGTCGAAACGTCAGAGTATTTCTCAGTTTCGACTTGCATCATTACAGCTAAACTGGAACAGATTTCACAAGATTGTCGGGAAGTACGGTATTGGAATGGACAGCGACAAAGTTGAGAAACGGAGGTGTTGCATGGTCAAGTGGCAAATGGCAAGGGTTGAATTTTTTGCACGCTTGCTGAAGCAACAATAACAGACTGACGGTTGAGTCAGCCAGCTTAACACTTTATAGTTGGTTTGTGTCTCAAGAAATATGAAATTAGACGAGCACATGCATCAAGCAGGCAGGCAGAAAGGAGCTCTTGAGATAGAGCGAGAGAGAAGTTGAAGTTTTAAAACACGAAACGCGATATGCATGGCTTGGTCAAATCTTCGGGGGTTTGATGAGACTTTCTTAATGCAGTGCGTAATGTTGTCGCTGATGTGCAGTTGAAGAAGTTTCACTCAAAAAGGAAGGAAGGACTTGCAATATTATTATTTAGCAGTTGGATTCTTATCCTTTTATGAAGACGCACAAAAACGAGTCATTGCCCGACCAATCTTCTTTGAAATAATAATGCAGAAAGCTCAATTTATGTTGCAGCAGCTTTAATGTTAGCCAGCCACTTGTACGACGAGAAGAAATGCAATATCAAAATGAGAGAATACGAATGCGAGCAACAACACAAATGTTGTGCCCGCAGATATGAAATTGGCAAAGGGGAAAAGAAAATGAAAGAGTATATTTTCGCAAGCATCCTTACAATGTGACCTCAATTCTCAAAACGAGGCGCGTCGTAATAATGTAAAATTGCATGAGACAATTTCAAATTCTTGAGCAGTTTCCAACTGAAGTTATGCGTGCTAAAATCGGAGCAACCCAGCAACCTTGACATTCGCGAAGAAGTCAAGTCCTCTCTCCTCGTTCCACAATTTAGGCTGGGCGAAAGAGTGAACCGTCTCAGTTTGCAATGGATACAATTAAAGAAGTCAATGCCATATAACGCCAAATAATGCTGAAAAATCACTCCATTGGATTTTTGACTGACCACGAATTTGTCACACTCTAACTTAATTACACGCACCAAACCAAAGTTTGGCTAACCAAAACGCAAACGTAAGACATTTTTGTGCATGAGCAATGGAGGTGAACCTGATACTTTGAAGTCTTAATGAAAGAAGAGTTCAAGCATCACACATTTGCAGTTTCACAACAATGAGTAGTTGCGAGGGTGAGATGTGCTTTGTTGAAGTTTTTTACTGCCAGTCGCCAGTGCAATGCTTAGTTGAAGCTGCAACTACAACATATTCACGCCAATATACGGTCTTGGCATGAACCACGCTCTACTCTCAAGTCATCATCAGTCTTTAGAAAGGAAGAAGATGGCGAAGCTGCATTTATAAGCAGGAAAAGCATCCTTTGAGTTTGAGTTCTTTGTTCTGATACTCAACTTAGCTATAAATGTTTTTTCGTACGTTATCCACTTAGTTAAGTAATAAGGAAAATGGTCAAAAAGTGGATAAACTACTTACCGGCTGCTGGTCGTACGGAGGCATGACGTTCGGTGGTGGTGGTTGCTGATGGTGCATAAGATGCGGGTTGACTCCAACATTCCCATAATGATTCGTGTCAAATCCAACTCCTGGAGGAGCTGGCTGTGAAGTTGGGTCGATTTGCAACTGCGACAGTTCGAATCCGTCTAAATGGCCATTGCTCATATTGTGGTGATATGCGTGTCCGTTGCCATTCATTCCCTGGTGCGGCGCCATCATGTGACCTTGAAGGTCTTCATTGCCAAGCGGTGCAAGCGGCAACTTGTCGTCCGGTGCATTAAGCTGATGATTGTGCTGTGGATGATGCGAGCCCATGTCATCGATTCCATTCTGTACAATGCCATTTTCAACCTCCTTCTTCACGTCTTTTTTCTCTTTGTCGTCCTGAAATAACGAAACAAGAACAGAAATTATTAACTCTGCTGCCAAGTATTACTCCTATAAATTTTTATCCAATTCTAGAAAGTTCGGGGAGTTGTGGGAAATTTCTTCGCATTTATTCATTGCGTCAGGGCACATCGTGATAACTGCATCTTCATCTTCTGTCATTCACATTCACATGGCCTTTGCCTAATAAAGGTCAAAAAATTCAAAACTTACATCCGATCAAAATTTTAACGATTCTGAGAACGAAAAGCGAATTTCAAACTTTATTGTATGTCGTAAAATTAGAATGTCTGTTAATTAAAAGGGCAAAAGTCGAAATGCAAAACTTTCTGCCAACTGTGATTAGACATTGTCTGAATTTTTCCAGGTCTCATTACGTTACATTCAAATCACTTACAAGTGTGAGGTGTCTGAGTCCTCTGTCCAGATCTTTTGTAGCAGAAGAAGGTCCTAACACGTATTCAACCATTTTTACACCCACAGTCTCATTGGATCTTGGTGACGGGAGGATTGAGTTTCCATCTGGAAATCCACCAGGTCTGCGTGACATTCCAAGCGCACTTCCCCCGACATGATGTTCTGAAAAACAAAATAAAGGTGTCATGTTAGTTATGTTCGTTGACGGTCAGCGTCAGCATACATTTGATTCGTGGAAGCACGGGCCGTTGACATTTCCATGAAACGAATTTATAAATACTAAACGCTTTATCTTCTGTTCCGACGGATCAAAACATGACTGATTAAAAGATTAGCCTCTGTCTCTGATAATTTTCAAGAAATACATGCTCAAAAGAATAGAGTTTCAGTTTGCAGTGTTGTCAAATTTTTAAACCATAAATGACTATGACTATTTATAATGCAAGTTGAAACCCAAGAAGTCAAGAAGCAACGACCTGAGACAAAGAAAATTTACGATCTAAAGCAAGACATTAAAATTTTATTCCGCGCTGCGACATAAAAAGTGCCGTCAACAGTCATCAGCTCCACAAAACTCAAATTGCATTTATGTCTATCTTGGCCTAGTAATTCTAGGTTCACGTATGGAAATTTCTGTGTCCGCGGTCTGTACTATTCCCCCTCGTTAGAAATAGGCGAGCAACCATCAACGACAAAGACAAAGACGGCACGACCAAAGCAACTGGGGTTCGAAAACAGCCAATGCAAGAGTCTTTGTGCTTCCTCGACTATGACTTGCCTTGATATTGGTACTGGTATGGATTCATTTCATGCCGGGATTGTTGGCCATCTTTTCCAGAACCGATGACGCCAGCGCTGCTACTGTCAGAACCATGACTGCCGCTTGCATTCGTACTGGCACTACTTGGATTAGCACTACCCCAACCCCAAACACCGACCATGTGTACGTTTCCAACGCTCAAAGAAGCAAGAAACAAATCAATTTCTTGTCTGCTCCCTTCCCATTTGCCTATCAAGCACAGAACAGGAACTGAACTTCCAGAAACAAGACCTAGTCCAAAACACAATTTGTTACCACAGCAGCGCTTTGCCTTGAAATTTCTAACCTACGATCACGGACTGAACAGAAAATGACTCAGTCAGTCATAAACAATCACCATTTCACGAGGTAGACACAGAACATGGAGACAGATGATAGTTTAAGGAGAAAACCTGCCGCTGACTCACGAAATGATGCAGATGCAGGAGCAACTGCAACTGGAGCCCAGATCAACCATATTTATGCGTTGAAGTCCTGTCTCGGCCTGGCCAAATAATTATTCCTGCACTGCCCCTACCAACCAGCCAGCACCATATGCATGCGATGGGTACAGATTCGATTTCTTTTATGTTCTCTTTATGCCCTGCCAGTTGTTCAGCGAAGCTATAAACCCCTTCAAGGGTCCTGTCCTGAATTTTCCTCTGTGCAATGTGCCAGACATCAGACATCATCCCCTCAGAAGTCGAACAAAGAAAATGAGACTCATGGCACGAACGAACGAATGCGACTGAGACTGCCGAGCCTGTCTCACCAGACTCACTAACTACGAAACACCCTTGAACGGTTGCACAGACAGCATGCGTGCAGCCGAAGCCTGCCCGTTTAAACGAAATGCGTACGTCGCCTGCGCGCAAGTGCAACCCTAAAAAGCTAAAACTAAAATAAAAATTGTATCTACGCTCAATAATTTACCGTCCGAAGTGTATGGGTCATGGTCGCTATTGTTATACAAGTCCTCGCTCTCCTCATCAGGCGAATGCTGTTCAAGAGGTGGAGATTTTTCATAATCATCCCCAGCTGGGGGTAATTTTGCAGCTTTATTTGTAGCAGATCCCAGATTATTCATGCGAAGAGGCGCACGAGAAGTTTTGGATGCAGCAACGCAGAGCGTTTCGGTGCTAGTGCTGCTCGATGAGCCAGAGCCATACTCTTCTTCTTGCCCTGCTGGCTTGGAATTGGTGAAAACGAAGACCCGTCGACGCGGACGAACACGACCCTTAACTGGTCCAGTCATTTTACACCAGATTTTGACTACTTTTAAGTAGAATCACACTTTCCAAATCAAGCGATGAAATGTTCCCAGAAAATAAACGAAAATTGATTTATGATGCACATACGATTCTACACTGATCCGAAAGGCTCGTAGTGCGAGTAAAATTTCAGTTCTCAAAGGGTCAAGGAATAAAAGTTACTCTAAGCTAATGCATGATACCACTTGTCACTGCGACTGCCAAAGAGTCAAAACCTCAACTGAATTATTCGTTTGACAAATGACAAACGTACGATTGTGAGACTCAACTCAAGGCGTATTGCCTATTAAGAAATTAGTCAACAAAGACACGCTTTGTCTTGTGTCTAGTGCTGCCTTGAGCTTGGAGTTGAGACTCGAGACTCCGACTCCAACTTACAACTGCTAACTAATATTAACGGGAGTGCAATCCTCCAATGCAAATTACTTTGCTCATAGGAAATCGAGGAGGGAGACCGATTACAATGACACTGACAACCGTATGGTTCGCGGTCGCTCTTTGTTAAGACAAAAGACTTCCAAAATTGAGCTTATCGATACCAATTTTAACTTCTTAGCCATACATTTGCAACCTAGCTGGATAGCTAACCGATTACAATAGTGGACGAGTCGTTCAAACGGATTCAATGCCTATCACCGCCCCTCCGACGTCCTAGTCTCACTGATTACGTTTATCATTTGTACGTACGACCAACGAAAGTCAGGTTCAAGGAAGCACTAGCTGGGCTTTCTTTTTGCTGCTTTTCATGGCTTTGCAAAATCAGCAACTTCCTGTCTATGTGCCGTGTTTTGCACCTGTCTGACTAGCTTTATATTCAACACAGGTACATGGCGTCTTTTTAGAACCAAAATGGAAGCTTAATCTGAATGTCACAATGTCACACGGTGATTACTGATTAGCATGTCTGCTACAGGTATTATGACGTTCTAATTAAATGAACGAAGGAATTAAATTAGAACCAGAATTCCCTGAACTTTCAGCCGCATGATAACTAAATCTACATTGCTTTGAATCATTGATAAATGTGCATGTGAATTTGCGAGCGTCATGGCTGTTGTAATAAGAAAGACTTTTAGGCATTTAGCTCCCATGCATTATTAAGAAGTGAACGTCCGTCTTGATGCAGATGTGCGAGTTTAAGGAACCAAATACGACAACCAAATGTCAAGCCGCACGCTGTATGCACGGAAAGGAAGGGAAGGAATTTTAATTTGACTGGTTAACATGCAAATCTAAATCGTTTCTGTCGCATTAACCGAGGAGCATGTAAGCCAAGCCACGACAGGTTCCAACACCATGGTGCATGCTCGAGATGCAGATTGTTCCCTAAACCGATGGCACAAGTCGGAAAGCTGCTGTGCTGTGCACCTGTTCGTGTTCCTGGGAGGCAAAATCCTGACACTTAAGCTTATTTTAGCATTTTTTGCACAGAATTTTCGCACACAAAGAAACTTATGGTATCCAACAAAGAAAACGAGCATGGAAGAATGAGAGCCAGGCGATCATCATCACTCCAACGTCACTTTGAACCTGGTGCTGATGAACCAGAGTTAAACAAAAAAACAAACTTCAAGTAGAAACAAAAAGCGATGACTTTATAACTTTCAAGCTGATAGTTTTGTTGTCAGGTTGTGGCCCTGGGAGAGGATGTGGAAACATTTACTTGCTTACGCCTAACGCTTGCCGGCGCAAGAGAGGGAGAGAATGTGGTAGAACAAATAACAAAGAATCCATTCGAGTTATCTTTCTTGTTATTGTGGTCCTGTCCTGAGTAACGAAGGAGCGACCGAGCGACCTTACTCTGGTTCCATCATTATTCTGCGCTTTCGGTTCTTATCGTAATTAATATGAAACCGAAGCCTTGACAGACTCATTAAAATATCTAGACACAGAACGCGGAGTGAGTGGTGATAAAAATATCGAAGGAGACTCCAGACGCGAGACGCAATGCGAGCCGTGTAACCTGACGCATATGGAAAAGTTACTGCGAAATTGAAGACTGCAAAAAATATGTCCATAGCATCCATGTGAGATGGGACACCACGCCATCGAATCGTCTCTTGATGTACTTTCGCGAACTTCAAATGGCACAAGATTCTCAATTTACGTGACTAACTCTTTGAACCGGTGGCTCACGCGAGTTCAGATTGAAAACGACTCCAACAACCAGGTACCAGTTCTCAAGAACAAACTGTGACCCAGGACTGCCAGGTTGGATGGCTACGGTGCAGCAAGTCAAATTCAAGCAAAGCGTCTACAGCGGAGAAGAACCAGGAAGCTGAATAAAGTGACTTATCTTACCAGCATTCGTAGACCAGGTGCTATTTCTCCACATTCCATCACCAATGAATTTAGTATCGTCTACTTTGACTTGGTCCTCGGCTTCCCATAATTTTTTGGTCGTCAACTGCAAAAGAGTAAATAAAATTATTATAAAATTGGGGAATTGAGAATTACGCAATATCACATAAGACACACGGATGACACATGTGCTTGGGCCTTGTTTGTGTTTCATCTTTTTCCATCATAAAATGTTTACTTCACATGTACACATGGACGCTGACTGTCAGGATGCTCAACTGTGTTTGCACAGATATCGCACAAAGACCTTTTAGACAAAGTTCACATCATGTCATTGTTATTAATAATATTCTGACAGACTCGTGTTATCAGTAAATTTTCAATGACGTATGAAATAATAATAAAATTGTACTTTCATGAACCCAGCACAGCATGCTGCCCACAAGGACTCAGCAAAACACTGTCCCTTGCATGCATGATGCTTGCCGGTTTGATTTATTGATTTCAGGGCAATCATATTACAAAACTTTGTTGTAATTTAAGAAAGTTGTCGTCAAAAGATAAATGTGCAGGTGCAGGAAGTTCAAATCACTTCTGTCTGTCTGATCGATATTTAAAATCAATTCTGAATTAAGTATACGACATGCCCAAAAACTTCTTTTCGTTCTTAGCTGTCCAAGGAACTACGCAGCGGACGCCGCCGCCACAGACACGTGCCGTGGTTAGAGTTAATTGAATGACAAAAGGTCACTCCAAAGACAAAGATCGTAATCAACGGATGTGTTCAGCGTAGCACAAGTAACATCGACATGACACGACGTTTGATGCTGGTACACATTTTGTATCACACCGTGAAATTGTGATCACGATTCCCGTATTAACTTTAAACGAATGCCCCTGAGACATACTCGGCCTTGTCCCAGCCAACAGCGAGCCTCTTGCCTACTCTTTCCTGCCACAAGTACCCATCGTTTAAACACGCTGTGCATCCATCCATGGCACGGACGCAGATTTTACAAACACCAAGTTTAAGTTACACTTTCCATCTTCACATCCTCAAAATCTCCCTAATGAAAACACGAACGACGAGCTGCGAGTGTAAATTAGCAGGATGACAACGGAAGTAACGCCATTACATCCTTCATGGTTTTAAACGAAGTAGGTGTACTTGTTCCATGTTCAGAGTCAGAGCATGCGTACAATGTCGGATTTTATAAATTCAGATTCGCAAGACATTCGTTAGTTTATTTTTATCGCACTATTTTAACCTTAACACTGGTTTGGTCCTTTGACCTGCAAGGTTAAGGATGCGTCCAGTGTGGATACGATTTCAGAAAATTGAGCGTAAATATATAAATTCGTGACACAGACTTAAGTAAAACTTGGTAACTGAATGATAAACGACAACGAAAGTAATCTCATCCATCAAACTGCACGTGCTAAATACCCGTCGCCGCAAAATATTGTCCGTGTCTGTACTTTGCAAAATAGAGTGTATGGAAGACGTGCCAAAGTGCAAAATAAATGAAAACATGAGCACGAATATTACGACATGTGTTTTTGCTGGCATTTCAGGCGAAAGACTAAGTCGAAATGAAGACCTACAAGTTCATGCAAGAGAAAACATTACGAGAATCCAGAATGAAGTTTTCCACGAAATGTTTTCAAATTTAATGCGTTGAATAGTGAATTTCATTCAGCTACAATTAATTACTAGACTCATCCAAGCTGAAACTGCACAATACCCGATATCAATCGGAAATCGGACTCGGGTTTCCATTAATGCGTAAAAAAAGTATTCTGTGGAATGGTCAAGAGAAACTCCATTCTGTCAGTTTCAATTTAGCGTCCGTCATCCAGTCCGCTGCCGCATTAACCAAGCGCAGATGAATATCCTCTCTCAATCGTGAGAAGTGAGTACCGCATGCAGCCAGCAATATTTTTTGCACGACTTAATATAACCAGTATTAACCTTGGTTCCGGCCAATGAATTCAAATATCATAAAGGTACATGCACACTTGACTGCCTGCATTTGCGTAACCATTATCGTGCAATGGACACCGAAGCAGGGGCGACCGCGTAACTTGTTTGTATATGCAAAAAATCTGCACAATGCGTAACACGGGGAAAACATAAATATATTTATCATATTCCTAATTATGAAAATGATGACTGTGTCCATGAGTCCACGAGCTGAGCCGGAGCACGCTGCATTGAAGCTTCAGCTCGTTGCGCTGGATGAATTTTGCGATTTCTTGGTGAATCATGATGTAAATACACGAAGTCTGTCGCCGTGCCTGTGTGACAAACACAACTGCTGTCCTCGGCATGACGAATCACTAGCATGCAGATTTAGCAGCTTTGGTTTCAGGTTTCACGAGTTTTGGTAAACATAAAATTATAAAATGCGTAATAAACTTTTACGAGTGATGTCAATGCTCGCGGTAGAGAATTCAAAGCTTGAAATCGATTTTTCCATAATCGGACTATACAACCAAAACCTAACTTGGATTTTATGTTCAAGTTCCTCTCGGCGGCTACGACGGTGTCGAGAAGTCGAGTCTCGAGTTATGTGTATGGAGTGAAATAGATGATAACGCTAATAACGTAAATGTGCCTCGTCAATTATGACAATTATGCTTGCATGGAAAATGCTTTTTAGAAAACTCATGTTCGTCACAACGCGACAGAATAATCAATGTTGTCGAAAACTTACCACGTCTGCTGATAGCTCTTTCATTCTATTTTCAGGAGAAGTCTTGAGATTTCGTATTCGTTTGAATTAGATCGTTATTACAAAAAATACAGCGTTAGGAGATTTGGCGTACGCGTCGTGTTCTGTACACTTTTTTCAGAATAAGTTACACACAAAGGGCGATATACATGAGAAACAAATTGCACTGCACTCACATCACTGCTCTGCAATTAACCTCTGAACACTGAACTCTCTTCAGATGCAAAAATAAAGGCGACTGTGCTGTATTCTAATTGGAAAATGCAGATATCTAGAAATGGCGGATTGCTAGGAAATGGACAACACTGGAAAAGTTATACACAATTTTGAACAATCTATGTACACATTAAAAATTAGGGGGAAAGAAGTCTCACATAGAAAGACGAGCGAGAGACGGACGCCGGGTTTGGAGCTTCACTATTTACTGATTGAACAAAAAACTTGCTACAGAGACCGAGCGAGGAGAGAGAAGAAAGGAACCTCGCAACAGTCGTTGTTAACTGACTGGAATCATTATGATGATGGCATACGAGCGAGGAACGAGTGAGAGCAGCAGGAATATCATCGCAGGGAATTTATTATTGTGCAGACTACACGGTACGCACGGGTATGGAAGATTGGAGATGGCTGTGCGAGAGAGGGTTTAACCAAGCACTGAAAAACACGCACAGAACGCGACCGACAAGAACGGAGAAACAGCAGCAACGAGTCTGAGTCGAAGTTACGCTTGGAACTGGAAACACGAAATGTGCGAGGGTTTCTCACTCTCCCCAGCGCAGTTCAGCAGGAGCCAGCGTGCACATGCTGCCAGTCTGCAGAGTTCCCCTTTCCTTCTTCCCTTTTTATGATCTCGCAACAATAATGATATTTTGGAGACTTCACACATGGATAACATAACAAAGTATTTCCTTTCTTTCTCTGCAAAGTATCAATCCTCGTTTCTTAGGAACACTGGTTCATCGAAATATTAAAAATTGAAGGGGTTGGTTGCGCTTGCTCTCTACCCTGTGCCTAGAACAGAAGCCATGTGGTAATCAATGAACCCCTTACTTTCCTGGAAATGCGATGAATCAGCCATGGAAAATCACGCCACGAAATCCAGTTACCACCTTAAATTGATACGTCTGATTGGGTCTGATTCTGAATCACCAACCCGTCTAGTTTAAGGTTACCAGACAGTGTTAAAGTCTTCCGGGTATGAAATATTGCAGAACACATGAGTAAGTCAAAAGCGTGTCAGCCAAAAGACGGACGAGAAGGCGAACCAATGGAATGGGCACTAGGATTCTAATTTCTTTGAACGTTTCTTCACATAACATCGACTTGCGGAAGCAATTGCACAGCATTCAACCTTGCATTTGCATTGCAATTGCCTTTCATACTTGCATATCATAATCCGATGAAGCCCTAAATTAACCTACTCTCAGTGGATTTCCAAGACAAACGACTTATGAATGCAAGTATCGGTCAGTTCAAAATACTCTGCACCGGTCGGGTACTTTTCATTACTCCTTTATCGCCGTATTGTTCATGCAGATACATTTTAGCATTAACTGCTGAATGCACACTTAAACCTTGTAAGCCAGTCAACCTCCTTCTCCACTAACCATTCCCAAACTGCAATTAACTCGCCGCCTCGAAGACAGACGCGAAGGTCAGACCAGACATAATTCAAGGAAGCGCGTACAAACAAGTCTGGCCCAGCCACATGTTAGCATTGGCGCCGACAGGTCCCAAGTTTTACCAGTTTGTGCAATCCTACTTAGGCTTTGGCTTGTTCTCATGAAAAGGATAACAATAGAATACCTCCGAACTTTCTCCCTCTGTCTACAGCATTGAGTATGATCGCCAGACCAGCCATCTAATCTAAACAATGACCTACGTCCTTGGTGTAGAAAGTGCCATTCTAAGATACTAAGGTTTAAGCAAGTGGACAAAAATGCTTACATCCGTTCCTTCGGTTGCGATCCATTGGGCTCGGCTTTCCCACTGTAATTTTTCATTGATTGTTGTGCTCGATTCGCTTGCCACAGAAGTGGCTACCACACCGCCGCCGTAATTATATTGATGCTGATCATACGAGGAATGGCTTTGCTGAGGTGGCAAATGAAGTGGATTGTTAGGATTTCCAATATATGAAAAGCCAACCATAATAAATGATCCTCTGTCGTAGTTTGCCGGTGTTCTGAAATTTCAAACAAACATAAGTTAACATCATTAGAACAATTTAACATGGTGGACTCGCGGGTTCCTGCACTAATATTTATGTTAAAGCAAAAATTCTGCCGATCAAATTCGTAATCACAATTACAATTAGTTAGGGAATACTTCGGCACATGTCTTTGCCCTTGCTTCTATGAACTGTTCCCAAAGTCCGCCCCCGCATATAAGACTCGGTTTGACAATTTAGGAACAAAATGCAGCACTGTGCTGTTGACATTTGAAAACTGCGGCCGACTCATACCGGTTAACAAAATAATTGATTTTTACTGAATTTACTAACCTTGGCGAGGTCAACGGCGGTGATCGAGGTCGTAGCGTGACTTAGAGCTGGCAAACTTCTGCTGGGTTGGTACAAATACCTAGTTCAATTCAGATTCTAATATCTTCGTCAAGTTGTTGCAGGCTGAGTCTCAATGCTGGTTCTTAATTCAAGTCAACAACGCGCCGAGCCTAATCGAGGTACGATAAGTTGAAGTAGGGACAATTAATTTAAACCTACTGGAGGACATAGTATGACGGCGATCGTACCGCGTGAGGTCGTACTTGCAATGCAATGTATTAAAGATTAACCTGTCCTGGCATTACGCGAAATAATAATAAACTTTTTTAATGCTTGCGGCTTTTTTGGGATTCACTGCATGTGTCAGAGTGCCAGAGACAAGTTGAGATTCTTGAGTGAACCCAAGAGCAAGTGAAGTTCACTGCATGCATGTGCAATGCGCTACGTCCATTGCACTCTCAGTCGGTCTGTATGAGATGATAACAGGTATTGGCTATTGTGTTTGTATTGTTGTAAGTTTTTTATTATTGAATTCGGATGAGTAGCACGCGCCAAGTACGAACGTTCCGGCGAATCTCCGAGCTATCCGATGCCTGCTTTCTCTCGCTAAAGCACCGTCGTCGGTAAGGCTGGTGCATGTGTGCATTTACATTGCGAATTTCAAGATCCCGGGTAGAAAGTGCGCGTACGAGATTTCTGCCAAAATCCAGACACACGGGTTAACATGAAAACATTGAATTCAGGTTTTATTTGCAGCAAAGACCAACGCATTGTTAAATTAGTACAAAATTGAGACTAGCCACCTAGATTTGCAAACTTTGGCTGGAGCTGGACGAGCTGAGTCTCAGTGGATTTGAGACCCGAAAAATGTTGGGCAGCATTGCGGCAAGACTGTTAAATACGCTTTCCGAGATTTCCTGCGTTAATTTAGAATACGAGCAGATTAGTATCTATTGACATTGCACTTCTAAATCCTAATACTGAACACTTTCAATGATTTTAACTTACTTTAGGAGCTAGGAATTGTAAATTCTTCATATCTGCCCCACTCCATGAGGCCATTTCTATCATAAATCCTTTGACGCATTTGTACACCAATTCCGCCCTCCTCGTACACCAGTGCACTGTCATGAACTAAAGTTGATAATCGCATGGAAAAGAAGAAGACACCATCACAATGAAATATATCCAAAGGTGTAGAAATAATAACCGGAAATAATTCTTCATGAGACAAACCTCAGACATTTCATGCGCTAGCAGAGCAGGAATTGTTATCGTTGTTATATCATGCAGGCATGCGATTTTTAAAATGTTCCGAAGTCCAAGAATGACGGCGTCCCTCGAGTTTATCTCACCTGCAAGAGATGATTTTTATTACAGTAATTGAGGTGTGCAGGTCACGGTCGCCTTGCAATTCTGAAGTGAACTCTAGGCTTACTTTTATTCAACGCATTTTGATCGACGACCAGATGAAATATAACATGTGCACCGTTCAAGTTGGAATGCTTGGTAATAAGGAAATCCCCAGTTTTCAGATTTGGAATTCTAGTTTCCAGTTGACACTCAATTGTTTCATAGTGGAACTCTGTCGTCTGCTGGCAAAGTTGGACCAGATCTTGTTCACCCAAACACACAAAAATTCACTTTCTTTAAAAAAACTCGCTATCATCTAAGATAATCGGCAAACCTTTCGTGATCCCGCTGTATACTGTAAAGTCTGGTTCCACCAGCAAAACCAGTCCAGACAAATCGGTTGAGTACAGAGAAATTGCCATTTGTAGCCGCTGTGGACTTATATCACGAGAACTGAAACGGGAAACAAAAGCATGTCGAATCAGCATTGGCAACGACTTTTACTCAAGCTCTGCAACAAACCTTTCGTTTTTAAACCGCAAGTATTCTACTGTGTCTGAACATAAAACTCTGATATTGTACATCTGCTTCATTTGCGATCCCAAATGAATTGTGAAGCTTTCTTGAAGGGTTGGATCACTGGAAGGATTAGCGTTGGACTCTTCATCATCATAGCTAATCATTAGCGTCTCATCAAACCGAACAGAATGCTTCTTCTTCACGCGCTTGCCCACTGGATTTGCGATTGGCTGCTGTCCCTCTGCTTCAAGAGAGTAGTCCTCATACGTGCGAACGATCCATTCGCGAAATTCACGCTTTTGCTTCAAATTCTCGCTTTCAATTAAACTTTCCCATCTCGTTCGGGCTAAGTTAGCATCGTCAAAATGCGCCGCTGCTAGCGCGTTGATATCAGCTGAGTTCTCCTTATTTTGGCTTAACGAAATGGTGTTCGTCATTTCGTTGGCTTGTCTGGAAAGACCCAAGAAAGGGATTTCAATAAGTTGGGCTCTCGCAAACGCTGCGACAACAAAACGTACTTTTCGTTTAGCGTTGCAATCTCTAAGTTTTTTAACCGGTGCATTTCGCGTATGGCTGAGTTGAAAGCATTCTCCTTTCTCAAAACGGACCCCAAAAGCGACGAGTGTACTAGCGAATGATAGGCCTCCGCGAAGACTTCATCGTCTCCGACGACTTCCGGCGGGTTGTACTGCAACGTCTCCTATGCAAACATTAAAATTTAGTTGTCATCATGTTTCAATACAATTATTTTACAATTTTCTTGGCTTACATCACGATATTCTTGCTCCCATGTCTTGATCATCTCTTCTATCTTGCTATGGTCTATCTTTGCAGTTTCACTGATTTTCTCGAAGTTCTCTTTCTCCACGAATGCCCGCAGCTTTTGCTCAACCTCTTAAAAGGTAGATAAACGCATACGTTTTATGGTGGTCACGCAACAATCGCTCGCTTCCGAATTTTATAAATCAAGGCATTACCATTCTCCACATAAATTGGAAGCTTGAAAGATGAAACAATGCGCAAGGCAAATTCCGGTATCCTCAGGATATCGAATGGAATCAGCAATGGAATTTCTAGCTTCACGGTGCCGAACTTCAGCTGCAACTCCAATTTGAATATTTTCTCAACCTGCTCCGACGGCGACAGCTCCATTGGATAAATTATGGCAGTTACGGGCTGGCAAGAAGACTCTACAATTTGCAAAGCATTATAACATACAACATTAGTATTGATCACTCAATTATGGCGTCAAGTTTATTTGAAAGCGTTCAATGCACTTCAAGCTAATACTCCGTGTGCACAATTTGTGTTGAAAATTCTCACATCATCAAATTCATCACAGCATCTCAACTCCTCAACTCAACACGTATATTGTTATTGCTGTCCCTTCACTTCCATGAAATTCTCACGCCTGCTTACACGTCTGAGTTTAAGACGAGTCAATCGAATGCTGTCAACATGATTGTTGTTCATGCATCCCAATACACAAACCACTTAAGTTAACCTTGGCCAGTTTTCCGCCGAGCCTTCACCCATTAACTACACATCATGGTAAATGGTAACCATAATTAGTTCAATGCTAAGTTACACATCAAATCAAGCTCTTAAATGAATCTCGGTTGCTCGAAAACGGTGCTTGTATCGTGAGGATTTGGTTCACTCGCTCATTTCGTTGTAAGTTGCGATTAAAAGATATATCTCACTAATTTCGCACAAGCCAGAAATCGTTAATCGCAGAAATAAGCTTGCTGGTGTGAATTTCAGAAGGTGACACTTGCCAATAAATAGAAGTCTGCGTATGAAACGAGCCAGTCAGTATTCTCTTCATTTTCTCAGAATTGAGCAAATTAGCGTGTATGAAGTAAACAGCAATAGTTAATACACATGGACAAAAATCCATTAAAAGACAATAAAGGGAACATTGAATAGTCATTAAATATTCTCTCAACCAGTTCCGTGTTCGAGTTCAGTGTTCTAGTGTTCAGTCTCCATATTTAGGATTTTAAAATTTGCACGCGCAAACACCTATTGCGATCTGAAAATGCTTCGGAGTACCATTTTACAGCATTGCACTGTGCTGGTGGCATTCACTATCTTGACAATATCAGTGACACCGGAGCTTGTTCCAGATCCAATCAATTCCACCATTCCAAGTAAGCACAGAGCAAAGTTGGGTCCCACTTGAAATTGATCGAGCGCATGGGACGCACATATCGCACATGCGTCGGCCGTGCCATCATGAGATTATGATTGCGTGATTCAATTATATGACCAATTACCATCAACGACAACACTAATCGTCTTTATCATGATACTACAGAAAGAAACTGTATTTTCGTCGGATGCCAGGAAGCCACAGAATCGCCATGCAGTGGAAACCCGGGATATCCCGACGTCTCAAGTTCAGTCTTGTGTTTTGACAATGACATTTACAATGGAACTGTTAATTATTTATGCTGTGAAAAGAGATCGACTAGATTAGCGAGCAATCTGGCGCTATTAAGCAAGCTTTACGCTCTCGCTGAAAAGCAAAATAATGTGGACCCACAATAAAACGAAATACTCTGTTTAAGACGCTACCGTCTCACATGCGCAAAAATTATTGCGTTTACTAGCAGTCATCACAATTATTATGACATCCAAATGCATTGAGAAATCGGGTTAACGGGGCGCATTAAAGCATTTGACCGGCTGACTTACAATGATTATCTAACCCACAATCTTCCAGGGTTCCAATCGAAGCGGCTTGAGTCCGTGTTTGGGGCCTTTATATTAATTATCACTGTGCAACCACTGCTGTCAGCTGGAATCACATATCAGCACATCACATCGTTCCGCGTCCGGGTCCAGCAAACTGGAGCACAGCTCATCTAATCTAATTAACTTGCCACAGACACGTTTCCAGATTATGTCATGTAGAGTTTTTCTTCGGGTGAAAGCATTGCGAGTTTATCAGCAAAAGTGTAATAAATTGTGGAAGTGGGCTGCAGCAGCCTTGAAACGAAACAAAACTGTCATTACAAATGATGGGAGTATAAAAGTACCGCTCAAGGATAAAAAGAAATGTCCATTTTACAGGCAGAGTTCACTTTGTGGCGAGCGAGCGAGCCAAAGCAGAAATGATTCCGTATTTGTATTTTGTCACAGTAAATCGTCGTCAGTCAACGGGTTAAAATTTGGAATATTTTCAAGATTCGATTCACCAATCAAGCAAACTGGTCGTCTAAAAGGTGGCTGAAGCTGAACGATAAGACGATTCATTCAGAGGGTAATCGCTTGTCAGTTTGTTCAGATTAGGAACTTCGAAGCACGCTGGATCACGTCTCTAGATTAAACTTGCCTGTTGCACGTGTGTAGGGCTTGGTTCCGGTATTGGTCAAGAAGAATCTGGAGAATCTGGAGAATGGGCGAAGAAAAACATGCCAAAGTGGAAACAGTTCATTAAAGGAGACAATCTACACGAGGAACATGCAAAATCCGGTGATATTGTGCTTACTAACGTTAACAACACCAACCTCTCTGGAACGGACGTCAGAAAGGAGTATGAAGAAATTATAAGTCAACCGTCAACGTCTAGCGCGAACGATTCCTCAAAGTACAATCCTAAGAAGAGTGCGAGACTTCTGAAGGCACCAGTCAAATCCACCAAGCCTAAACCGCTGAAAAGCACCTTATTCAGCCTATGTGAGGCGAATAACATTGATGAGCTGGCTTACTGCTTTGAACATTATGGCGACGAGCTCATACCCGATGTGAACAAGATTGTTGATGAATATGGCTGGACGTTACTGATGAGTGCAGCATGCGCAGGCTCTAATTCTGTTGTGGAATACTTACTAGAAATCGGGGCAAGTTTGGCGAAAAAAGAAAAATCAGGACTGACAGCATATGATCTGGCAAAAAGGAAGAACAAGCAGAATACTTGTGAACTGATTGAAAATTGGGTTGCCGTCCGTGACGAACGCTTAAGAAATCCTGAGACTGTGCCGGCAGACGTTCAAGAATCAGACGAAGCGATCATCGGCCCGAAGTTTTGCACTGCATGTGACACTGAAATTACGAGTGAAAGACTTCATAACAAGTGCATTGCCCATTTGTTGAGCACCTCGTCTGGTGTTTCTGACAGAGTTCATTACGGCTTGCCTGAAAGCAACAAAGGGTTTCAATTAATGCTCAAGAATGGTTGGAACCGGAATAAAGGCTTAGGAGTGTATGGTCAAGGTCAAAAATTTCCAGTGAAAACTGTGTTAAAGAGGGATCGAGAGGGCTTCGGTGTTGCTTCCCCGAAGCAGGCACGTGTGACACATTTTGGACCATTTGACGCTTCTGCAATCGAGAATCCGAACCGGGAAAAGAGAGAAAAGACCATAAATAAAGAATTACTGGAAACGCAGGAGAAGAGAGCACGGACAAAAGAAGCAAATTTCCGAAGAGAATTCTATTCTGCGGATTAGGACTACAGATTTTCATTGCCAGCATGGATCGTAAATTGGATTCGACCGAAGACATCGTCGATTACTTGAAGGAACTAGAAGGAACAGCTGAAGAATTGCTTACGAACAAAAGCGAAATCGTCCAGCTCGATAAGCAACGAAATGACAATCGAATGGGGATAAGGCATCTGATAAAGACTGATGAGCCCAAGTCGTGGCTGGTGATGGGAGAAACATTCTTCAGAATAAACACTCCAGAAGCGAAGAAAATGCTTGACGAAGGTATGAGAAATGCAATTTAAAGAGGTAATTGCAAATTTGACAAAAACTGCATCGTTGCTCTCTTTCGCTGACAGATCAGAAGAAATTGGATACAGAAATTGATACCCTGAGGCAAGGCATGAAGAAAAAGATGGACAAGATGAGAACGCTGGAGAATTTGCCTGCATTGAAGGGATTTGACTTGAAACCATTAAGTATAGAAGAATTGGAAGTTATTCGTCATACAATTGGATAGATTGCTTGGTATTCCGTTTCAATGAATGACGAACACAAACTGGTGGTTCGAGAAAAACCAAGTCGTCTCAGAATTTATTCAAGTTAAATAATTTTTGACAGGCCGTCAAAAACTGAGTGGACTCAGGTTCGCGATGTTACATATTTACATTTCAGAATAAATGTACTGTCACTGTACGCAATAAAATGAATAGAGTTTTTCAACAAAAAGTAAAAAAAATGACGTTAAACTACTCTGCCTGTAATCACAAATAGCACGCAGCACTTGCGACTAGTTACTATCAGTTCTATCCACGACAGTGTTCAACCCAATTTTTTCGATAAATTATGTTACCGTTACTGTACTAAATGAGGCCGAGTTTTGTATGCTAGTAATTTCTTAGGATCGTAAAGCTGTCTGATTTTGTTGAACATGAATCGAAAGAAAAACAGCAAATTGTCATATTCTCCATTGTACTCGCTTGAGATGTACGCCTTATGATATATGCAAAGAAAATAGTAGATAGCTTCAATAGTTGCTAGATACGTCGTCGGGTTCCCTCGTTGATATCTCCAAAATAGTGATTCGAATCCATTTAACTTCACCCGGGGTAAATCTATGACAGCACACATTGAATTTTTAATTAGGGAACCAGTATCAAAATGCGGCCGAGTTGGCACTTACTCATTAGTGCTGGCTCGTGCGAAATTCTGTACGTCTGGTTCCAAGTTGAATCAATGAAGATAATTTGGTCGTACGGGAATTGACCATCATTTTCCATCTTGGCTCTTTCCATAAATTCAGCAGCATCTTCGGCGTCATCGGACGGGAAGATGAGAATACTCTACGGTAAACAAATCGAAAGTTTAGCTCATGTGATGGGTCTGACTGGCTGAAAGTTACAGGCTCCTAACATTGCTCGTGTCCGGAAGTTCAGGATAAGTGTAAATTTGAATGCTCTCAGGAGCTAGAATAGGCCCATGGGGTGATGTGCTCTTGCCAGCAATTTCTTGGCGGTGCTTAATGATGCTTATCTTCAAAGGCAACTAGAGAAGGACACGCACTTCAGTTTCATTCAAGTTTTCAGCTGAATAATTATCATTTGTTATTGATTGTTGTACCCGAACGTGGGGAATCTTTCCCACCAGATCCGGCATTACTAGATAGCAAGTGTAGCAGAAGAATTTCCTGGAGCGGCTGCCTAAAAACGGGAAGATCATTTCATAGAACAATGGCAATAAAAGATATCTATTCGGAACACATACATTCGGGACATTTTGTCCGTCCTTCAAGTTTTTCCAAACATTCAGAGGAGTCAATCTTCATTCCTTGAAAGGTCGAGGTCGCCTCCAGTAGACCATTCACTCTTGCACGTGGAGAGCACATTCTAGGCTGAACACTCCTTCCTTGGTAAAGCTGGCACTGCACCTTTTGATTCTGGGTGGATCCGACGATGCGACGATGCGACGATCACTCCACTCCGGGGTCTTTCACTCTAACTTGTCACATTCAGACATTCACATTTCGAACTAAATGCCGAACAAGTGCAGTAAATTCCCCTACGGGTCAAGGATGGATGATTCGCGTTTCATATCTCAATGCAAGAAGTTCAAAGGGTGTTTACCACTGCAGCGGTTGAGTCACATAAATAGTAGAGGCTTTTGAATTGTCACCGAAAAGAAAGCTTAGCTTGGTGAATTTATTAAGCATCAGCAGTGGTTTAATTATTTAAATCATTTCCTAACCAAAGGTAGCATCAACTAAGCATAGTTAGTGCCTGGTGGTAATTTGATACTCAAGGCAAGTCAGAGCATTCATAGGGTTTTGGATATTTCAGAACCATCATTTCATTTATTTCTCCAAAGGTATGTATTATCATTTCAGCATTGATTTTAATTGGGTAGGGATGGTGGCATGGTGAGAAATAACGAATACCGCCACTTTCACTTCCTTCATTCCTTATCACAATTTCTAGAACCGGAAATTTTTGGTAGAAATGAGTATCAACGCGGTTCAAGGACACATACCTGTACTCCATGAGGACCGAGATCCATCGAATAATGGATCTACCAGTAATGGGGAAACATCATCTGCTGGTGCGCCGAGTGATGAAAGAGCGATTTTGGGTGGAGGACCATCTGTTGAAGCAGCACAAAGACGTCCGAAGGCTCCTAAGAGAACCAGAGGGAATCAAAACAACCAGCCCACCCCTGCCCCAGCACCTCCTCGAACCCAGGCACAGCAAAGACAACAAATCATAGAGGAAGAAGAGGAGCTTGAACTGAAATATGGAGCAGCCCATGTAATAAAGCTATTCGTCCCGGTTTCCTTATGGTATGCGTCACTGACGACAAAGATTAATAATGTCTTGGAATTGCATATACTCAATATAACATTTTGTTACAGTATGCTCGTGGTGGTTGCAACAATATCTTCAATCCAATATTATTCGATGAAGGATGGATATCTGTAAGTTCTTGCATTATCGGGAATTTTGAGATATCACTAATGAAATCTTGAAAGATGTTGTAACAGTTGACCCCTGTTCTTAGGATATACACTCCTTTCCATGAGACCAGCCCACATGCCTCAAAAAAAATTTTGGACGCTTTCGTGTAAGTATTTAACAGTTTAGCGACCCACTGACAATGGCAAATAACCTTTGATGCTCGGTAGGAACACTTTAATCCTGATCTGCATAATCGTGGTCATGACCATGATCCTCATCTTATTGTACAAGAAGAGATGTTATAAGGTAAGGAAAAGTATCCAAATGTGCATCATGTAGAAGGACGTATCTCGAAACATTAACATAAGATTAATGCAATGTGTCCGTTCAATCCTAGGTTATTCATGGATGGTTGATACTTTCATCACTTATGTTGCTTTTCATTTTTACGTACCTTTACCTAAAGTAAGTGTTGAGTTCCTTCATTCCTCGCCGTTTCATCGTGTGATCAGTGATTGTAAACTCTAACTCTGCCTGTCCAGGGAAGTTTTTCTGGCATACAACATTCCTATGGACTACATCACTATTGCAATATTCATGTGGAACTTCGGAGTAGTGGGAATGATTTCAATCCATTGGCAAGGACCGCTGAGACTGCAACAGGCCTACTTGATATTTATTGCAGCATTGATGGCGTTAGTATTTATAAAATACTTACCGGAATGGACAACATGGTCGGTACTCGGGGGGATTTCCATTTGGGGTTAGAGTTGCATTTCTGTTGTACTGTTTTGTTAGAAGTAGAAGTGTAGATTCGCACATTAAATTGATATGTTTTGGTCAACAGATTTGGTGGCAGTTTTATGTCCCAGGGGACCATTGAAGATGTTGGTTGAAACAGCGCAGGAGAGAAATGAACAAATCTTCCCCGCACTCATCTATTCATGTAAGTCGTCCAGATTGAATGAGCCAATGGGTCTCAAAAGAAAGCGAATTCATTCAATTTCCCATTCCTATTCCAGCTACGGTAATGTACGGAGTTGTGAATACCGCCAGCAGCGAAGATGAAGTTCCTCCGCCTTCAACAGAGGCAGCTGTCCGGCCCAAACGGAAGGATCGAACCCGGAGGGACGAAGGCAATGGAACTACTGCAGCAAATTCCGGCGCAGCTGGAGATGAGATGGACTCCGGATCTGGCTTCACTCCTGCTTGGAGGGATGGCATGCAGAACAGAGTCGAAGCAAGGCGTGAGAGGATAGCTGCATCGGAATCAGCCGCTACTCCTAGACCGAGACCCGCACCAGCACCAGTGAGGCCAGAAAACCAATGGATGGACGATGAAGAAGAAAGTAAGGCAGATTAGGCCGATTTCTTGCTCCGCGCAAGCTGACCTGATACCAATTTAATCCGATGTCTTAACGCGTCATGCCCTGGTTAATAGGAGGTGTCAAACTTGGATTGGGTGACTTCATTTTCTACAGCGTTTTGGTCGGGAAAGCTTCCTTTGACGGAGACTGGAATACAACGTTGGCATGTTTTGTCGCTATTCTGATTGTACGTGAAGGCATTCTTTTGAACCTCAAGTGAAGTGAAGGTCAAATGAATTATAATCATTCAAATCATTTACAGGGCCTCTGCTTGACTCTTTTGTTGTTGGCGATTTTTAAGAAGGCCTTGCCGGCTCTTCCGATCTCAATAGCGTTTGGATTGGTATTTTACTTCACAACCAGGAAAGTGGTCACTCCCTTTACGGATCGATTGGCAAGCGACCAAGTATTCATATAGCTCCCCAACTTTGGTCTTTGACAAATGTATGAAAGTCTAATTTTATTCAATTGTGGGACTTTAACTTTCATTGTTAACTCTAGACTGAATTGAATTAACTACTTAGTTTGAGGAATTCATTTGTTTCTAGTAAGTTATTAACACTCCCATTATCGATTGGACAAAATGCTTGAACTAGATATATAGAATTAACGTTTCGCAGGGTCGGATAATTTATTGTTCATTGATTGAGATCCCCAATAATTTATTTCACAAGGTATTTTACAATAAAATGAAATCGTAAAAATAACGGGAACACGTGTCTATTTTTCTCAAAAGCTGAATGATGGTATTGGAATTCTTTTCAAGGGTCTTTGTGTGTTGTCGGAAGACTTCGCTTCAAGGTATCTTCTCAAAATTTGTTCATGGTACAGCTTCTCCTTATTGCTGACTTCAAACTGGAATCTTTTCAACTTCTGAAAACCATATTCATCATTTACCATACAAATTGTTCAATGGTGTTTTATCGGATAAGGTCCAAATAACAAACCCATTTACTTTTTCTTTGATCCTGATTTCCTTTTCACGTGCAGGAAAATTTTGCCGAAGAAACTTCAAATGAAGTTCTTCCAGCACTCCGTTCCCGAAGTATCGCTCGCAAACTCGTTTAAAAGTGTCTTTAGCATCTTTTCTTGATCGAAACCGTACGAGTAGTTCAATTAATTGTTCTATGAAAATGGTTACATCGAAGTCTGACTCCATCGCATGAGCCAGCAGCCTTTCAAAGTGAGTCAAGGCGTTTTCTCCAAGCAGTTGCAACTGCCCATCTGCAAAATAAAAGGGCAGTTGGTAAGGCATTATCTTTTAACAAAGTCCCAAGCGACTGGTATACCTTCAGCACCAGTTTCGCACTGTAGTTCCTTCTTGTAACAAGAGTAGTGATAAACTGCTTCGAAGAGATTTACAACAAGATCTAATAGTTTTCGCTTAGTGTTGAGCCGATAGTAGTCAGGATGATTGTACTTGTGCCCTGGCTTTATCCGTTCAACCTGCGAGCCAGCGCAAGAGAATTGCTATAATTCATTTTAATCCAATGACAACTCGGGCTACTCGAGATCAGTTTACCTCATCACGAAGAAAATTATAACCATCAAGAAACGCTCCCTTTTGAGTAAGCCACGTTGCAATTTCTACTCCGGCTCGATGTGTTAGTGGCAGAAAAGATCTTGTAACTCTGGAATAAAGTAATGCGCCGACGATTTCTAAATTCAGTTAATCATGGTGGGAAGCTACTACTACAAATTGATTTCAGATCTTACTCAGCGAATTCGAGTAATTTCTCGACATTGTCCGGAAACACGTTCACTGTCGCTAAAAATCCTCCCTATTCGGACCAAAATTTGTAATATCAACCGACAGTTTTAGCCACCAGCATTTCAACTTACAGTCCACACCAGATGGAAAGCGAACATATTATTCTGATCTTCTGCGACCCCTTCTGCACTTTTGCTAGCAAGGGCCCAGTTGTGAACATTCATCGCGGCCCTGAATGTTTCCAAATAAATGGTTTTCCGCGTTTGGTACTCATATATTCCAACTACAAAAGGTGTAAAGCATTTAATGCACAAAACATTGACCAGACCAGGAAAGTAGATACTCACGATCTTTACGTGAACTAGCGGCCATGCGCTTTTGAAGTAGAATTTCGTAAACACTCGATGATGTGACATCCTGCCGCATTCGTTTCTAATTCAAAATAAATTTTTTTGCGAACTTATTTCATCTCCGACATTAAAGTTTAGTGGACAGAGGGCTGCAGAAAGTGTAGTACCGCCGGGATACGAAGGGTAAGGGGTCTTCGCATGGCGCCAGGCGAAAAAATTGATTTGGTACCGAAGATTTCGGTAATTTTCACACTTCTGCAGCCCTGAGTGGGCACTTACAGCAAATTTCCGCCTCTGCCATTCTTCATCCTTAGTTTCCGGTTCCTCTCTAGTCTCTTCCCTGTACGGCCTTTTTGTCGGTGGACGTTTGTACTTCCGGGGAATGGTCAAACCAGGGTTCGACTTACACCACTCTAAACTGTCACCATCAGCCTGCCTTTTCGTGTGATTGAGGCCAATTACGTAATTGAAGTACAAAAGTCGATGTGCCAATATTTCATTCCTGAGGTAATTCAAGTCTGGGTACGTTGCCAGATACTTTCTCCGTTCTGGTCCCAGACGTAGTGCAACCAGTTTCGTCTTTTGCTTGGCAAAGTATTGCTTCGATTTTAGATTCAGCAGATTATCTTCGGCATCCATTTTGTCTTTTGGCTGTTTTGACACGTTCAAGCAGTGTCCACCTTGTCGACTAATGACAGCCGAATAATCAATCGATCAACTCTTCACAAATCACGAATTGTGAATTTGTGAATGAACAGTACGTGTGAAGAATCACAAAATGAATTCAACTGGATTACTTTTGAAAAATGGCTTTCCCTCAAATATTGCGTAGAGGGATTTCTGTAGAAACAGTCTGTAATCAATTTGCCGGTGAACCTTTAATTTTTGCCAGTGGTATCAGTGATTAACTGAACAAGCATTTATACTAAATCGTAGAGCCACAGTGTCTGCTTCTCGTAATAACATTTTGAGCGTGATTACATTTAATTTGACTCTGTTTTGCCATTTTAACAATCGGGTGTTCCGCAGTTTTTCGTCATCTTTGTGAGAACCATACACGTGCGTTTTCAGCTTAAATCCTTGACCACCTCTTTCATGTGTTTGAGAGATGGCAACATAGGCATTGAGATCTTGCTCAAAACTCACAACAATTGAAGTTCGGCCTTTGTTCGCCCAGTGTTTCGCTGGTCAGGTATCACGCATTCACAAATACACAAGATAAGCGATGAGTTTCGTCAGTTCGAAAAGCGCTGTTGAAGAAGGTGACACTGTCATACTGTTTGTATCCATGAATTCTATGCATCCTGTGGAAGTTGTCCCCAAAATACGCAACCGCCAGGGACACTTGGTCGAGAACAAATTCAACACCTCGTACGGGATGCTGAGAGTTATGGATTTAGTGGGTGCCAAGTATGGCAGCCGAGTGAATTTGTCAAACGGGTGGGCATACATACTCCATCCAACCTGCGAATTGTGGACAAAAACTCTGCCGCATCGGACTCAAATCATTTACACGCCCGATATTAGTCTGATTATCACGGGGTTAGATGTCAAGCCGGGAGCAAATGTCATCGAAGCCGGTATGAAAGACATAGGCGTGTCATTGGTTAGATTAGTGTCAGCCAACCTGTGAATTTGCAGGCACGGGAAGCGGGTCCTTGTCTCATGCTCTGATTCGTGTCGTTCAACCCACGGGACACCTGTACACATTTGACTTTCATGAGAAGAGGGGCGAACTGGCTCGCGAAGAATTTCATGTAAGTGGCCGTGGCCATTTTCCAATCCGTATGGTTTTATTGGTTTACCAAATACAAGCCAGAGCTAAACACAGGAGTTTGTGAGAATTTGAGCTTTTTAGCCAACCAGGATAAACGATGAAGTGTTTCATTTTCTAGAAAATAAATTACCATAAAAGATTAACAATTACAAATTACGGAGTGTTTACATTCAAGAAATATGAAATAATGAAATTATGGCTGCCGCTTATCGCATTATTTGAACATAACTTATAATTTTATCATCAAAAGTGTGCTTTCATGTACAATATTTGAATTTTTAATGATACAGGAACAACATTTTCACATAATCTAGTCCCTGGTCTGGCTCCTTCGTCCTACCATTCAATTTAAATTCAATTCCAATAAGTTACCAACACTTCACAGCTTCACTTCAGCGTTCAGCCCTTATAAGTTTCTACCACATAATCATAATTTACTGTTTTGTGAGCTGCATTGGTGAACGTGTTATCATAATCATTTAATTTGAATACATTTCAGAAACACGGCTTAAGTCAATGGGTCACGGTAGGCCATCGGGACGTGATTTCAGATGGATTCAGTATGGTGCAGAAACAAGTGGATGCAGTTTTCTTGGATCTGCCAAGTCCGTGGCTTGTCGTACCACACGTTCAAGACATTTTGAAAAGAGGTACGGATGCGCTTTCTTCGACGAACGCGTGCGTAGTCTCACATTGACCCAGAACCATCAAAGCATCTTTTCTTCTAATAATTCAGTTCGTCATTTAAAGTTTTCGAACTTCGACTTGTTTGTTTTCAATCCAAAGAGGATTGATTTCTATTGATGACAAACCTTTCTAATCCCTCACTTCATGTGCTCATTTTGCATAACGGCCAGTTCTCTTAAAATGTTCGAATTTTAGAGTCATGTTGAACGCTGAATTGACAAACTTTTGCCTACTGCCGACTCCAGCGTGAGTGTCGTTCAGCAAATGCTGGACATAGAAAGGCTGGATGATGATAGTGGAGATAATGATAGGCGTCTTTGACTTGACTTGGCTGCATCTGCATTGCAATCGCCATTCATTATTATAAATAATTGGCCAAGTATCTCCAAATTACAAGTCATTTTCTTCAATGGAATAAACAAAATACTCGTACGCAGCGCAGAAAGAAATATTCCCAATGGCTGATTTAAAATTGCGGGTTTGTACGAGCGAGGAGAATGACCACAATTATTGTTGTGATAATAAGGTGTTAAAATATTAACTTCTCAAAAGAAATGGAATGCATCCTGCATGAAGTTTCTATACTTGTTGGTTGGAGCGCAGCACCAGGAATCAAAGGCCGGACCGTCTGGAGCAGAAATGTCGTGCACATTCTATTGTGCGTAGTATTATTTTTGCACTCGGCTTGGTTCTTCATGTGTTTTTGCGAAAATTATTTTCATTATTTTCAATTGTCTTTCAAAGTGTCATGCTGAGTTCTTAACTTCATCGTGAACCCACTCTATACTCTATTCTCTATTTGAAACTTAAAATGCGTAGATACGGATCCTGACAAAACTCTACAAACACTGATCACGATTTGTTTGTAATTTGAATCAATTGTGCGAAGATTAATAGGGTCATTTACAAACTGCATGTAACTGACTGCCCAGGCCTACTGGTGGATCTAAACAACTAAAGTTAGAAACAGTAACAGTAAATTGGAACTCGAATCATGATTATGACCGTGGCCCATGAAATTAGTTTGTATTTTTCGAGCTTTGGTTTTTCTTGTAAACGAAACCAACCCAGGATTCTATTCTGCTTTTTAATAATTTTCGAATAATTAGGAATTAACCCATTGTTGCAATTTGTATTGTGTTACACTATTTATTAAGATATTTTGGTTCTTGGGAGATTTTATTCGCACCCAACCTCTTTTGAGTCTTTTGTGCTGACGCCGCGTGAGTTGTACCACACACGCTTCGGTGAAATATCGAAAACTTTAGAATAATGACGAAAAATTGTGCACGAGTTCTTAAGAACTAGAAATATGTAGAGTATCTGCTACACATTCTTGTTTCACAAAGATCGCACACACCCCGAAATCATTTCTTAGATTAAGATCAGGAAGAGGATAATACAAATGCAGATCATTCATCATTCTTCTTTGCATTTTTCAGAACCATATCGAATTAACCAATTGCTCTGGTTTCGGGCGGCTCAACAATCAGTATATCGCATCGTGGCATGACATGAAATGAGCTGAAAACATCGGCGGGACCAGGCTCGCATAATACAACAATTCTGAGCAGTGTGTGCAATATTATAATTCAGACTCAGGCATGCGCGTGATTACAATGATGATATAGGACAAAACAAGACGAAACCAACTCCTTGTACGAATATCACGAAAAATTACCAGATTTTATGCACGATAATTGACCCGTGCATAATGTTTTTACCTTATTATTACCGTCGCTACGTGTAATTATGAGCATCAGTTTTTCGGAAGTGCACGTGCTTATTATTGCTTCGGCTCGGCCTCAGCCTCAGCACTGCACTACACCGACCACAATTGAAAGACTCGTTTGGCTTGAAGTAAAGAATCATCAGTAGGTGCCAAAGAAAGCATGTGAATTGATCCTGCTTGCGCACAAGTACGAGGCAAAACACAAAGTCACACAAGAGCCATAAGCTACTAATTAGTATTTTATGTTTGTACCTTCGCTCATTTCAAGACTTCAATTATGTATTTGCATTTTGTGAAAGAAGCTGATAACTTGATTTGTGGCCATGCAAATTGTACTCGAATTGCTAAAATTTTCAAATAGAATATTAATTTTTTAATAACCGCAAAGAAGCAGTCAACTTTTGAATTCTTAGGCCAACTTCAAAAATGGGCAAGTCTTCTGCTTTCATGTCATTTTATGTCATGAGAACCTTCTTTAATATTAAAACTTTCGGTGCACAAACTCAGTGCACTCAGTCACAATTTTTTGAGACCTTTTTTCAAGAGAAGGCAACAAGTAACTTTTCATTGAAGCTTCGAACGGGAGAATGACAAAAAATGAAGATTACTGAATCTCACTAAATCAAATTGAAATTGCACTTGCGTGATTCACAATGCATTCAAGTGTGTTAAATCGTAATGCAAATGCTCGCGTCGCATAACCGGTTGCTTGATTTTTGTGAAACAATTCCAAGAGAAATTAAATTTTACCGAAAAGAAATTAAAAAGATGCCATAAGGAAAAGCTGTGAGAATGCACGGTTGGTAGGTCAAGCGACCGTGTGAGAATTTACATTATTTACCAATTCGCATGGAACAACATTCCACATTCATTTAGATTTGCATTTACGTAACATTCTAGGTTTTAAGAGGTGCAACTTTGAGCAGCAGGATTTAATTTGAATTTTAGACATATTTTATGGCCACACCACATCGTCGTTTTGCCATGCAATTCAAAGCAACGTGCAGCATGGCGAATGGAAGTTATTCACCATAAAATGTACGGAAAATTGCATTAAAATGATTACTTAACTCTGAGACTTTTTATTACACGGTAGAGTTGGTTGGCTTTTCATCTTTCTTGTGGAGATGATTTTTAATGATAAAATAAGGCGTTAAAATCCCAAATTATTAAAATAGAAATTATCACCCTTTATTGTATGCGATATATAATGCAGTAATATAATTTAGAGAGAAGAAGGAGCCCACTGTTGTATCATTATTGCTATATTCTTCTCTGTGATAAAATTAAAAGCATTTGATAATTCTGGTAGATTGCATTATGTGAATGTGGACGACCGAATGAAGAATTTTGAGCCTTTTAAGACGCGCTTCCCTCATACTTTTCTTGCGTCGTTCTTGCTTTTAACATTTCCCCGTAAAATTGAAGGGTTTGCTTAATTTCTTCCGCCTGAGCGGGCCAACAGCCAACTCAACTAATAAATTGAATTATTGTGAGCATTTGTCGCCTGGTCGTCCTTCATTTTTTAATAAATATAAATGAATTTTGTGTTGTAAGCTGTAAACCCTTTTAATTCGGGACTGCTCAGCGCAACTCTTCTGCGTTATGGCTAGCCTGCCGCTGTTTGTCTGCGCATCACATCAATTATGTTTTATGTGGTTTGAATTATCTTCTACGTCAGCAAAAGTGCCGCTTGCCGCCTGCTACGCTTCCTTTTGTACTTCCAGGATTAATTCAATCATCATCATTTGCACGCAATAATATTTAAACGACCACAAACATCGAAATGAAGGATTAGCACCGGTATCGGTACACTTTGTACTTTGTGCGTGTGTGTGGCTTGGCTCTTATTCCACACTTCCATGAGGGTGGTGCATTATTGTGTAGTGCGTTTCGGAGGAACCAGGAGACTTATTCAGGACAAGATAAACAACACGCAACATGTTCGATGATTCAAACAATTTCACATGTCTGCGCCTTGAGTTGCAAGACGAAGACGAATTTACTTACTGAGTGCTTTCTCATTGCATAAAGCTCAGCTCTTCTCAGAATCGCTCGAGCTCATTTCAACCTTTTCACACATTTAGTCAAAAGCTTTCCTGATAATTGTGAAACATCGGAGAATATACGAAAAGCGTTTAAGAGCAGGGCATTAACTCAGAACTTTGTTTCGAAAGACGCCATCCTCACTTTAATTACGGTTCTAAAACGATTGGTGGCTGAAGCCAGGCAGGTAGACAAGGCAAGACGTTTTAATTTATGAATCCATTTGGTATCTTTAATTCACAATTTTTTATTCCAAAAATGCAAATTGTACGAGGCAGTCACTCATTCAGATATTTAATAATGTTGAAAAATGCTTCTCGTCTCGACTCACACTTCTTTTCTCCGTCTCCAACAAAGAAGCTGAGAAAAATGTTTTCGTCTTTGTGGGCTCGGTTGACTGACTTTGTTGTCTTTTTGACATATCTCTGGGAGTTCTTATTTTCGCTTCGTCTCCATCATCTTCTTGTGAGGTTGTGCACAATGGATGGGTGATGCCAGTATGCCAGGTAGATTTAAATCCACTATCCACGGGAATTATCCCATTTTAACAAGTTTGGCGTATGGTTTGCGCAAGAATAAGACTTAACGAGCTCGCTTATGGCTTAAACTTTAAATCCGAGGACGAGAATGCATGGATGACTGTACTGTGCGTCAGAGTTGGAACTTTGGAGTCAGGCGTCCGATGGAATTCAGTGCACGTGCCATGAGCATCTCAATCTTAACAGAACACCCGTACGGAAATCCACAGTTTCTTGGCAAACGGAAGGGTTTGATTTTTACCATTTCCCTTAATCGCGCCGCGCAAACCAGATTTACTACTTTAAATTTTTCCTACTTTCGAGAAGACAAGTAAGTGTGAGAAGCCAACCCATGATTTTATCATTTCTGTTGGGGAAAGAAACTACGAAAAGGGCCTTTCCTGTATGCCATGCCAGGTCTTTTACGATACTGATTATGATGCTCTGCTCTTGGGTAATAACATGGTAGAAGTGCATCGAAGGTTCAATAGAAGAGGACACACACTGCATGATTAAAGATTTGTCGAAGAGCAAGATTTCTGACTCCACAATTCAAATTCTCAGTAAAAAAAATTTATGTTTTATGACGGCTACGTCGACTGCGACTTACAAGCTTGCATTGTTTCGTTTTTACGTAACCTTTAGACATGTGATCGAGTTCCGAAGGTAAAACTCAGAGTCTACATCAGAAAAGGCTTTGACGACACGCTTGCATTAAAAAAAAACTTTAGGGTATTGCCTCGTCGGTGTCTTTTTTTGCCGAAACCTGGCAATTATGCAACTGGCAAAAGTTGAGCTTTGAAACAGCCAGGCCTCAAAAGCCAGCGAAACAATGGAACGCGAAATTATGATTATTTCTAATAACCACTCCGTGCTTTATGAATCGTAAAAATGGTTGATGACAATCATTTCAGTTTTACGGCTTCCTATTCAGTATTCTCAACGCCAACAGGAATTGAGACTGAAAACGCAAACTTGATTTATTCGTGCATTTATTTGCTCATTTTTGTTATTTCAGGTGGTCGTCTGTGCACCTTCTCGCCCTGCATTGAGCAAGTTCAAAAAACCTGCGAGACACTGAAACAATCCCAGAATTTCATTCTAATCAAAACCCACGAAGTTCTGCAGAAGTCGTACTCGATTCATTCGAAAACAATGAACTCACTTAATTTCACACCTCAAGAAGTGCCTGGACCACAACAGAGCTCCTCGGAGTCATCGACGGAGCCTAAACGATTTAAACTTGCACCAATCAAGAAGGACCAATGCAAATTCCGGACGTTGGTTCCTCCGGTTCAAGTGCCTGGACACACTGGATATTTGACATTTGCAACGTTTGTACCAGCGGCAGTTTCAGGACCATCGGAGTCGAAATTGACGACAGAAACAACAGCAAGTGCAGATGACGAACAAAAATAGTTTTTTGAAATTCTTTTATTTACTTTAATAACAGAAATTAAAGATAATTTTTACATACTTTACATCGTTTATACCTATTTTTGGCAAGAGTTGCTAAATAAACCTTACAATACAGCAATATTTGGTGTAACATTCACACGAAATTATTACGCTTTTATCATCTGAGATTTCAGCAGCAGGTTCTTTCGTAACGTATCTTCATGTTATCTACGCATTAATTACGATTGCCTTAATTAAAAATTGCAAACAAGCCCACTAACAGTATTCATAAATTAAAGAATTTTGCATCTCACAAAATATTGAACAATGGGCGCTATACAAATACCCTTCTTGTTTACGGCTACATTATTTTGGGAAATTATTTACAGCTTACCTATTTTTACTTAATTAGGTGTAATTCGTCCATATACTTTGTAATGTACCGTCTATTCGTAAAATGAAAGTTGCATAATTATGTAATTCTCTTTAAAATAATAACAAAACGTGAATGTTCCACTTTGGCTCGTAGCTCCTTTAATTTACAAGTTTTTGCTTCCTTGGACGTGGACAGTGGACGGATCAGATTGCGTGCATATTGCCTCTTCTTCGAACCATATGCATTTGGCTTTAAGTATTGTCAGTGTTTCAAGGCGGATGATGTAATGTCGCAAAATAGTGATGATCATTAGTGACAAAGGATAAGATTAATGATCAATGTAATTGCGCAGCGGAGTGAGATTTTGCTTTTAATTATGCTGGTTTGTTGATGCCATTTGTAATTACTGAAAATCATAATCATTACGTCAAAACTCGTACAGCACAAGCACAATTTAAGTGTTCAATGCTACTTTCTTGGAAAAATTCACTGGAAAAACATTTCAAGGAATTTCTCACTGAGGAGTGGCAGATTAACAAAATCTCGTAATCTTGCTATTTTGCAATCACTGAAAGGTCCGTCAAGCAACTCATGCACCACATGGACTAATTATAGCTCTCAACTGTCTTGATTGAGTTACCAAACTGCTTTCAAGTGGCTGACAGTTGAATGTGGGTTAGAACTTCACAGACGGTCAAGTCACCTGATGATTTCTAATGGGCAATCAAGAATATTCGAGTCAAATTGTCATCGTCAAATTACAGATTCTCCCACTTCGCTGACGGTCGAGTCTCCTCGTGCTCTAAAAGATCAAAGAAAGAAGACGCAATTGATTAGGGATGCGAATGAAAAATAAGGCATATGCTTAACTTTATGATGCCGGCTTAGTTTGCCGGTTGCCTTCGGTTTGTACTTGCGCAAGGACGATTTTGTGCCCTGTGAGCATCTTGCGCGTATGATCATATATTATCGTGCGGGCGTGTGCGGAATAAAATCTGACTTTAAAGGTTCACCCTTTTACTTTTAAAAACTACATAATCGTAATGTAATTCCAGAACGGTACTCGCGTCCGCATCCATACGTCCATTTACATTGGAAGGAATGTAGACCGTGGGAAACTGAACTCGAACATGAAAGAGTTGAGCAGACACTACCCGACTCCAGAGGAACAAACATCAACATTCCAATTTTTTACTATAATTTACTACCACTTAATAACACAGACGTATTCATATTTGAGAAGAGATCTTCGCTTCGAAGCGTCGCGTCTGTTCGCTCTCGTGGGCTTTCGTAGCATAGTAGAAAGCGAAACAGGTTGAAGGAGACCTGCAAAGCAGTCTGAAGGGTCTCGCCCCGTTTGTGAAGTACTCATAAATAATGTTCGGCCTCATCGCATCATCTTTTCTTAAGAAAATCCGATCTATATGCTTTGTTGGAGGTACAAAGGAAGGACACGTTCTTAAATGAACTGACCTAAGGAATGAATGAGAAAGGCAAAAAGTACCTCGGTCGCAGTGAGAAAATTTGCGACTCATTCGAACAAAACGCCAAAGACCGGGAAGAAATATCAAAACTCGGAAAGACTTTGCGAGTGCGGTCGCTGCAATTATTCATTGCTGGTCGAGACGGAGTACTCGAGTCAAGAGTAGAAAAAACCAGATTAAGATCGACTCATATATTTTATAAAAATAATTTATAAGACAGTACCGAGCCCAACTTCTCGTATCGCACATAACTCAATTTTTTCGCGTACGCTATGGATAATGTGTTTAATAAAAATTCAAGTTAATACAATTCCTGCCTCCTTCGTTCTTTGTGTATCTCGTTAATTCCTAATAATCTAAAAATTCATCGTGACACAGCACATAAACTCGTTTCAGCCGTAAACTCACAATTTACAACCACACCGTAGTTATATCGTAGCCGCGTTATGAAACACAAGCAAGACGGATTGCGGAGGTATAAAAATTACGATTAAAGATTTCAGACCCATGTATCACTTTTCCATTGTTGCTGTTGCTGCAATGAAAAGAAGCAGACGCAGACAGCATTCCTGTTCCTAATTCCTGCCTTCTTTCGCTTGTGTTACATGTTGCACAGCACTGGGCACGGGTGAACTATGCGAACTGTCTTGCAACACGAGACGAGAGATTCATTATTGCTTGAATCCACCCAAAATAAGAAATATATGCTTGCAGTCTGCCCATCAATTAATAATTCCATCTATGTGCTCCGTGCAATGAAAATGTCCCACATCATCGACAATTCATTGCCGTGTAACACAAGCCAATATTTCAGTCCACATTCTTAAAACGCACACGTACGCGTATGCAAGATTTATTCCGATTCGAACAAATTGAAAACAAAGTCATTCGAAAAGCTGGTCACACCCTCTCGCTCGCAAGTCCGCAATGTAGCCACATTGAATTTTTGCATTTGAGGCAATTTCAGCGTTCTCCGAAACAATTACTCATGAAAAGTGCATCGATCAATCACCTCTTCCTTGTCTGCTCCGCTAATTAGTACGACTGTAAAGTTCAATTTCTCTGTTATTTATTGATGCAATCTCCCCATCGGCATGTCAGCGTCAGGCGTCAGCGATGGGTCTTGTGACTTATTGGAACTCAAATATAAAATATGGGCTGCAATCAACAACTCAGGTACTGCAGGTAAATTGTAAATTGGTGAGTGGATGGCAATAAAAACATGTCGTACATTCAAATTCACACTTTCGACTGCCGTCGAAGGATGCGATGATGACGCTCAATAACATTACAACGAGAAACGACGGCTGATGGATTTAATGATATGGTACAAGTTGCCAAGTACATGTTGCACCGCAACTACTACAAGGTACAAGAAGGCCAAAAATTAAAAAAGATAAATTGAGCTGGCTGGCTTCCTCCACAAAAGAACAAAGAAGAACATGTTTAGCACGAGTAAACGATGCAAGCGGTCGAGTGGAATCAAGTTTTTCTGCAAAAAAACGTAGAAAATCTTCGGTAAAGCACCGCTCGAGTCAGAGCACGTTCAAAAGTAGGCAGATACACGCCAGCCAGCGATGAGAAGGGAAGACGGAGAAGTCCTATCAATTTAACTAACAATCTCATAAGTTATGTTGGAGTACTTGAACTGAATTTTAATAATAAAATGAAAAAATTATACCGGTACTCCTTACAAGTTTAAAGACCAACAGAAGGAGTTGAGTCGAGTGAACAGCGTAGCTTAAACATGTTCCTGATCTTTGTGAGAAGATTCTCATTTTGCTGAATTTTACGCTGTAGCTTTCCTGCCGGTACCAGTTTTGAATGTTCATGCGTTAAGTTAAAGTCTGTGTTCCGGATCGGTGTTGTCTTTCTCTTGGAAAAAGTTGCTGCTCTTTAGAAATCCCACCACACAACATGTGGTCAAGATAACGGCGATGCGATATGATTTGATACGATACCAGATTTTATGAACTCATAAGCAACAGCAACATGAAGTCGGCGCTTGATTGTTGATTATAAAGTAATTCAGACTCTACATTTATAATTACATGGCGCGCCAGAGATTTTATGATGGGGATTCATACAAGTTTTTATGCAACAAGATGAATTCAAAGTACTTACCACCAGGATCCGACTCCGGGGTTGGCGGCAGTCGATTTTCTTTGTTAGGGCTCCCTGACTCGATGGACAAACTCCCCGTATGACCATTGTTGGTGCTGCTACCGCTTCCTATGCCAAATGTCAACAAGCCGGCGCCGTTAGCGGACGACGGATGAATACCAGTGGCTGTCGCAATGCCCGGAGTCATCATCATCATTGCGCCGGTCGCCGAGCTATTGTAAAACTGGTGGAGATAAGCGGTGTTGACGATGGAATTCTGCTGATGATGATAGGCCGCTGCCGCGGCGGCTACAACTGCCGTGCTGGTCGCTGATGGAACAATTGAATGATCTAACCCTCCCGATACGGAATAGGATTCGGTGCCGTTTGTCCCGGCAGGACTGCTCATCATGAGCCCATGAGAATGATGAAGACTATTGTAATGATGAGAATGGGCATGATGGCTCTCTCGGAGGTCTCCGTAAAACTGCTGCATATCGGGCACACGGTGAGATTGACCTTCCCAAATAGGAGATGGGGTTAAAGGCCAAGCGGCAATCGTCATGCCTTCCTCTTTAAGGGCTAACGGTTGATGACTATGGCTTCGTAGTGAACTCTTACTGCTCACCGCGCATTGTTCAGACCCATCAAGTTCATCGTGCTCCCCAGAACTCCCAAACATTTTGTGCAGCGTCCGACGGCTGTGAATGTGATACGAATACGGTGATACTGTTGAAACGAGTGTTCCGCCTCGTGTGTGACTAGTGGATGGGGTGCAAGGGTTGCTTGTGCTCTCCGGCATGAATCGCGTCGAGGAATTGCGGCTTGCCGCAGAAGATCGAGAATTGTTTTCTTGTGAAGGAGAGCTTTCACCAACCAACACTTCCGCGCTGTGATGAGCTGCTTTGGAGTGTTTCTTCTTTTTCTTTGGATTGCTTTCACCAGCGTTGCTACTGGTCTTGGTCTTACCGTTAGCATTTCCGTGCGTCGGCTGGGAGTTTGTGTCAGGTGGAAACATGGCCGAGTATTTGGTTTTAGACGTCCCACTTTTACGCTGATGTTTCTGAGACGCACTATTTTGCCCCGAAGAAGAGGAAGACGACGGTGGCGAAGTAAGAGAGCTCGGAATCGGCCATATTGTTGTGGACTGCTTCTGTATGCTCGAATTGTCTTCCGCTGCTGTAACATGATTTGTAACCCGATGATTGGCAGAAGCCGAGTCAGCGCCATACGGGTAATGGGAGTGCTGATTAGGTGTGACCCAGTACGATGATGTTGCGCCAGGCGCAGAGTAGCCGACATTTCCCATTTGATACTCATACATTGATGATGCAGCTAGACTGAAATCTAACGGCGACTCCTTCGTGGCCGTAGTGATGCTACTGCCGTTCGTTTCATAGGCGTGAGAATGAGGGTGAGAGTGATAGGAGTGGTAGTGACCAGAGGAAGGGTAAGATGAAATGCTGTGAGGAGACTGAATTGTGGAGGTTCCGTAACCACTGCTGACACCGGTGCTCCCAATACTATTAGACTCTGGTGATGTCTGATGGTGGGACATTGTTGTGCCATTGCCACTCGCATTCGCGTACTGGTGGGTCTGAGGATGATGCAAATGGCTTCCATATGATAGTAGTTGTGTGCTGGGAAAGTATGCCGCGGCAGCAGCAAATCTTGTGGCTGCGCTTGGCGACAGCGTGCTCCCAGCCATGCCTGCCGCATCTTGGTAGGCTAGCCCGTACTGCAATTTGGTTTGAACAGTGTAGTAATGGTAGAGCCAAGCGTTGACTCGCATTACAGCAGCTTCTCGTTCACTGAAATCAAGAGAAATGAGCGTAATTATAGCAGTTGCAACAGTAAGTTGGCACCAATCGAAATTGCGCAGTGTTTCTTTCCTCTGCCAACTCCTTGTCACTTGAGAGCAACGAGGAGGAGATCTGCCAACTCGAAATGACACTGACGTGAAAATAATAACGTTAGGGAATCAGCAGCAATTGCTTTCGAACTGCGCTGCGCCTCGCATTTGCATTTACATATTCACACATCCAGTTCACTCGTCACGACCGAATCGAATGGGAGAAAGAGATTTCCTAATCGCTGCCATTACCTCGAAGGAATAATAATACAATTTCAAGAAACTCATTTTATAGATTCTCACATCTCACAATAATGAGCCAGAGCTCTCATTATGCCTGTGCTGCTGTTGTGTTATTAATTTTAAGTACGAATATTATTATGACAAAGTAGTTATCAAACGTTGACTTTATTCGTCGCCCGGTGTGTTTATAATTTCTGTTGACTTTCAATGGGCTTCTCGTTAAGTCTATCACTGCTGCTGTTGCAGCTACTGTAGGGGGTCCGCGAGCCAAGAGAATCCACTCCAATTTAGAGTCGCGTAAACAAACAATACGATAAAATACTTGGCACCTTGAGAATGGTTCAGCTTTACTTCAAGCTGGCTGAGGCTTAGAGCTCGTCTTCATTTTAATTCATTCAAAATTCAGTCCGGACTCAGACGCAACCTCGCAACGAAACGCAGGCCCAGGCAAGGCTCCAATTCATAAATATTCGACCCAACCGACGCTACGCTACGATGTATGAAGTAGTATCATCTTATTCAAGGGATTTTCTGCGTATGTAATTGAATAAACGATGAAATGGCACAATTTTAAAGAAGAAATGATAATACAAGAATGGATGAGAATAGACTTATTTTGTGCTCTGTATTGGATCACACAAGTTGTTTTCTCTGCGTGTATTTGTGAGTTTACAAACACAACGAAATACTTCTGCTACTTAAATGGGCTCATTCTCAAAAATTCTTTTCTCTACTTGTTTATCAACTGTGGTAGATTTGGGGAGATGCTGAGCTCTTGTGCTTTGGGCTAAGGTGGTGCCCGTGCCACACTAATTTGAGGTATTTATGAGAGAATTGTACAATTTTGGACTGTCATTCACATTTATAGTGTATCTGATTTGAAGCATTTCTTGAAGTAGCACAGCAAACATCAACTTATCTTATAATGTGGCATGAACGTTTTAAATTCTGAATCCTGAATGAAGTGACCTGAAGAAAAAACCAAAAGCCCACTGCAACCTGCAACTGGTTGATGGTCTCCTTTCTCCTTTCTTAGACTACTGTTGTGGACTTGGGAATTTCAATGAGTAGACAATTTTAGTGAATCAAATGCCCCAGATTAAATACAGCTTTTAAAATCTGTCACTGTTTTCTGTAAACAATCGCTTTGAGAGTCTGATTCCTCTAGTTCAAAGTACACCGGCAATTGGCAATCATGCAATCAGAAATCATTCGAAGTTTGAAATGCCAATGCCATTGACTTCCATCAATTCCTATGCTAATTTCAAGCTCTCTGTTTTGTAACTAAGAGCCAACGAAATACGAAACGTAAAATTACACAACAAAGGCATTTCATTCATCAAAAAGATGGAATGAGCGATCTGGTTGGACTCCGAAACCACAGATAGAAACAGCAGCGAGGAAGAGAATGCGTAGAAAAACGTTAACCCTGACTGAGACAAAAAGGCAAGCAGACATGCTCGGATACATTTCTCATTGTTTCTAATTCAATTGTCTTCTTAATAAATTGTGCTCACTCTCCGTACATCCAAAGTACAAATTCTTGCATTCCATTCATTCTCACTCGCAACGCACTTCATTCCCAACCCGAACGAGCATTGCAAACGTGCGTTTGCTCGTGTGTAGGTGAATACGAATGGTCATCGAGATGGCCAATTAAAGTGAAAGCGATCACTTGCTTGTTGCTTGCTTACCTCAGGATTTGATTTGTGGCCACGATGACTGACTGCTGTGTTTGGCCTGTTGACGAATTGGCTGCCACTGCCGCTGCGGACGATGACGAGTTGGAATCCGAGCCATCTTTCACTTGAAGGACACAATGAACCCAAATCCAATCACCGTTTCTCTTCTGAAGTCGCAGCAGAAGTATGCAGCTTTTTTCCTGCTCTGATTGACTTACTACAATAGAAATTCAAAAGAGAACAATTAATATTAGATTGCATTGAGTGAGTGCCAACCTATTATTGTCAAATCAAATCGCAAATGGATTCTTGAGATTGAATAATGAAGACTTTAAATAGAACTGAATAAGCGAGGAAGATGGATTGGCTTGAGACATGAAAAGTGATCAAAAAGAATGGAGACGAAGGAGGATGAGATTCCGTATCCACATGCCAGGAGAGGACGGCGAACAAAATTAAACGATACATCATCAAATCTTGTTCGTCCATCATCATCAGTGTCATCATCTCATCACCATTAACCGATACGGCCGGTACGTGTGTAGCGAAATACGTTACAGATCAATAACAGTTAATATCTTGGGCAACCTATGCCTTTGAGTGACGTCCCAATAACAACTCAACTCATCTTCATCTTCGACCAAGATTGAGACTGAAGGTGAAGAAGCCTTCCAGCTATAATTCTTCCTGTAATGAACCTAGTTTTTCATCCCTCGGTGTACCGCAACGCGTACTTGGCGAGGACAACTATATCACTATCGCATTGCTTTGGCCGTGCCAAGAGTTAACGTTAATAACTTCAAAACATAAATGAGCTTGTCAAACGGATGGAAGAGTTGAAATTACATCTAATATGATGAAAGATAACAACAAATCTCTCGACATTTACCACTAACTGTCTACTCTACTCGGAATGCAGACAGAACGGACACGGACTTTTTGGCTTGTCTCGCCTCGCCCTCTTAAAATCAAGATTGTTGTCGTATCATCTTCAATAATTTAAAAGTTCAGCTTCCTTTTAATCATTAACATCATTTACGACACGCTAGTTTCTAATGATATTTTATATTTTTTTTGCGCTGCCTTGAAGAGATTTCCTGACAGCTCTATATTTGATTCCTTTGCGAAAAGGCCACTTTACTGTTTACGGCTAACGGGGTACGCAATCAAAGATTAAAGACTTTGAACCTGCATTGCGTATTATTGCATTCAATTTAGCAACCGAACGGTGGCCCCAGTCACAGTCCATCATTATTGCGAGATGGGAGCAGCACAAACGTAAATTATGATATCAAGATTACGTAGGCACCAAAATTGAGCACGTAGCCACGCAACTTTTCAGATTCTCACGCCATCGCCCTTTTTCAGATTATTATGATTACCATATTAGTGAAATTGGATTAAGTTGCTATTTGTTGCTGGTTGCTGTTGCGCTTAATTGAATTGCATACAGAAATCATTTCGCTTTTCATGCTTCGCATTTGCAAAACAAAACCTTTCTATTTGTATGGCCATATTTTCACGGTTCGCATTAAAACAAAAAGGCAAACGCAAAGTCGTGACCAAGTCGCCAATGGGTTTCTACTTTGAACAGATTGGGTACGCTTTGGCTTTGTGCAGTTGAGTTGTCATGATGAGACGATCACGCCTGACGTGATATACCCGACCAGGTCATAAACTCATTAAGTGTGGAAGCGATGCGATGGGCGATATCTCAAGCGAAATGCACGTTAAAAAATTAGTTCTTCATAATGTTAACATCTACGATCGATCAGTAAAAGCGTCCACAAATGACTTTTGACGACGGCTGAGAAATCACAGGGACAATGGGAACTTACTTAGTCGGTGCTTATTTTGAGCTTCTCGCATGTAACTCCAGTGAATAAACCGGTACCATGAAGTTCCTCCGATTTCGGATCTTGTGTAGCCCAAGTAGTATTCCGCACTGTCAAGAAGAGAAGAATCGAAATGAATAAACCTGTATCATTTAATTCTAATTTCCGGTGACTACTTTTAACGCAATTAGAATGACGATGATGCTTCACTGCGCGGTTCAAAACAAAATCTTGTTATTAAAATCAAGGCCAAATTAAAGTTAAGTACAGTCTGATATATTTTATTCCATATCTTATAACTGTGAAGAAAAACGAGTGTATACACGGCGTCCTGTTTTACTAGCAAAGCAAAAGCGTTCGTGCTGTTTACCTTTCTCAACTCTCTCAACTTCTCAATACTAAACTAATTCATAACTTCTGATCCTTGCTACGTGACATGACACGACGCGATACAAACTAAAAATTAGGACGAGAATTGGGACTCGGGATTGTGACGCGCACTCATTTCATTCTGTCAGTACTGCAGTTAGTTGGAAAACGTTTTGAAGACAACAGCAGCAGTCAAATACGTTAGTTTTATCACTGCTGATTTGGTCAATTTCGTAGAAAGATTCTTCTAAGTTGGAGTTGGAGGTCAGACTCAGGTCAGTTAAGAGCACCAATTAAGTACAGCTGGTGTCCTAAGCCTTCTGAAGCCGAATCGAGCCATCATGTCATACGCAAGTCGAGCTGGACTGGAAGTTAGCGGCATCTATCAACTGCGCACCTGTCCATATAACCCTGCGCACCAGGTTGGAGTCACCAAATTTCCGATGCATTTGGCTAGGTGTCAACAGGTAAGGTTGAAGTTAATGTGATTCGGCTCCGTCACTGATTGATATTTATTTTTTAAGAAGAGCATTCACATTGTTAATTAAACTCATGTGTTGAATTTCAAAGCGAAACCCGATGCTGGCAGCGAAAATGGAGATCTGCTTCTACAATCGCACCCATCACGTCTTGAAGACCGAAATGGCTCATCATTTGATGGAGTGTCCCGAGTACATGGAATTTCAAGCTCAAGCCAACGCTAGTGGACTTACCTGCCCGCCCGCACCACCGCTATGAAAGTTGGATTTACTGGAGGACAAGAAGCTAAACCGAAGGGACACGATTCTTTTGCACTTCAACAGACGTAGATTTACACTTTACAGTAAGAGGTACCATGCTAAATTAAATATTAGACTGGTTGATCTAAGAATTTTGATATTATGTTGGTTGATAAAGTAGTTTAATACCATTTTTTTGCGTTGTGTGTGTATTTAATTTCTTCACTCATAAACTTTGTAAAATGTAGTTTGGCATCATCAATGATTTCATTGTATTTGCATACATCAGAAATGCGCAATGAGTTTCAGTTAGCACACTTACTTTCTGTCAATGTGCATGAATTTCATGTCCATGGCATGGATTGTTGTAAATATATTTGTGGCTCCTTGCACCACGCATTCTCTGGTTTCTGGCATCGCCACCGGTGTACAAGTCGCGACGAACACGGGTTCGTTTCTGGAACACAGCGGAAGAAAGGACAGGAAATGGCCTTGCAGGAGCACCACCTGAATTAATCAAAGAATTTATGAATGTTGATAATGATGACGCATAGCATTTGGATCAAGCAAGACAAGAAAAGTCTCAATTGCATTGCAGTCGGAATGACGAACTTACTTTCTGATCACCAAATCTCATTTGTCTTCGAGCATTTCGTGAGACATTCATTCGACACAGAAAGACTCGCGTTTCTTCTCCCGGCGGATTTTGCATGTTCGTACTTCTGAGTAGTTCGCTCTGCACGGTCCCATGATCAGACTTGTCAATGATGTCATATACAGAGTCCCCATGGATCAGCAAATCTTCCTATGAGAGATGAGCAAAACCAGGATAAATAAATAATTATCAATGTCACACGGTCACATAGTTGATTTTCGAACTTTACTGGCAGCGCTTTTCCTGTCGTTTCGATTACGCAAAACTTGCAAGTTGATCAGGCTACATACCTTGAGACACATACAATATGCTTACTTTGTCTCGATGACATTAATGGTTGCTGTCATAATGCCAACAACAAGGAAGGTTATTTCGACTACTATCTTCGCCTCCATCTGGAAAGCGTCAAGCAGTACATATTTGGTATCCTTGACCAAAATATTATGGATGACACTGATTCAGAGTCAACCGGTTCCGAAGTTTCAACTCCTGATGTTTGCGACTGAACTTTGCTTAGTTATTACTCCTTACATTTACATAGTACATTGTTAATTCTTTGTGTTAGTTCCTCGTGAAAGTCAAATCTACCATGTTAATACAATTCTTAATTTAGAAATGAAACAAACAAATGAAAACTCCTGTGAGAGACAGGACAGAAATAACATTAGTCTTTTCTACACTGAATACCTGCGCCACGGAGCAGATACCTGAGACTCGATCAAGATTTTTGTACTTTTTGTTTTAGAATCCTCTGATAGCATCGCGCACGTCATAAATATAAATACCATCGATGCCTTTTTGTTTTGTCTCCCTCTCTCCTCGTCATTCATCTACTTCTCTCCTCTAATTTATAATCTCGCATTAATACTCAGCACAAGGCAGCAGATGAATGGTGAAGTGGACGAGACTTGAGAAAAGGATGCAGTCAGTTAGTCTTTAGAGTCAGTAAGGCATTAAAAGTAACATTATTCTATTATTATTTGGTTCAGTCGCTCCACGGGAGTCAGAAGGTATCTTTTCTTGAGTTTTCAGATCATTCACATAAATGATGCGGGTATTGTTATCAGATCCCATTTTCTAGATTCAATGTGTCATCTTCCTTACTTGGCATGCAAAGAATTTGACTGATCTCCAAAAAGAATTCCATTCCAATTCAATCTTAGACCAAATAAAATCACAATCAGAGAGAATTAAGAGCACTCAACTTTCCATAAAGTATCGATAATTTTCAAGCTCATTTTCGGCATGTGCTCTTCAAAGTACGTTCCTCGGGGTCTCGTTTTGGTGCGCTACGGGAACTGAAGTATTAAGCCACAAGAGAAATGATCACAGTGAAAAGACTCCCTGACGCCAACTCGCAGGGTATGAAAACGTAGGTGGTCAGTCGTTTATCAGCGAATAGCATCTCCGATTGTCTTTAAACCACAAACACATCATTTATTATTATTACCCAAGACGCGCTTGTAGTCAGTAACTAATACTGCATTATGAAATCATAAGATTCCGCTTTCAAGGGGCCTCAACTTACGACCTTATGCGAAACAGTGCTGGAAGTTAAACTTGACTCAAAGATGAGCGCATAGTAAGCGTTGTAAAAGTCGTTTTTGAAGCTTTTCGAGCAGAGTGAAGTTTTCAAATGATGCGTGTCTCGAATGGAAAAGGATTAATGCCAGTGCAATCTTTCAGAGGATTCAGAATTAAAATATTTGCAAGCATCATCTGCATTTAAAACGATTGTGATTTTGAGAATTTTCTAAAAATTCGCCCATTTAGCATCAGCGTTTCTTGCTTGTTAAGCGGATTTGCGGATTACTCCAATTAAGTTCACTACTTCGAATGATATCTCGAAGTTTGGTACTTGCAATATAAAACAGAGCAAGAGGGGACGAAGTACATCTCAATCAAATTGCTTTTGCGGCACAAGCAGGAAGTGGAACCACCACCAGCAGAAATTCAATTGTTTGCATTGCGTGTGCCACGAACGAATCAAAATCAGTTGTAAAACATGCTAATTATTCACAACTCCCTTTGCCGACAGCCAAACAATGCAATTACAAAGGAGAGAATGGGAAGAACAAACTTTTGATGTGTGTACGAATTTGATAAATGCCATTCTCAATCCTTTGCGCAAGGCAGCGCGCACACGCACGTCGCCTGTAGCATTTAGCATCTGATCTCATAAAGCCAAATGATACTTTTGTAAACGCCCAAAATGTAAATGTCACTTTGGATATCATTTTACGTATTTCTCAGCCGCAACATAAATATGAGCCGCAGTGGGGGTTTGTTATTTCACTCGCAGAGAAAAGAAAGCCCTGCCTCTTCTCTTCAAAATGAAATCAACTAATTTTTATGAGTTCATCATCTTGTCCACGTTTAGCCAGCAGCAGTCAGCACTCGGCTCTTTCCCTCTGCACTGCACACCGCATCGTGGCTGCCTTTATTGCCAATCAAAAATCAATAACATGGTTTTAATCTTCCACTGTTGGTCCGCCAGCTTTTCTTTATAATTCGCCGACAATCATCGAGGATGAAGTCCAATTTATGTAGGCCTTGTTGTGCAATGTGATTCAAAGGAGAACAATTTGTGAAATCTTTGCGCTTCATATTTTATGCTAAGATCCTGAATTAATTTATCTTATTCTAGTTCGTCCGGTATTAGTCGCTTGGTCGTGGTTGTCCACCCAGTGGAAATATAAATAATGAAACAAGGAGATTTTGATTGTGAGAAAATCTTAAGGTAATGATTTATAAAAATGTTGTGGGTTCGCTTTCCTCTTCTTGCATAATAAGTGTTGAGTATGATTTGATTTATGCTTGTCTTTGATCTAGTCCTAAGGACGCTGTGCAAAGCAGAAGAGTGAGGCAGGGTTTATTTATGAAACCGGCAAGGGGCCCTTATTTTTGTTGTTCCGAGATAATGTAAACATTAGGCTACTCTTTGTGTAGCGGGATTTCACATCTTCACAGGTTTTATCAAACTGAGTTGCACTTTCAATTAAGGTTATAATTTTGTAGCATTAAGGCTCCGCTTTCAGAGAGTTTGAGTTTATTTGAGACTAACCCTTTTCATTTCGTTAATGATACTGGTCAGAAAAATCCCTGTCTGCCGTCTCTCTTCGCCTTTGACAAGTCCGACAGAAGAATAATTCATAACAGTCTACCAAAATTGAAAGTGGCCATTCTTCGGAGACAGTTTCTTTAATTAGTGGGAATTGCCTCGAGTAATGACAGAGCGGAAAAGTTTAGTTGCTTATTGTCACTTCAACTCAAAGGACAAGAGCAAGATAGGAACTTTCCAATTTGAATTTTCTCACCAGTATGAATTTGCGCCAGGCACCTACAAATAGTTGCTGGCCTGGTCGGTTCCAAGAATTCTGGAAGTTTTCGTGCAATAATTCACGCGCTTCCATTCAGATTTGCAGTTCGATATCGTGATTCGACATGTGAGCTTAGTTTTGTCTAATTTGGATCGACTGGCACATAACAAGAAGCCACCCAGACACCAAACAAACAAAATCATCTCCCTTCGTGAAGAGATTTATCATCGTGGCTCGGCTTGCTTAAGGAATGTTTAGGGTAACAATGCGCGATGAATGAGTACACGCCGCAATAACAATGCCCAAGTTAATTCTGCTAATAATTGATATTGCACCAAGCATCAGAGACGCATTGCACTGCGTATGCGTATGTTATTTCTCCAGGTGGTCCACCTGTCGTTTCCATTCATTAAAAGAATCCCATCGCTATCAACCTGCGACTTACGTGGAGGCAGCAGCACTCGCACCGCTCAGCCCGTAGAGTTTGGTTTAATTGATTCAAAGTAAGAACCACTGTATGCACTCATTGTTGGAGTTGGATTTCACATTAATAAAAGAGCCTTCATGTATTTTATTAGATAATAATGATGATGACGGTGACTATTCTTTCGCATCTTCTCCCTGCACTGCGCTGTACGCTTTGTCCTCCTGGATTAACAGCTTACGCTGATGAGACTGGCTTAGCGTAGGAAGGAAGGAAGGGATTACAATTTACTCGCTGCTTTGTGCCGCTGCTGCTCCTTCGCATTCGCATCTTGTAAGTACAACAATAAAAAAATTGACTGGCAGAAATTCTAATGACGAACATAAAAAACCACTTTCCCATGGCATTTTCACCAGCGCAAGACAAAAGATCAGCAGTCGAGCTGCGAGAAGAGCAGCAGAGAATACATGTTGACGACGACGACGACGAGCAGAGTGAATAGTAAAATAAAAGAGTTACTCAAAATTCAAATTCAAGACGACCACGACGAAGAGATGAGAGGCGGAGGGAACTTTACCTGCTCCTGCCGGCATCAGCAAGAAGCCAACAGAAGTCCAATTACGTTCTTTATGCGATGAAATTGAAGGATTAAGTCCAAGCTCAGGCAGTCGCCGTAAAAATAGAATCATGGTGTTAGTCTGGCTGCGTTGTTTGTTGGAAACCCCCCACATCGCTTATAATTGATCAACAATACGAATACAAAGCAACGTTCGTTATTATTGTTATTACAGGGCCTAATTTGTATTTTATGATGAGAAATCGATGCCCTGTGCTATATGCTTGAATTAAGAATCCTGTTTTCAGTTTTCAGACATTTTCCAGGCCGTCAGAGTCTCGAGTCGACTGACACTGCATGTAGATTACAGTGATCAAGATATTGAGCTTGTACCGTGCTGTATGCTGCGCTCCGCTCCGCAATTCTAAATGACTCCGCGTTGTGCTGCGCCTTTGCCAGAAATGGTTATGATACGACAGCATCAATGTACTCCTTACTGCATAAGGATTTGAATCTGATTCCAATAGGTCACTGTCCAAAAGGCCAAATCGTGCTCAATTTAGACGGGAGCAAGATATCATCATCAGAGAGATCACAAAAGTAGATCCTCCTTGACGATTTATAGGCACAGCACAGGCACAAGCGACTGGCAAACCAGAATCAGAGCGCTGAACTTAGCTTCGCTTTGCAAGAAAGGAACTTTCGGCCATTGTGCTTTATTGGAAATTATACTGCGAGCACAGCATTGCACTGCACTGCACCACAATGATTACATGCTAAAAGATTTTATGCATAGTAATTATTGTTATTATCAAAGGCAATAATTCAATCTGTAAATCTCTTCCTCTCTCCTTGAGCCGTAATGTTCTGAAATTGATCTGGTGTACTTACGAAAGTATTTTGAATAGAAGAAAGGAGGCAATGGCAAGCAGACAGAATTTATTACTAATCTGAGTCGAGCGTCTTCTTCATGACTTGTTTCTAGATGTCGATCCTACCTGAGTGCAATTACAATGATACCGATGCAGACGCTCTCCGAGTAGAGTTCAAGATCCAAATCTTTCGGCCAGGCAGGCAGACCAATCTGGCATTAATATTAACATTAGGATTTAATCTTTTATACTTTACATTGGAGTGTATTTTTCTTCGCGAAAGCATCGGAGACAAATGAAGATGGATTGTGTTTCAAGACGATGGGACGCGACCAGTCTACGACAAAAATGCAATAATGCAACTCTACGATCTCGGAGATTATTGTTCAGCTAAATCTGAATTGAATTATTCGAGATTTGTTTCCATTCAGCTCCTGTTCCTGTTGTCTGTTTGTCAGTCAACGATGAGGTCAATGCATTCATCGCTTTCACGTCACATGTGGAATTTTGGATCTATTCTTGTTCGAATTCCAAGTCAAGTCATAAAGTCACGTCATTTGAAATGAGCAATTCACAATTAAACTGGCATGCTACAATGGAGCATGGCCGTCCAGCAGGAGTTGGCAGCAGGTGTTCGAAATCTCACTTGTCCACATTCACTTTACATAATAATTGTGATTCTTCATCGTCTGCGAGCATAATTTTAGTAAAGAATGCACACTTTTCACAAGTCGCTTCCATTGTCGGCACTCTTTCGCTTATTCGGTCGACAACTTTCAGACCCTTTTATTAATAATCATAATTATGATTATGCTGCGATGATTGAAGACTGTTGATTTTGCTTTACGGTTTCCACGCGCAGTCTGCCTTTTAAAAGAAGCAGTAAAGAGCAAACAGATGACGGGATGGACTCTACGACAATACAAACCCATGTTCATCGGCTCAACATTCATTTCTAATTCTAACATTGGGGAAGTAAAGGAAAAGCTTATCGGACTTTCTTTGATTGAAATCTGAAACAGAGAAAGAAAAGCCAACATAAGTCGTCTAAAGTCAGTCAATATGGGAAAGAGTAATGATTTAATCGGTTATCAATCTTTGATCTGTATTCATCCGAAGTAACCGCGAGGCGAGGCGTACGCGGCGCACTGAATCGATGGAACGGTCTTCCATTTCTTAAGTTCTTATCTCGATATGTTCATCAATTTTGTCAAATGAAATATGAAGCGATTCTTCCGCAACGCAGTCTACCAACGCCGAACGGGACCAGGCAACAGAACTGATCAGGTTCGTCCAGTCGAATCATAATAATAAATTTGAATGTTACAAAAAGTCACAAGATTCAATTCGAACGCAACGATGTAACATTCAAAGCATCTTTGAATTGTATTCAATCTTAACCGCAGTCCGCAGTATTAAATTAAAGTGTATCGCACTGCAGCGTGCACTGTCATCATCTCAGCTCGGCTTTCTATCCGCATCAAGTCAAAGAAGGGCGAAAAATGAGATTTGTGCTGGCTGTCTTGTGCCACGGATGCAACGCAGACGGTGAAGTGAGCATTCCAAGCTGACAAATCGCTGTCAACCAGACGCACTCAATTTCTACACCTGTACCTCGTCTGTCTCTTTGTCTTCCAGCCGGTAGTCTTCTTCATGCGCCCTTGCTATGCAATGCGATTCTGGCTTCATTTTTCTAAGAAAATTACGCTCACACATTTCGGCGGTGCAGTTGATAATTTATTTTCTCACCCAATTATGAAGGAATCTGACATGTCACTCCATTCATCATCATCATCAGAACTCTAACCAAAAATTCTGGCTCACAATATTAAGAAATTCTGAATCGAGAATTTCCTCAGAACAACGCATTAATTCCAATTACTTTATACGCATGAAGCATACACTCTGAGCGTTTCTGTGTAATATCATTAATTTCCATTATATTTTCAATGTCTCCTGAAATGTGAACAATTCGCATGAGTATTAAAACGGCAACGCAAATCATTAGCGATGTTCTCGCCTTTTGCATTTTTTTTTCGCGCAAACTGTCACCCAAAAATTTCGCATCATTTTACGGCAGAAACTATTACCCAAAAAGTTCCGTCGCCGTCTCATTTTCGCTGCTTGGAATAATTGCCATTAAATTGAGCTCACTCGGATTTGACGATGGCCACAGTCTGCAGTACAATTAATTTTAAGAGGCATTGAAGGAGTATGAAGTAAGAAACGCAAAGGCTAGCTGATGCTTCCATCTCAAGCAATCCTTCAAATTCATATTTTTCCATTCATTCATAAGTCTCCTTCTTAATCTCCCTTTTGACGTTGCAGGTGTCCGTGCGTAATTGGCGCGTCTTGAAATGCAACTTTCATAATTGACTTGAGTGTTTATCAGTTAATTCATATGGCAATCTATTTCATTCATTGTGCCAATCAATTAACACATCCACACGCGGAAACCTTCACAATGAATGAAAACAGACGCTCGGTAACTGGTGTTTTGAATTTGCCATTTGATCAAGGCTTGAAAGAGCCATTCATTATGCAAATCATTTAATTATGAACGGAAAACAATTAGCAGATGCGATGCTCAAACAATGCATGAAAAGAAGCACACATGTGGATGATTGAGGAACAAGTGAAATGCCGTCATCGCTCTTTGAATTGAGATCTCAATAGATTTCTACTTCTGCTATTCGTATGCAAGCCTCTTTATGTACTAAACGGTGCGCCCAAGTCCATCTTGGCATTGCACTGCCTTTTAACCAGTGACTCTAATTTGAAATGAATAACGGCGATTCGAAGTTGCCTACTCTAAAAGTTCTATTCGGACGCAAGGTGCCTTGCTGCTGATTTTCAGTCTTATGCAATCGATTAAACACGACTCGAGCTGCCTTGATGCCATGCGCATGCAGGGGAAGAACTTCTTATCGAAGCACAGCGAGGAGGAATGAATGAATGCCTTCGCAGATTTAAGATTAACTGCCACTACGCGTAATCTCCTCAAGTATTCCACGCTGTGATCGACTGACTGAAGTGCTCAGTGAATTTTTATTGCAGGAAGATAGACGGACTGACAGTGAAGGTGAGTTACCATGTCTAAATCGACTTGAGTTCTTATCGAGCTTGAGTCCCTATGAGTTGCGAGTGGCACCAGCATTGGACTTTTGTCTAATCTGTTTTTGTGAATTTGTGTGTCTTAAATGTCAGGCGTCAAGGAATTTGTGAGTTGAACAATTGAGATTACTTTTATCCAAATACTAATTAACCCTTCAACCTGAATGGAATGAATGAACCTGCCTAGCTCTCGATTGTGCATTGACACCTTGCCGTGCACTCGCATGTGTGGACCACAACAGTGGACATCACACCATTAAACTCACATATTTTATGTTGACACAAAATTTATTGCCGACTTTCATAAATTCATTTTGAGCCTAAAGGCCGAATGTGCGGAAACGCGTAAAAAGATGCATAAATATTGTTCTCTGTCTGACTTCTTATCCATATTTTGGTACTCAATGCCCATTTGCTGAATGCGTTGGGCGCTCTTATAATTTATTGCAAACTTATTATGCGTCTCACATCCACTAATAATTCATTATCATCATCAAAGTACCAGAAGTTGTAAAGTAAAAAATCGTCAACCGTCAAGGAGGCATGCGGTTGTGGACAGCGGACGTGGACCGGCGACTCAGGACGAGGACGATTTTATTATTCAACAATCTCGATCTCTCTGCAAAACCCAGTCGAGTCTTGGGAGATCGATTAACCCACCACGGCTAGCAACGTGAGCCTCGCAGAGGTCTCGTCGTTTATTGTGTGTCTCCTGGGATGATGTGATACGGTGGTGTTTGGGTTTACAACTTAAAAAGAGATTTCATTCAGTCAAATGACTCAGCAGGTTGTTGGAGCTGGTCCGTGGTGTTTTACTTTAACCCTTTCAAACCACAAATCTGTGCTATTCTGCACTGGCTGTTTGATACTTCGTTGTCTAAATAATAGTACAATTCCTGATCTGGCCTGAGTCTAAGATGAAGATGACTATTGTTTTCCTTTCGTACGTGTACAAAATGATTGGCATAATTGTACTCAAACACAATGTAATCAATAGCGTATTAATTTCCTAATGGGAAGATTTGAGTAACTTCTTTCACAACGCGCAATCGCAATGGCACAACAATGACTGCAAAGAATAATATTTTAAAACAACATGCGCAGGGTGATTAAGAAGAATGATGCTCGCTGTCGAATGAGAATGAAATGGGAATGGGAAGAATAATTGCTTGCCAGATTAGAGAGAATGAGAATGAAGGTTGCGATCATTGTATGCTACGCGATGAGCCCGTATTTCCTGTCTTATTTACACAAAATTGCAAAGCATTTTTCGGTTGACTTTTGAAGGCTGAGAAAATCTTAATTGTAAAGGAATTCAAGATCGTCTCATGAGTCCGTCCACGATCTCCGTCTGGAACAAAATTCTCCATGCCGAGGTCTGTTTGCCTAAGGCATCTCGTACTCACTGCACATTGAAGGCATTCACGTAGAATTCCATTCACAAAAAACTCAAAAATCATCATGACCATTAGCTGTTAGCATTAGCAAGGGAAGTGCATTTGGGTTGAGCACCATTAAAATGTTGGATGCTGCAGACGCCAATGGTGAGCTATTATTAGCATTTTGGTCCAGACGGAGACGCTCGGGATGTTGTGTATTCATTAAATTCATTATCAGAAAAATCCTGAAAAATCTTATAATGGAAATATGATGATTATTTTAATCATTCATTATACGGCGCGGCAACGCTGCTTACATTGCGACGCAATAAAAGGCAGAAACATGCCAACCGGATACGAAAGGTATAATTTCAGAGCCACACCGACACCGCAAAATCATGCTGGGCTTTCATCACTTCAACTAAGTGAGTTGGGTACAAATTACTACGGAGTACGGCGACTAAGTAAATAATGCCTGCCTAATTCTGAATTTTATGAATGGGCATCCAGGTAGTAAGTATGAATATTGAGTTTGAATGTGATGCTACCATGAGATAACTACCAGCTCGTAGTCGTGGAGTGCATGTCTTCAAATTAACTTGTCGTGCATGAGATCAATTTGTTTCCAGAATCCAAAATTCTTGAACGAAGCGGAAGAACAGCAAACTACCGTCTTGCCTCTTTTATAGTATGAATCAGAAACTTTGAAAAGACGGGGCTCCAGTCCGCACAATAAATGATACTCACTTTGTCCATAAATCATTCCACATTGCGAGAAAAAGTTCTGAATACTTTATTCCAGTGAGATTCTAATTTATGAATGAATTTTTCTGGTGTGGTTGCTTTTTAGCTTGGGTTGCTGTTTTCGTTGACTCATTGCGAATGATGGTTAAGTAGAAAATGACCACAAATAATCATCCCGGCCAGGCGTTAGTCTTTATTACAAATTGTGGCCGGAACTGCTACTGTTCAATAAGTGTAGAGCATGTCGTTTTCAAATTCATTGAAAATTCAAAGTCTGCTTCTTGAAGCGACGGATTAATGAACTTACCATCGAGTGCCCAAGATATTCTGCTGCATTGTCGGAGATGTACAGCAATTTCCCGTTCTGGGTCATCATGATCAAGAAACCACTTAAAGCCTGCGGTAAAGTAAAACAATTGGATTAACTTCATCGCATCGTAATGCTGCCTGTAAGCCAGTTGAATATTCACGCAAAATATACACGCATTCTTTACTCTGAAGTTGTGGGTAAATGGTGAGTTTTCGATACCAAAATTTTGGAAAGTCAAGCGGCAGGCATTCATTACGAATAATTCATTCGGATAGAACTTAAACGACCGATGTGTCTTTCACTAATCAGCAGAAATCCTCGAATTCTTTGAAGGAAATCTGTCCAATAAACTACTCAATATCTGACTACCCAAACTACCGCCAATGATGTATTTCTTAATTAAGGGCCGAATTTCACAGGAATTAAACATTTTGAAATGATTTCATGTGAATGATCTGTCGTCTGCGTCTCGTTACTGAGACAAATCTTATTAATTAGGAGTAATTTATCGCGCTGCATTCCTTTCGGCCAATTACAGCCTGTTTAATTTAATGATTTCATACCCGGAGTGCCGCAATCGCTTGCAAAGTATCGCAACGACAGCGACATTGTGTTGGGTGGTCCACTGCTGCTGGGAGCAAGCCAGGAGCAGCGTACGTGGTCAGCTGTTCGGTCGTGGTCGTTTTGGCTTACATTCCTAGGCCGATTCGCATAATTGAATTTGAGGAAAGTGTTAACTCGTAATACCTAACCAACTACTGCGTATCATGTGCATAAATTAGGAAGGCAAGCGACAGCCGAATGACAAATAGATATTAGAATGGGATGCAGACTGTTGTTCTACAACAGGATTCTACCAACGCAAAAAATACAGCAATAAATTCACTTTTTATACATTCTCCGTCCACCTTCTCTGCAACTGTGTTTGGAATTCTGCAAAGTACGCGTACGCTCTAGCTCGTAAATACGTTGCGGTATACATGCAAAGAAATGCTCGCAGTAATTTATGTTTACTTGTTCACACTGAATGCCAAGTACGAAGGGAATCAACCTCCAAGGTCTTTGGCCAGCCTGTGTGCTTGGCATTTATCTCAGACTATGCCAATAAAAACGGCATTTTGTGGAAAGCTAATCGAAGCCAGTGAACATACACCAATTTTTATTAACTTGATCCGCGAGCCGCTGCGCTGCTGAAAGTAAACTGATCACAAAATGCCGTAGCTCGTCGCGTTGGTCATACTTCTAAGCGCATACATTTAATGCACTTTAATAATGATAAAAAGGTTGTAATCTTTTGTAACTTTTATGTGAAATTGAACATGGGCGAAGTTAAGTGATAGTTATGGTCAAATAAAACAGGACAGTCGCTTCGATTCAAATCTCTTGTAGCTCGACCACGACCACGAGCCTGTGTGTATTGAAGTAGGGTGTGGGTTTGATGGATAAACGTAAATAGTAAAGAATTGACAAGCGACAAGCAGAAAACAGGTTGAGCAGGTGTTCAACCAAAAGACAAAAGAATACACAAAAAGCGAAGGATTTCCATGTAACGAAAGTTTACATGTTTGCTGGAGTTCAGCCTGCTTGGCGTGCGCGAAAGGGAACAAATCACACTCTCGGCATAATGCTCCAGGATTCAACAAGCCGATCAGAAATCGAAACTGCGCTTGTGAGCCCGTAATTTCCTATGGTGAAGATCAACAGATATTTATGAGAAATGAGCGTGACAGGGCAAGTTAGCTTACTGAATCGGAATTTCTCAATTGGTATCCACATCTTGTAATTTCAATTTATATGTTAATTTCGAGTGCATGCACAAACACTCTCCCGCAAATCTATCTTTGGCATTTCAATTCAGGTAGCGACGACAATTTGACAGGTAAGAAATTAATCCCATCAGGGATCAGTCAAGATTGCCTTTTGGAGAGCCATAAGTCGTTTGATGCATCAATTTCAAAGTTACCAGTTGAGTCCAATATTACTTTGACGTGTAACGTAATCCTCCCTTGCACTAACACGCCAACTACTACCGTGGTTAAACTTAATCAGACCTCAAAAAATGAAATTGTGACATAGCAAGTGTAAAACCAATAAGATTGCCATCAGCATCGGGAATATCTAAGTTGAAAACCACGTCGATGTCTTCAAAGAGTGAGTGAGAAATTATCGAGTTTGATGGTTTGATAATTGTCTTTTGTTCTCAAGCAGAGATTTATAATATTAAGCTGTAATATTAATCACTACATTTTGCAAGACCAAGCATACTATCTTACCTTCGAAAATCCGATGTTGGGAGTGCAGTACGGATGTCCCAGTTCATGGAATCGCTTGAACACTGAAATAAGCGAAAGAAATATTGCATTACTAAATGAATTCGAGCGCGGATAAATTGCTTGACCTTTGAAGCAGTTAAAACCGTGAGCTGGGTAGCATCTTAATATTGCCTATGTCGAAAACAAGTGGCAATCTTCAGATTCTTTCACCTTTATGTCATGATTACATACATACATACATACAAGCCTCGGTATAATTGTTCACAAAATTTTAAGATTACGGTCAGTGAAATTAGTACTCTGCAAAATTTCAGTCATAAACAGCAGCGCCTTCATGCAGAAAGGGTAAAAGAAAGCGGTTCTTTATTATGAAACTTGTTTCAGCCTAGAACTGAATGCTGACAATCAGCGCACATTAAACGGGGCTGCATAATGCGGTGGATAAGATACGAGTCATTTGTACAACGTATCGTAAACTCGTCTTATGAGGACCGCAATTTTAATAATCACCTACAAATTTCAGAAAATTACCATAATTTCTAGCGGCAGAATATCTACGCACACCACACTTTCAATTTTTCTAGTCAGTTGAAATGGCAGTTAATGGTGGCACTAATAACTATTCTGGAGGCTATATTTCTGTGCTCATTAGTAATCTGCATTCGCCTGCAACGTATTTCATTCGTCATGAAATATTTTTGTTTCAAATTCATACGAAGCGGAAAGAGACAAAAATTTAGACATTTTAATGGCAGACCTGTCATATCATCGTACGAAGTGCGAGGAGTGAAATGGCCCTGGCGCGAGAGGCAAGAGAATGGAAGCGAAGCGTACAAAAGGGAAAATAATGGTAATAGGCGTGAAATTGATCAAAATGGATCAAAATTATGCGATTGTGCAATTTGCACGCGAGGAAAATGGCAACTCATCCACACCACCATGAAATACAATAAATACGAGTACAATTATGTTTACGAGCAGCAGAGCGCAATGGAATGATGAAGTTTGATGATTGAATGAGTAAGGTACTTATTGCATTGTGGTGCGCGGTGCGAGCGATAAGGTTTTTTATTCATGTGTGTGATTATCTCTGTTAAACGAGACACGCTTGACCATTTATTAGAAAGTTAACTCAGCATGAAGCATGTAATTGTTAGATGAGAAATCAACGGGATAAAAGATAAACACAAATTAATCTTTTTCGTAAGCTCAGTGCGAAGCATTTAGATCCAGGGTACGGATAGGGTAGAAGGACTTTGGACGATGTTCGCGATGTGGAGAGCCGACTAGTAAAACCCTTTCTCAATGGATTCTGCCATTTGAAATCGAATAAATTCTTCGACCAGCCATCTAATTAACAGAACCCTTAAAATTGGTTTGAGGACCACAAATCTTTACGTTCACCCACGTGGGTCGATTTTTTATAAGCAAAGTTCGAAAAGAATGTCAAGAAATTGCTTGAAAAAAGCATCGCTCTCATCTGTCTTGTTTGTGGGCTTTGCGTACATGTACATCTTTATATGGAAAATTAATACGTTATCTCACATTACGCTTACACCATTAGCCTTTGACTTTATGGAGCAAAAGTCAAGCAAACTGGTCGAGTTTAGAGCGGGATGGTAATAATAGTAATATTTGCATATAAATTATAATTTCTTCGCATTTTAATTTATTATTTTGACTTTTTTGTCTTGGCCAGTGCATAAAGTTCCAAAAATCACTCGCTGCAGTAAAAGACGACGCCCGTTTCACATATTTGAGGCCGTGTGTGGTGATAATCGTTCATCGAGTATGCCGAGCTGGTGCGATACTGGTTTCTCATCGTAAATTTGATATGGAGAACTGGTAATTCGACTACGAGTCCGCCGTGGAGTGGACGTGGACCAACAACAATGAGACTCGTTCTCATCTATCTTGTTTGTTCGCTGTGCTTTGTGGGCTCAGTTCAATCATGAGGTTGTGTTGCATTGCGGTGCTGTATGGTAATTGAGTGTGTAACTTTGAGACGAAGACAAGAAAAGGAAGAAGATGCATTAAATTAATTTTTTTCCTATTAGTGTGATTTTTAAAGCACTTATCTGCAAACATATTTATTGTAATGACCATGCTGTCCACCAACGTGGATGTGGCACTTTTGTGGTGAAGTCTCAAGGCACTCAAGGTAAAGACAGCAGTGATGAAGATGAGGAGGAAGATGAAGATGAGTGAATACAATCATAAAATGTACAGTATGAATTCAGGAACTTCGTCGACGGCGGTCACCGACGCAGAGTAGATTCAAGTTGGGTCCAAACACAAGAGCAGTATATGGGAACAAGTTGTTCAAGATACAGACGTCGCAATCGGCCAGTTTAGTCAAGCTTCATTCGCTTTCGCATTACATCATCTTTACTCTTGCTGTAACGTTAACGTAATAAAGCTTGGCAGTTTTGAGTGAATAAATTGTACCTTCATCGCCATCGCAACTCCCTCCAAGTTTTTGTTAAATTTTGTACGACGGTGGTCTGACTTCTTTTTTCATCCTATAATTCACTTTATTCCGTATAAAATTCCTAATTCTACCCAGAAATCAGACTGATGCGTCCAACGTCCGAGTTCTCAATGCGCCTTGGCAGCAAAGTGCACAATGCCAATATTGGTAAACTATAACCTTGAAATAGCAATAGCAGCGTATTCCGCGGCTTATTCGCAAACGGCAAAGGCTTAAGACTGAAGAGCGAGAGCGAGCCGTGAGTGAAAGAATGGAAGAATGAAACAACAGATAGCTTTTAACAAGTACATGAATGACGATGATGATTTTGTAATTGTGTTGGTAATGATCATGATCGGCGAAGAATGTGGCATTAAGACGTTGTACGCTATTAGACATAACGCTCAGGCTACGTCGCCCGTCGTCCACCGCCATTATTCATGCAGATTCACGGCATTATTTGCTGACCAATGATTCTTTATTACTGTGCTGCTAAATTTATATGATTTTGTCATTAAGCTATTAAACGTCGTATTGTCTTCGCGATTCTCATTGTAAATCCGTATTCAAGCTGTGAAGTACAGTCTTGTCGAGCAATATTGCAGCCGTAATTTTAAATCAATCAAAAGTCAAGAAGCGCGTTGAGATGAATCTTTCAGTTCCGGGATGAAATCTCAAATCTGTCAAGGCAGCCGCATGAGCCTTATGAATGCTTACGAGGAAGCGTCTGTAGTCTTGCAACTTATATCATCGCACTTGAACCTGCCGCTTGACATTCCATGGTCACTCGTAACCGTAGTGTGTAATTATAAAGATATCATTCACTTCATTACTCGCCTGACAGGCAGAGCAGAGGCATGAGGAATGAGGATACGAGTGAAGCTGGGTGATTTGAGCTAGGCTTTGTTAATGGCGTGGCGTAATATTGTCCATGTCGAGATTTTATCGTTGATTTCATTATAGCGATGATAACTTGCAGAAATGACAGGAGTATGACATTGCAAGACCGTTTAAGGATGCTCTTTCATATCAACAACAGTGTAATTGTGATGTGAGTCATACTGACTGGGAGATGGGTCGACAATCATAGATAATAGTTTAGTTGACATCACTGAAGCGAATAGATTCTGTGTGAATCCGAAGCTATTTGCGGCTTCAGTGAAGGGATTTGGGAATTATTGGTAACATCTTGCAGCAGCGTGGGAAAGTGTAACTGAACTCCGCCTCATGAAATATTTACTGGTCATGTCCAGTCTGAAGAATTGGAGCCTTTGTTTTATATCCAGGAAAAGCTGTTCGCTGTTCAAAAGATCTAATTATAAATCTTTGTTCCTTGTTATGATATCTTCACCGACCACCTCCATTGTGATGCTGTCTGTTTTCGTCAATAAATCGTTCTTTCTTACTTCGCTTATTTCTTGGTGGGCTACAACTACAATATGCAGTGTCCCTGTGAATGTGAATCCTCTTTTTCAGTCTGCCCTGCAACTCTGTCGTTCAATATCAACTTGATTCCCCACTCACAAATTTATTTATTCAATTAGCAGCTGGTGTCTTAAAATCTCTTAATTGTCATTTTATTTGCCATTGTTCGACTCTGGCCATTCATTTCATTTTATTGTCAATCATTCAACGTGTGGGTGGATCTAATAAAAACGATATGGTAGCTTCCTTGAAAATGTGATAGGCCCCTGCACATGGAATTATCATGCCATGTGCAATTCTTCCATTGACTGTCAGCTCTTAGCCTTAGCCTGTGTCTGTCCTCGGATCGTAACTTACGAGATTCTGCGCGCTGGACGAATTCGAATTTATTATAAAGGAAATCTCTGTTCCTTTCATGAAAGTCAATTGTTTGATTGTTTCCACAAACCAGACAAGAATAATCATAAAAAACGTAAACGTAAAATACTACAAATAATTGTGATGAGATAAAATAAAAGTTTATTTGAGGGAAACCGGATTTTATTCACTACTCCAGCAGTCTGAAGGCTTAAGGTGTCTGAAATACTATGCACTATGGGGAATAATGCTAACCTAACGTGTAATTCTTGTAGTATCGAGCTGGCAAGAAGATTCCTTTTCTTCTTACACATCATTACATTTTTTATTTCTTTACCTTGAGTAAACTGGACAGCGCAAGAAAAAGATTCATGAGGGATACTGCACTTGTGCAGTCGTTGAATAATAAGATCTATTAAAATGTACAATACTTTACGAGCCGTGCATTGTAGTAACTTTTCAGACCCTCTGACAATGAATTACAACCAAAACAATGGGATTCGTATTTTTTGCCTATACAAACTGCTCAAGTCAAGTGTATGCTCATTGTGTACAGTATGTACTAGTTGTGGCTCCTTGGGACGGGAAGACTGATGGCAGAGATGAACCACGTTGAAAGTGAAATTTAGTACGGCACAACCGCGCGACTGGACGATGAGAATGATTACGGGCTGGACCTGCGCTAATTTCTGAGCTCGGCGTCTGAAAACTGTCAAGCAATTCGATTTGACTTACCTTGCTGAAAGTAATTCGCCTTCCGCACGTAGACGCAGACAAGTGCCATGAGTTGGAGCTGTGACAATCGCTGGCGTGTTGATGATGGTAAAGGTAAGAGGTCACGAAGATTCGCAATTTCCCCATTGATCAGGTCTCGCCGCAGCTTGCTGGCTCCCTTGGTTGATTTATTCGCGTCGAAGCTGCTGCACAAAACGAGAAAGAAAGAACATTTCTAAAAAATGCAAGTTTCCAAAATCTGGTTTCATGAAAACCAGGCACGAAATTTGGTTTAATTTGGCCATGCATGCGTGCGTGCCTTGTAAATTATATGGAGTGAGGTCTTTCATATTTAAATCTGTGGTAATAAGACTAACCTATTTTTCACAATTACTCCGCAACAATGAGGTCCATTACTGCGCGTACGTACATGTATATGTGTAGTACTAATTCCAAACTAATAAGCATGCCAGGCTATACTTATGTCTTACGAAATTCTGACGATGACGATAATAGTCGCCATCGCCATACGCGCAGCTCAGTCGAGTCGAGCAATGCAACGCAAAGACCTGACTTTGAAGTTAAAGGTAAGGACCCTTCTCGTAGACTTATTCGACACCGACGCCAAGGAATTATAATAATGCTCGTACTTGTCCATGCAATACGCCGTAATAAAGACTCCAACCGTGAAGTACGCTACGTCTGGGCCTACTTCGATGTGGGCATGGTGAAGTAATAATCAATCTGGTTTCAACGCAGCTAATATGCTGATTCGTAGTTTTAATAAATAGTTAAGAATGCGCCTTTGATTCAAATTCCAATCTCACAAGAATTCATATAATTTCGACTCGACTGAGACTTTCATCGTATTCATAGCCACAGATAATTGGAGAGCGTTCCTTCTGAACTGTATCGCATACGCTCATGCTATTCTATTTCTATATGCTGTTACATTGCCTTCATCACTAATTATATGAAGCCTGTGATTTCTTTTCACTTTTCAGAATCCATCAAAAACCTGCAGCCAGCATCATTATTGTCCGTGCCGTGGTATGCAATAATTATTCATCTCCAAATTGGATTATTATTCGACATGCTGAGAAAATATTAAGAAATTAATTTGTAATTATTCCAATACAGAATTCTGGCACCCTTTGACGCTTTTGTTTTATTCTTTGCTGCACTACGGTGAAGTGGAGGACTATTCAATCACAACAATAGGACAATATTTAAGTCGGCTATACAAATCTGCACCGAAACAAATTGAAAATGTGAACTACTGATATTCTCTTTGTCTGATTTGCTGGTTGGCTCAAGGCTGAGGGCTTTGACTGACAAATTTTACGATGGCTTGAATTACGCCAGATTCCCATTGTTGGACTGTCTCGCTCTCACCTAGCCTAACCACTCGCCTGCTTCTGCTCTATTCCTGATTGTGCTGAGTTCATTTAAATCCTTTTGTTTCACAATTCCTTAAACCACGCGTAAATTAAACTCAAATCTTGTATTCACTCATTTATGGGACAATAAGACATTGGGAGGTCTAGGTCAACACCAGCGAGATACACGTCTTTGCTCTCTCTCTCTGGTTGGATGTGGTTTATGGTCTAATTATCAGAGATTAGAGACCACGTCGAATGGGAAAAGAGTTGTAAAAAGAAGTCATAAAATCTTTAACCATGCATGCGGGAAGAAAACGGCAACTCCACTTTAAAAAGTGAGCTGAGGCTTGTAAGCATTCGCGTGCATTCTCATGAAGTACGCTTGCGCTTTGCCATTTCTAAACCTAACCATGAAAAGTAATAATTATAAGACACGAGATTCTAGTTGCAAAAAGCAAAAATACAAGCATCCCAGCTTCATGTGTCAAAGGCTACCATGAACACGGAATTATCTCGAGTGCGCACTGCACACGGCTCGTAAAAACTCACATGAACATATTATGATGGGAAATGACACACACGTCAAGTCTCAAAAAATGAGAAAGTGAGATGAAGTTTTGCTTCCAACCGGCAACGTAAAGTTCTGAAATTTAAAACCATGCCATAACCGCAAGAACGAGGAGATCGTAAGAAGGTCGTGTACCAAACTCGAGACAATTGATAATAACAATAAAAGTCAGGGTTTGGCTACTTATAGTGAAGCTCAGGAAAGGAAGACCCTTGTTGAAGGCAAAACCAGAAAAAATCACCAAAATGGACCTTTAAGTCAGAACTTTGTGGCCAAAATCTATTGAAGATTTTCAATGGCGTGTGAGTAAATGTGTCAGACCAGGCAGGCATTTAACATGCGAAGCAATATTCATAAATCGAGCGCTGATGTTGGGCTTGACGTTTAGCGTGAAGAATTCTTCATAACCTGCCAAGAAGTGGCTTGCGCTCGGAGGCCTTCCATGAAGACAAAAAAAGATTACTTCACTGTCTGAAGATCAAGATGAGCTTGAGAAGAATGAACTCGAAGACGGCGTCTATTGTTCCATTTAGCACTATTTAGCATTAATTTCACTATTTATACTCCACACTCAGCTTTTAAGCTTGAATAATGCCGCAGCCGCGGCGCAGTCAACATTAAGTTCATTTGCTATCGGATGCTTTGGTTTGGTTTGTCTGCATTGTTGAGGAATCCAATTCTTTCGACTACCGCATCACATTGTGTAAATATAAATACAAACACGGTGCGGCTTGTGTATTGCAGTGGCGGCTTCTCTATTTCAGTCTGTGCCGCTTTATTTGTATATTTTACATTATTTACACGAGCGGCCTGTCTTATCTGTGCGGTCTCCATCAAGCAAAGCAATCTCTGCGAAGGATTCTTCCTGAATTTTGACTGATTGCTGCCCGACCAAGCGAGCCATTATGAAGAGAAGACGCGACGACGCAAATTGTTGCACCACTAAATGGCATGGCTAAACAGTCAATATTACAAATTACGCACTGAAGTTGGAGCCGTCAACCATCATCATTATTCAGAGATACTGGCTGACTCGCTTGGATCGTCGATGCTAAGTTTTATATAGAAGGAAAGTCAATTAATCTCAGCCTTCCCCTTGAAGCGCATAAAAAATTGTCGATAGATACTTCAATCATTATCGTTTCTCATCTTCGTCTCAAGTACAAAGTGCTTCATCGCAGTGAGAAAAAGAAGGTTAAGATTAAGGATGAGTTTTTGTGCCGCTAAGCTTAACTCGGCATTGCGTTAACATTCATGCTTTATGCTGCTGCTTATTGAAGAATGCTTGAACAAGGGAAAGACAAAAGAGTGACAAGTATTCTTCGCCTATTGTTCTTGGCAGACTATAATAAAGAGTACTTTTGCATCTTTCATCTTTTTTCATTAAAATATTCCACCACAATGTTCTTAATACGCATTAAGTTAATACGGTATTAATTTTTCAAGGCTTTCTTCCTTGCTAACTGACACAACAATATAAAGTAGACAAATTGTGTGTAAAAAAGCAAAATTCATCAATAGACAAAGACGAACTTTGTTAAATATCATACGGAAATACAAAAAGTGCTTGAATAATGTAAATATTGCTTCGACGATTGTGCGACGAAAAGTGTCGAAGTATATTGTTCAAGCCCAACGTCTTAATTAGTAGCAATGACGAGAAATATGACGATGAGTCTCAGGCAAGGCTCTGAGATATAGACTTCATTCACCAGTTAACAACCTTCCAACACAAGTAGAGCCATTTCGTCTCTTCTTCGTATGAACTTCGGTGGACAGGATCTTAACCGGCTAATTTCATCTTATTGCGATGAACGTATTAATTTACAGATTTGGACAAACTGCCGCAACGACAATACCATAAAACTGTTGAGTAAAAGGCAAAACATGCCAATTGCATTAAATCGTTAAATTTTAACCTTATTGTGATGTTTTTCAAAGAGTCGAACGCTGGGTTAGCAGCCAATAACTCGTGAGACTGGTTTCTCATAATAATTCATAAAAATTACGTTACACCACAATTACGGCGTATTTATTGACGCTTTCAAATAACTTTGGCTCAGCAACCCACAGAAATAAAGAATTCATCAATACGAACCGTACTCGTACTGGCTCCTTCATTCTGATTAATCGCCTTGCTCTCAGTGAATGTGAGCGTCTCCTTTCAAGTAGCACAATGATTCAAATGATTTCTTGCACATCACAACAAAACGATGCGTGAACGTTTATTTTTGATTCTCCATAGCATGTAGCCCATTATCATGCCCTCCACCACCACAGAAATCACCACCGTATGCGATTAACTTGTAAGCATAATCATTTCATTTCAAAAAGTCAGTTCCGGCTCAACCTAGCTCTGGAAGGGGTTGCATTCGTTTGATGAACCTGTGCTTCTTCAATTCTAATGCGGTTACTTAAAAAAGCGGCGACAAGACAGAAGAAGCTGCGCCGGCTTCCCTCATTCACATTCGCTTCAAGATCAATTGTTTTTTGCTTCCATGACTTTAATAATTTAATCCTGCTTTCGACCCAAATGCCCAAGCACGCATCTTCACTTCATAGACTCATTTATAATATAATTTAAAATATCTCTCACCACTTTTTATTAACAGGTACACGTAGAAGGTACAAGTGCAGTAACAAACGAACCTTCAGGCCACTTCGACTAAAGTGTTTTCGGCAGCATAACAAGCGGCACGTCCCCTACAATAAACATCACGCAGCCCTGCCTGGTCGCACAGTCTCCAGATTATAACTTGGTAAAAATGATCTGCGAACGTCCTACTGTGAATCTTAAATTTAACGAGCCGTTCAAGTACGCATAGGTCAGGTGGACAGCTAGGACTACAGTTAAGTCAAGCGCATGAACATATCGCTTGATGAACTCGCTTCACCGATCATAGAAAACCCAAACGATTATGATTTAATTGATACTATCAAAAGGATTTGCCAACCCGTGCGCGATGAACACTTGCATCATAAGATTTATGAAATTGAGACGTGAACGAAACCACAATGCTTGAATAAGGCGCTTTTATTATTTCTTTTTAAGGCTGAAGATTTTGCAAATTTTGATGTTATTGGTAAACTTGTACTTTGTTATTTTACGATTACTGTCATTTTGCACAGTTTGCAGGCAAGGAGTCGAAGAATGGTCGGATGAATGATGAGAATATTAAAAGAATTTAATCAAATAAGATATTGATGCTCTTCTCTTCACTGCAATGCTGACGCTGAACGCTGTACTGAGTCGCTTGCCCATTGCGCTACGATGTGATGCGATGATGCAGAGAAAAAACATGTTTTTATAATAATATTTATAATGAAATTATATTCTACTCTCCTCACAGTAGGATGTCCACGGAAAAAATTATTGTACATTAGAAAGATGAAGACTCCCAAGTCAAGTCACAATAATGTAACCTCGCCGGCGCGTCTTCTTATGATAAAATACAGTGTAGCATTGCGGCTGCCGCAGTGCAACGTGAACTACCGATGAATTTACAATTACAGCGTCCAACCACCTTAAAACAATACCTCGTCCGCCTGTCTGCCAATAAATATCGGCGAAATATGCAGAAGATCGAGAAAACGATTGAATGTTGCGATTGCGATTTATTACACTGTGAAAAGACGTGTGCCAATTTGAGGTGAGACGACTAAGGTTGGGGCATTTCCAAGAGGAGTCTGTCTGCTTTCAAGCGCATTGGCAATGAACTGAGAACACATTTCAGGCAGCAGACTGCGACTGTGTTCAGCAAAGATGCACTGGCATTTACCATATAAAATTAATTTTTAATTGAATAGGTGTTTAGGATGAGGCGAGGGAAGAGCACAAAAAGAATTTGGTGTGGAACTAAATGGATTAACGAACGCATTCAACTTGATTGAATAAAATAAACCCAACACGCAGCGCATTGCAACTGTTACGGAAGTCGCATCGGGCTAAATGGTGATGAAATGATGTACTGTGAAGCTGCTGGTATCAAAGGAGCCTTAAAAGGCTGACGGTGGCGATGCAACGATGATAATGATAATGAGTCAGCACTTCAAAGCCACAAAAAAACTCATCCCTGAATTCTCACACTACTTTACCTTATCAATGCATCGTACGATTCAAGCTTCAAACTCATTCTACACGGCATTTAGTATTTGTCAAGTGGACATTCAGCTCGTTCTGATAAATTCAATTCAATTACAGCAATATTCCAATTCCACCACGCACCGGTTCTCACAAGTGCAAACTTCCTGATGCAATTCAATCGGGCAGAACTGTCGGTCATCTCTCAACAAGCGTTTGATTCGCTAAAGAACCGGAACAAAACACTCGTCGTAATAAAACCCATTCAGCGATCGTAAAACTCCGTGTCACTCTCAAATCATCAAATCTCATCTTTTGCTTCCGAACATAATGGCTGGCTTGAAATGTATTTGCTAAACGTAATGTAATCGAGTTTATTGCGCATAAAATCGTTCACCAGCTACTTCAAAGGGCCCGACTGATGCCGATCCATTAAATTGTAATAACAATTCTTAATTGTTCTTTTTAATGCGGTGGTGAGTCGAGTGTAATAATATTTATATTGCTAAATTGTAATTTATTGTTATTGTTTTATAATGCATTATTTGTAAGTAGTTTGTTGCTGCTTTTGTTGCGTGTGTGGCTACAAAATTGTACTCTGAAACTTGATCGGCAGACTTGCACAATGCACACCGGCAAAGATGACCGACCGACATGCAAATGAGTGCGTATGTATGATAATGAAGTGTAATAAACTCTGCTGCATTCTTTGATTTCATCTCATCTTTGCTGTGAATCAGTCCGAAGATGCAAAGGAGCTTGGACAGAAAGAAATCCGACGATCCACCGGGTCGGTCGATTATGCAGTAAAGTTTTTTGAATGAAATGAATCATATGTTCGTTTTATGATGTAGACCACTTACGATGTACATGGACAAGATTTTAGGCCCAACTTTGGCTACTTCATGAAAGACAAGTTTTCATGACTTCAGGTGAATTCATTCTTATCAATTTGAATGGGTTTATTAGGAACAAAATTTTTAATCTTAAAACGAAAAGATGCCTTGATCTGGAAGAATGAACGGCCAACCAAAAAAGAAGCGGCTGACTCGTCTCTCGACACCCAATTTGTCAATTGTTCACTTATTAGTCACTAATTTCGTCAGTCTATTAAGTAACACTTGAGCTTACTGAGAGAACTAAACATGGAATAAAATCTTAATCCTGAATCATACGAGCAGAAGCCGAAATATGATAATTTGTCTTGGCTTTCAATTCAATTCAGCATTCATCGTTACATAATGTCGAGTAGCGAGTACAATGTAATTCCTATTCCCATTTGTTCGTTATTCTCTTCAGGTTTGCTTTTTTCTTTCTCCTTTGAGAGAAAGCCGCCTGTTATATTTCACAATTGGACAAGTTGAAAAAATAATGCTCATTGTTGCTCACAATAGTGCATACAAACATTAATGGCTTGTTAAATAGAGCGAGAGTGTGCCTTGCTGTGTGTCTCTGGTGAAGTACATCTTACTGCATTTTAATATTAAGAAGCTGGACTGCTGACTTCAAGTCAAAGGTAAGGCCAATCAAAAGCGTGGAATACAAAATGAAGATGTTTGTTTGCGTAATTCGTTTGCAATTCATATGGAACACATTTGCACGCCCTTTTCCTGAGAATGCTTACTTGAATTCCTGCCACTAGCTTGACATGGAGTAAAGTTTAAATGGAATTCCGGAGCACGCGCATTCCAAATTCAAGCTGGACGTTCTTCAGTCTAACTTGAAAATCTTGATAAACTCTATTCAACCTGTTGCTCAGGACGTCTCGTGATTTGACGAGCGTCTGGCTGAGTAAAAGATTATTTACTGATTGCTACTCGATAGATTTCAATTACACGATGAATCGACGACTTGGACAGGATCTCGAACTCTTGACGTTTTGAGATCTGTTGAAAATTGGATCCATTCAATTTGCAGACAGCTGAGAACAAGTACCGCTGTGAATGAGGAGCAGAGCCACTGCACTGTAATCTGAACGCGCCTGCGCCAGGACTTAAATAGAATTTGTAACTACGGTCTACCCCCTTCGGTGAGCGAAAATCGATTAATGTTATCAATTGCATTCTCGTGATGGACAATTAGTTTGACCTACGCAGGTCAACGGAGTCCGTCGCGAGTGAGAGCAACTCATACTGTTTTCTCCTATTAATCACATGAATGCAGATTCCAACTACGTGCTAAAGTGTATATGTGGTGAAGCGCAAATCCAGCTGCTACCGAGCAGATAACCACGGGTTGGCACTGACCATTAATTAATTTGTTATCGATTTCAGATCCAGTTCGGTGGGCAAAAGTAAAGTTAAGAACTTTTTTCTTACAGGCTCTGTTTACATGCGCGTTGAGTAACTTTAATTGTCGCGTGTTACCCAATTGTAATGAAAAATGAAGCAAAGGCACTTTTTCCTGGGAGTTAACAGCCCATTTCGTTGGTGCGTCTTGAGCACCAACAATAATTAGAGAGGGGAGGATGCTTTTCTCACTCTCTCCATCATAATTTGTAATTGTAACGAAGATTATTATTATTAGTCGAGGAGCACAACTACCGCGTCTGCCTCCGGCTAGAAAATTCATTATCCTTGAGCTTCGGCAAAAGCGAGTTGGTGAAGACTCACTTACAAACTACACAACTTCAATATTCATGGAAGCGTGCGCTTCCTCATTGCAACGCAGGCGTTGCCAATCGATCAGGCTTCAGGACAGTTTGATCGCAATCGCGACGACTTTCGGACTCGGATTTAGAAGCTCGCCGTCTACAGCTACCCTCGCGTTGAGATTTCCATGATTTGTCCATGGGGACCCAGAACAATGAAATTGTGCGTACGAACTGTGTCTAATTCGGCACGAGGTAATTACTCCGTACGCTTAAATCGAAATTCTACGGTTCAATTCCACATGCCACATTCCATCATTGTTGAAATCATAATCGTAAAATAAATCTTGCAGAGTTAGGCATTCGTAAAATGGACTACAAAAGAATTTGAGGCTACACCGTTGTCTTTCATTGAAGACGAGCGAGAACGAGGATTAGTTTCATACAAGTGAATACAATTCGCTATATTCTGAATCCCGAACACAATACTTCGCCAAAGTATAAACGGTCAGTGTTTTTATCGTCACGACTTTTCTGATGGATGCGTTCTTACATGAACTGCATCATCGCATCTCTTTTTAGACGAAAATAATAACAATTCCAATACCCTCAAGCCAAATTGCAACAATGTGTTGGCAGCAATGCGAAAATATTTCTAAAGTTCAATGAAATTTTTTGGGCGTCTGATACAGAAATGTTCTTACACTTGCATTATTATTTAAATTAGTGAAGTTATTTATTACGATTTCTGCCATGCGAAATCAAAAACACCCCGGAAAAGTTGCTTCATTAAAAATGAACCATCGAAAAGAATTCAAAATCGGATTTTTTCTGAAATGCGTTCTCCTAATGTCATTTCTGTGCGGCAAGCACGAAGAGTCCACCAAAGGGAAATGGATTAAAGTAGAAAGCACTTGGTAGGACCTTTCTTCCTTTCTGTTGTTATCTCATATCGCATGTCTCAACGGAGCCGAATGACAAATGAAGCATTATTGTTATTATTATTGTCATCTATAAATTATCTTTGACCAGAACATGACTTTTTTATCTCAACAGTTTCAGAAATGATAGATGCTTTGAAAATTGAGAGGAGACAGCTCTCGAGAAGACAGATGATAAATTTCAGAGTACCTTTCCACAGCACAGCACTGCACGAAAGGTGAAATGAAAATGTGAAATGCTCGGTGCTCGGGTTCGAAATGAATTATTATTGTCTAGCCACATTTAAATGCACCTTTTGAATTCTTATTGTTACACTTCAGTGCAGCGAGCGTACTCCGTGGTAATGGTCTTTTTTATCTGAAGTTATAAATGAACGTTTGTCTCGAGATGTCAAGTGCATCGCACGCAATCGAGATCGAATCGACGAAATGCGCAACAGGAGATAATTTTCTGCGTGTGCTTTCGAACTGCCACATTTAAAGAAATGCTCGGCTCAAAGGATCGAATATTGTAAAAGAGACTCCGTCTTAAATTTAATTGGGTAATTGCTAGAAACGCGCTACATAAAAGAAAATGGTAGTAAATGGCGTACCCGCACATCTGCATCACGTCCTGCATTCCAGCGGTCTCGCACTGATACATTTGGATCAATTTTTGTCACAGTTCTAGTTCACTTTTTAAAAAAATCCTGCAGCCAATTCCTGAATTTGGAAATTGGCAATTCAACGAATTAGGTCTCCAGAAAGCGTCTTCAGATCATGACATGAACTTCATATCGCACAACTTCACGGATCACAAATTCAACCAAAGCGATGCGATGGATAATAGAAAGTCTCATTTTGCCTCCCAAGACGCCGGTATCAGTTCGTGAAAAAGTTCACCTACGTAAATAAGAAATAAGTACCTCTGCGGAAATCAACTTTGTGCGGATTTGGCTTTTATTCTTGACAATGGTTCGAAATTGTCCACTTCTCAGCATAGCGTGTTGGACGGCACCTCGAATTGGCTAATTTAATCACTAAGTTTTGGAAACGATAATTGATACAACAGCAAGTATAATGTGTAAAGACTAAAGCGTGACTGACATGTACCCAAAGAAGATCTTCCCTCGATACTTCACATCATCTGTGCCGTGCGTTTGAGGAGTCTTGCGACTATACAACGAATTTAGAAGACTATCACTACTAAATTTCATGCATGCAAGGGCAGAACAGGTAAGAGAACAGAAAGGACAGGCAACAGGTAAGTTAAGCTAAGCGAAGCAACAAGTTGCTGGTTGTTGAAGCATTGCTAGTGAGCACGAGATGCGAGAGCGAGATGTGAAGCAGCGTACGAGATCTCTGTTGAGGGATGTGGTTTCGGGGGTGTGCATTTCTGAAGGGTCAATAACTTACCATCATTGGTTCATAATTATTTTTTGCACCGCCTCGCCAGCACAGAATTGGTTATTGGTGACACGGCGTTGCGAACTGCGTGCGGCTCATATTTGCGTTCCTGTCATTCTTGTGGCAATTTTGCAGCAGGGTTTTGTTTTATGAAAATTCTTTTGTTCAAGGTGTGAAGATTGCATTAATTTTTGAATCGCGGAGCCCGTAATCAAATGCGATGCGATGGCGGAACGCTGCAGCAAGAGGTTGACTTATTCGTGATTAATCAGAATGAAGTCCAAATTCTGAACCTCCGCAATTCCAATTACAACATTACTGGCCATTGGCACTGCTCATTTCATTGATTGGCGTGACTCTTGCGAGAGATGAACATTTGTGATGAACAATTTCCAAGATCGCATCTTTCCTTCTCCGTCAGGCGTGCCGTAATTAGTATTCTACCAATTTGTGCTTATAAACCGCAGTATGCGATGTGCAATGAGATCAACGATCTGCTTGACTGAGGGCATCAGTGTCCTCATAATTTACACCTTCACTTTAATTACAGAAGTTAATGAAATTCAATGCTGTAGATTGGCCATGAGATAAGCTAACAAATTTTGCCGACCGAGAATGAATTGTTGGAGCAAATTCAAGCCCTCCGAGGAATCACACGAGTTGTTGAGAGTCGTACGTGCGGTTCAGTCATTGAGACGCACACGTTCAGCCTCACAATCCGGCAAGTCCCATCAAAAATTTATAAAACTTGAATTTTGAATTAATTCGTGCCTGCTGACTTCTAATTATAATAAAATATTTTCTAGTAGATGATTTGCGAGTTTTTGTTCAATGGAAGGTTTAGTTAGGAAGCACCAAAACCAAGCACAACGATGAATAAATCATAAAGAATTCGCCCAAGAAGTCAAGAAGTGAGAGACTGAGGCTGGGAAGGTGCAGTCCCATCAATTTAACTGACTGCTTCATAATTAACTTGAAGTAATTTTAATTGAATTTTTAAGAAATATCTCATTTGTGGATTCCCACCCCGCCATCATCTCATAAACCACAATCACGATAAGAACATAACATAAATCAAGCCAAACAAGGTGAGGAAGCCATTCGTTGTGAAAAACTTGCAGTTCGTAATTTCAGAAAAGTTATTAACCATTTCGATTCATATTTACAAATGGCAATGGCCACACGATCTCTGCCAAACCGGCGCAAAAATGCTCTGGAAGTGAGTTACAATTACAAATGCAAAGATTCTACGACTGCATTCGAATTGTTACAGATTTCAGCAGCGGAGGACAAGCAAATTATTAATGGAGGCATGATTTTCACTTTTCAAGTGCTCTGCATCCATCTGAAATTAAAGCATCGCATAAACAGCCACAGTCGAATGTTATTTACCTTCCTCTCCTGTTCACGTTCACGGTCGTGACTGCCGCGACGGTGTTGGCTAGTGTGCGTCGTCTTCCACGTGCACGGAACGTCAAAAGCTTGCATAATAATACCAGCGAGGCAATGAAGGCAAAAACTGAACACAAAAGTCGTGATCTATTCTCATTCTCATTTTGGAGAAGTTGCACGGAAATATAAATGTGATGATCACGCCGGAGCGTGATATACCCGACCAGGTCAATCATTTTGCCAAAGCCAAGCTCAAGTTGAAATCTGCATAATAAAATTGCAATTTACAATTTTGGTGGAAGTGAAAATGAATTCGTAGTTTGAAGCGTCATTTAAGCTTGGCCCACATGATTAATTCAACAATCCACAGTCTTCCATGAATCTTTCAATCAGGGCGAAATTAACTTGAAAGTTGAAATAACTGCGAACTGCAAAATGAAGAAATACTTTTCGTTGGGGGCGATATGAGACAGAGCACAGGAGTATAAATCTAAATGCAATTCATATTAAAACCATTGTGCCCGATAACTGTAAGTTGCATTGTTACCACTGCTGGTTATTACTAACATTACTTAGCTGCTATAAGATATTATTGTAAGTGTTGTAATAATTAATACCTTTTCTTCACACTAAAATTAGTTCTCTTTGTTCTCATTTCTTTCTCATTACCGTCTCCATCATTGACCCGTTGCATTTTCTTTTGTCGTCTATCGCGTTACACAAGAATTATTTTCTTCATTGTCTGCATTTTTGTGTGTAGGAAGAAGCTACACCCATACCAAGCAAAAAGAATATGTATTCTTTCCAAACAAAGCAGAAGCAAGCTCCGTAGTTCAATAGGCAATAAGTCTGCGTGCGAAGTACTTTGAGACGAATTTTTGCAACACATCACAATTCGGAACGAATTATGTGACTGAAAGAATAAGAACTAAGATCTTGATACTGATATCTTGTATTTGTTTAATTCATTTTGTGCTGTTGGACATGGACATTGCGTTGTCCCGATTTCATACGTACTAACTTTCTAGGACAAACCATTCAATCTCAGTTTGTAGTGATCTTGACTGGAATAGCTCCTCTGAGACTGACGAGTGAGGCTGAGAGAGTTGAGACGATTGCTTGCGTGGAATGAGTAAAAGCTGGAACCGAGAGAAAGTAATGGCAAGGCGTTGCATGTGTCCTACATTCATATGCTGCACGGAAAGGCGACGAATCACATTGCGCAGATGCAGATGTTTCCATTCAGTTCCAAAACTGGACCAAATGTCGATTTTTTCTTATGTGTGTGTTTGGATGCCAGTTTGTTGCCCTTCTAGCTCGCACGAGGATGTAAACATTGCAGGGCAGAGATTAAGAGCGAAGTCAAAGTGTCAAGTTAAAATATAATTTGACACCAGAAGGCTCCATTGATTATTAACGTTGTGTCACTCAACGTAAAGACCAGTGAAAGATGAGTGTAAAAGAGAAAGCGGACGACTGCAGGAAGCAGGATAGAATGTGGGTTTGGAAGTTTGTTTGGAGTGCAATTCTTTTCTTCTTGCTGAACCATAAAGGTACTGTATATTACAGCTCGCAGAAGTTCTTTAGTGTCCGCTTATTGCCTGTAATGAAATTTTAAGGAACTACTGGAACATCTCATGAGAGGAGACTGCTGAACAATCTGCTGGAGAATTACAATTTGCTGGAGAGGCCCGTGGCCCACAATGATGATTCTGTAATGGTGAAATTTGGACTTTCCCTGCTTTCCATCAATGAAGTGGTTTGTTCAGATTCTACTCTCATATCCATGTATCCTTTACTCATGACCTGTGCTTCACACATTTCTGTCCAATGTTTCTAGGATGAGAAAGGACACACAATTGACAGTACATTTTGGTTGACCCTGGTGAGTCATAAACGCTTGGAAACAAATTCAACTTGAAACTTGGGTTACTTGACCCTTCACAATTTTCAGAAATGGAACGACGTGAATCTTCGTTGGAACCCGTACGACTACAACAACATTACAGATGTACGGATTCCCATAAATCGCATTTGGCAACCTGACATCCACGTTTCCAACAGGTAAGACCTATGTCTAATCAAAGTCAAAGTAATGTCAAGATAAGTTAGATTGCAAGCCGTCAGATCGTGATTCGTGATTAAATGCTTCAAAATGTCTCGATTCAGCCAACGGGACATCACGGAGACTACGTACTATGAAACCATGGTCGTGGTCAAGAATGATGGAAACACCATTTACGCACCGCCAGGAGTTCACAAGACATCATGTACCATGAATTTTGCGTGGTATCCAATGGACGAGCAGAGGTGCGAAATCCGCTTCGGCAGCTGGACATACGACAGTGGAAAGGTATGACGTACAACTCAAACCATGAATTGACCTGGAATTACTAAAATGCTTTGTTTCGATGTAGCTCAATCTGTCACTAATTAGTGAAGAAGGTGTAGGTGACATATCAAGTTATGTTGGAAATAACGAATGGAATCTTATCGGTAGGTTCGAGCACTATAACCAGCGTTTTACAGTTTTAACATTTCGCAGTATGACATGTTTGACCATTTTTCAAAGGTGTTTTTGCTAAACGTACTGCCGTGTATTTTGGCCACTCTTGCTGTGATCCGTACGTCAAAGTAATCTTCTCAATACACCTTCAACGAAAGGGTGACTTCATCCTTTGCTGTTCAAGAGTCTTAAATGGGCTCATTTGCTTCATGATGTTGATGAGTTTTGTGCTATCGCCTCAGTCAGGCCAGAAGCTTGTCATAGGTAATCAAAATATCGGCTTAATTGACATTGTTCTGGTGTTTGGTGTATAAACGCTTTTGGTCTCAGGAATCGGCTTGATGATATGTAATATATGGATCCTTGTTTACATTCAATCGGTCTTGCCATCCGACTTTCACTGCCAATTAAGTGAGTTGCACGTTTGCCTGTTCAGTTTCAATTATACTCATGACTCATGCCGATTTCGACTTCATTTGGCTTTGTAGGACAATACTTTGTGAGATTATGTGCTTTGGTGTTGTCTTCAATCATTGCAAACATGTTTACCATCTTCCTTCACTACCGCATCCATCCTATGTCTGAGACCGTGAGGAGAATATGCGTTGATAGAATTCCTAACATCCTCTGCACATGCTGCCCTCGCAAGAGCAAGTACTTAATTCCAGTTGCTGAAACCTTTGAACAAACAAATTTCGATTCGGGGCCTCGAAAGGAGAAGAGTGCGCCGCCATCAGCACCGATGCTTCCGAATCCTGATTTTCAAGACCTGCTGTCGGAAGTTCATTACTTGAAGAGAAAGCTGTCTGTGCACGAGGATAACATCAAGGTCATGAATGACTGGAACTATTTAGCAAGTGTTGTAGATCGACTCTTTGCTATCATTTACTCAATTCTTATCGTCATCTTTGTCGTTGTCCTTTTTCCTTCGTTCTAAGAAAATCTGAGCTCAATTGTCATTAATCTATATTCAAGCCAAAGTCCGGTTGTACCCAGGTTTTTCAGTTTTTACTTGTCTTTTACCTGTCTAAATACAGCTATTATAGAATTGTGTGAATAAACGTGAGTTATTTAATTTCAATATTAAGGTTTGCACGTGTAGAAAGCGAATTTGTTTGACATTTGCTTCAAAGTATACAGTGGTAATCAACAGTTGCTTTGTACGCCACCATGTAAGTGCGAAGCTAAGTTTACGCATAACCGTGGATCGTTGTTCAGCTATTTTTGGAAGGTGGTTTTGCAAATTGGTGCATAAAGGTCGTGCCGCGCACTAAATTTGATGAAGCATCATGCTTATACAGACAATAAATGCAATCGCGACACTGCTAGAACTCGTCTCAGGGGAAATTAGATTATTTTGCAACATGCTTGATTGAATGGGCCATGTTTCAACGTTTTCACATGAGTGAGGCTGTGAAGACGATCTTGCAATCCATGCAACCATATTGAGCAACAGCTATCAAGTCATCATCTTGAGAGGGACGCTCACCAAGTTTGTTCTTCATGAATTTAATTTATATGTTAATTTTATGCTGCAGTATTTGTATCTCAAGCCGCACATTTCAATTCAAGTAGCAATATGACAAGTTGATGCGTGGAATGCGTAATAAATACGTCCGTCCCGACAGATTTCTAGAAGCCTTTCAGAATTCACTGCGGCTCGATAAGGTTAGAGAAATCTCAAATGTTTATCTTTATCGTACTCGTCTTGATTAAGTTCAATGATCATGTCAAGATTTTATCAAGCCTTCGTGACTGAACAGATCGCAGGAACGCCGGAATGAATGCCGACGTACGGTGAAAGAAAGAAAAATGGAATATATTTATACATAGCAAAACCCGGGATCCAGTAAAACAAACCCAGCGGGATCTGATTTATTCGAAACTGCGCCGAATATGCGAAAGTGGCTGAACGTAACTGAATTCTGATGCCTCGCCTTGGAGGCATGCACAAAGGCACACGTGTAAGCTAATTTTCATGATAATCGGCATAAATTATGCTTATGAGAATTGGTCCAGGCCTTTCACGACCATGGGAATGAGGCTGCTGCTGGTTCATCGAACAAATAATCTTATGGACTTAGAAATTACGTCATTATTCGTTTTTTGAGCATTTCACAACACATGGCTGCTTGGTACACTTAGGATCCCATACAATCGGTGGCAGTTGGCACCGGCGCTTAAGGTCATTGAAGGCAGGTAAGGACTGTGAAGTCACCGAGCCAAAAGTGGAGTCTAATATTGTGTCTAATGAGAGCATGCCACTTCTTTCTGTCAGACCCTGCAATTGAGCGGCAAAATGCTTGAAGAATTTCTACGTTTGTCAGAACACTTGCTCATTCTGATTTTTGCGTCAATAGTCGTCGTGATCATCGCCAACATTTTCATGTACGATGATCACCCAGCAATTGCCACGTTCATCGCCTTTGTTGGAGCACTTTTGATGTGTGGAGTTGTGGTTCATTTCTCCACGTAACGTCTCAAGTCTAATGACGGGATCATTCAATGCGCACAGTTCACAATGGAATTTTCGATCAAGAATGTTTCTGCGTGGTGGACTTTCAGTCTCCAATTATTGCCGAGTTCCCACAATCTGGTACCAGAATCTGCATTTTCTTTATTAAATCATTAATTTCTTATGAGCCCAACGCACTGATGGGAGAATTATCGGAAACAGCGTGGGAAATTTCATTTTCTTTGTAATCAAAATCTGTGAGCTGGTGAAACAAAAGACGCGACGCGGCTGTATCGTGAAGAGAACAGCATACTATTCAAAGATGCAGCATCCTAAAATATTTTCAAAATGAAGCAAACTATTACGAAGTGAGAAAATTTTAATGAGAGCAGCGGCAGCAATAAAATAGATATCCAATTATAATTTGTTATTGTTATGATTATTTTTTTGTCTTCTTTTCATTAATCTTGCATTTCATATTTTGTTTTACATTCTTCATTTCATCATTCACTTCTTCCCACAACCCAAGTTGTAGTCGTAATGCAGTGCTTATTTGTTGTGATCTACTCCTGCTAATAGTATAATCACGAATTCTTGACTTCATCTTGCCAACAATGTAACAATGCAATGTGAGGTCTAAGATGCGACAATTTTCTTACTGCGTTCACGTATTCCCTTCATTTAAAACCAATGAGAACTCAAGAGAAATGACTCGTAACATTCGCGTTCATTGGGATTGGGAATTAAGGATTTCACAGAAGCTTGTAACTGATAAACGTTTCTCCTCATGCCCGTGAATTCGGACGAAACTCACGAAAAAGTTCCAAGCAGTAGATGAACGGGCTTCTTGCTGTGGCTGTGGCTTAAGAATGAGTTTCATTCCTCGAAGTAAAGTTCTAAATTAGGAATTGGAAGGAATTGACAGGGAAAAAACTCTTTTCCTAATTCAGGAACTGCCAGGGGATATCCTGCTTATTTTTTTGGCTGTCATTGAACTAATATCATTATCGCACGTTACGCCACGCCACGCACACTTTCCCCTCGATGGTACACACTCACAATCCAGTTCTCCACAACTGGAACAAAGCTGACACACCAGAGTAGTAATGCTTGTCTCCTCTCCAAAGCGTAGAAGGCAGTAGTACAGATATAGAGATGCATTGTTGGAGTCTGACAGCGGCTTTCCTTTCCTGGCGTGGTTCTACCACATCACTAGTAACGCAGTAGTGGCAGTTCAACTCTGGAAGTTTCCGGAGGTAATGGGCTTGGATGTTCCGCAGAGAAAGGAGATGTAATGAAAAAAATCAATATGGAGAGAGTTCATGTCGCGCTTCCAGCAGCAGCAGCCAAGTTGCGATTCCACGAAAAGAAGGACGACGGAATAGACGTTCACATTCTCTTCCATATTTTTACAACCTTTCCTTTATAAAAGATCGTTGTAATAATAAATAATACAAAAGACTCTCTGAAGCGTGAGAAAATTTGTATTGATTTACTGTAGCTGAAAGTGGAAAGAGACTTTTCTTCGGAACAAATACACTTCGCTCCTGTCAGGAATTCTCTCGCTCTCGAGTTTCTATTCAATAATGTAATAGAGAAAACTTTGTTAATTGAAGGACATTCCATTTCCAGTTCGTATAAGAGAATCGGAAAACTGTTTTCCATCCGAATTCAGTTCAGTTCAGTCGCAGTTCCACTCCAGTTCAACCACAACCTTTTCACGGTGTGATATCCGACTTCGATTTGTATTGCAGCAAAATGTTTTACAATTACAGTGAAGTCATTGCTTACCTGTCCCTCTTCGTTGGCATCACGTTCATTATTATGCTGATAATCTATGGAATCTATAAATTCTTTTCCTGCTGTGTACAAATGGTAAGTGATCCTCGTTTCCGTTTTCAAGCCGTCGTGTCATTTCAAGATTTCGTTTACGCATTCGCAGGGGAGATCGTTGGAGCGAGGCCCCAACTGCAAGTACTGTGATTGCCAATCCGAAAAGGGAAGATCGGGCTCCAACGCAGTGTAGCAATCAAGGAATCAGGTTGTGGTATTTGGTCCTCAACATGGAACCTCGGGTTTTGTATAGACCAGGGTGGACTGAATATAAGTACAAGTCGCAAGTCTTAGAACAAGAGACGTGAGCCTCTACGTGTCAACAGTCAGTATTCAACAGGCGTAAAAGTGAACTAAGTGACAAAACAACGCAAAATGAAGTGAACGCTGCGTATTCTCAGATGACGCTTAGGAGCTAGGCCTAAAGATGGAGATTAACCGTCTAATCGAAATACGTATACATTCGTACATCTTCATACAAATTCATAATTCATTTCCTGTCTAATTGCTTTCCAAGAGCGCGGCTGCCCGCATAAGCATTACAAAAATCTGCGACAGTGGCAGTTGCATTTTCATTTTTACCATTATTATTCAGAATTATATAGCATTTCATCTCATTTCAGCTTTAACTAAAAGGGTTTGTACGAAAATTCAGCCATTTCAGCCGTGGCATCTTTTAAGTATACGCAGCACAGCGCACTGGTATCGCTACCGCTTAATGTTCCTAGCACTCACTTCTGTAATACTCTATCTTGCCATGTCTGTGGTGCGCAAGCACGCTGGCAGAATTACAACTTTCTATGTATTATTAGAATAAATACCTGAATGCAATAAACATTGACATCACTATTTTAGATAATTTAGCTTAGCAAGTACGACACCACGCTACATTTGTGCTTTGTACTAGGTTATATTGTACATATAAGAGTTTCTAGCCGTAATTTCACGCACTAGTACCGCTAATCTAGAGTTAATCAAGTAAGAGTTGTCTGGTGCAGAGACTGATAACTGAAACTTGAAGAAATGTAAACATTTTGGCTGAGAAACCGGACGACGACGCATGGAATTTTGTCGAATGCAATAAAAATGACATGACACAATCTCTTTCTCTTGCATTTTTTATTTATGAAAATAGATCTTCAAAACGAAACAGCTCAAAATGGACAAATAAATAACACAAGCCAGGTACATATTTCTATTTAACAACAAAGTAATGTGCAGAGTACAGATTCAACGAAACAACTACATTACCCAACTCTTTCATTGCAGCGTGAGTTTCGAGTGCAGCAAATAATACATGAATATCACGCGAAAAGGATTATCAAATTGAGCGCTTGTGCGTTTCATTCATTATATATCACAATGTTAAAATGTTGGTAGAACCAGTTATGCAAAGTCAACATCCATAGTTGCGAAATAGTATAAAAACTCCTAACCAATCGCAGTCTTAACTATATTAATTCTATGAAGAAACGGGTTCCCTGATCAAATTTTTAATAGACACCAGTAATACTGCAACTTGCTCCCTTAATCTCCAGATTTGCAACATAATTTCATATTCAGTTTCTGACAATTCACTAAATCTTTGGCTTCAAAAACAATTTCTGCTAGGTGAAGGGTTATACTTGTGCCATAGAACCATCGCTTATGAACGGTGAACGCAAGGCGAGATAAGTTAAATTATAAGTAGAAAGTGACTAAAGGTTGCATAAGGTTGTGAAGTAGTTCAAAGATTGTTGAAAATAGAATTCTATAGAGCTACCTTGAAAAATTGCTAGCAAATAAATTGCTTTAAAAGACGTAACCTCTATAGTTCCAAGTTCTTCAGTGGCGTAATGATTTGTCAGGTGAAACCCGTCATTGCTACATAGAAACTATCTCTTAAAATTAAAATCACCTATTCCAGCAGTCTTGCTTAATTGTCGTAAATTGTCCAACTCGTAAATGCTTTCCGACAACCTGCAAGATAGAACTCAAGTATTTCTGCGATCATTTTAGCTAGATAGCTTTTGATACTTACTTGCCAAACCCGTTTATAAGTGCCACAATTTCATTTCTGCTAAACGAATTAGCAATGTCCTTCAACTTGAATGGCTCTGTAAATAATATTCTTAAAGCTGTCCCCAGTCCTTTAATCTGAAATTAAAACAGCTGTATTGCAAACACTAAAAGTATTAAAAACTAACTACACAGCTTGGTAATTCTGACCTGCAGTTTGCCCCACAATTTGCATTTTTGACACCCAACACAATCCATAATTCTGGTTATGTTCGTAAATCGCTCGTGAAAATCGCTTTTCAATTTCATGGCATCCTTTCTTGAGAAAAGAGCTTTCTCTTCAAAATGAGATGGAAAACTTTCAATTACGCCAAGCAAATCTTGAACCGCGGCTTTGACATCGACATCCTCTGCAGAATTTCCAGTGTAAAGATCAAATGAGCGGAGGAATGGTCCCAATTTCCAAATTGCTTTTAGCTCCAACAGGTATAAAAAGTATAAATTCTTGAGCCAGGCCGGACTTTGCCCGTTCGTTAGCGTACTGTCGAAGTGACTTCGAAATTCAGTTATATTTGGACCCCATAAATTTTCATGCTTCAAACTTAAGAAAGTATTCTTGGGACCTAGAATTTTGAATAAAATTCAGTTATGGATGCCGAATGCTGACATGTTTAAGTGATAGTGCTTCTCATACCCGCAGCAAGAAAATATTTTGCGCTCAGGTGTATATTTATACTTGCATGCATCCCAGAAATTGAACGGTAGAAAGTTCGTTTCTCAATACAGAATTCTGCAGCACGAGTAATTTACCATTAGCCATTATTGTTCCGAATTACTTTTACTGCATTGTTCAAATGTTTTGTTTACCATCGTCATTTGCAGATCCAAATGGGCCCAGACTCTCTCCTTGCCTATTTATAAAGAATGTTATGGTTGAATCGTCAAAAATAAAAAAGGCAGCCCGATTACTTACTTGAAACAATTCTCATTATAAATAGAACCCCAAACACGATGCGCAGAAGGGCCGTTGTATCCTGTAAACCGCTCTGGGTTTAATAGTAGATCCACATACTGCAAATCGGGGTCAATTTCGTCGTCTCGAACTGAGCAGAAGTCTACCAGTGAGTTATCGTATTCCTTCCATCGTTCAAACCCCTCTTGTGATTGTTCACTGCATATTGTGTTAGATACAATTAATCTGGCATATTTCATGTTCTTAATGCGAAATATTAGATGGTGACAGTACCTGATGGATGTGTTTAAGTATCCTAAATCTTCATTGCATGGAATCACTCCATCTGACTCTTTCTTCTAGGACAACAGAAACCATATCAAATATCAAGATTACCATTCATATAATTACATAAATTTTGAACGCCTGTAAGGAGGGGCTAACCGAATCGTCTCCTCGTGTGTCCTTCTTCTTAGAAGTGTTATCATGGTCTACCCTTAGTCCTGTCGGAACTTCATCCTAAACATCACACAAAGAAGTAGACATGAAAATCACCCTAAAGGCCCTCAGATTCCAAAGCTGCAAGATACCTCTCGACATTCTCTGACTTGGCAATTCTCCAACACACATTGCCCATCATCTTTCCAGAAAGGACACTCTCGCTTTAAATTTATCTGGATAAGCAGGATGCAGAAGAGGGCAAAAAGTTTTCGATTAAGCCGGTGTCTGTTTCGCAAAAGTTGGCAAGTAATCTCGAAATTAGTACCTGAAAGTATCGGAAGTAGTCTTTACGCAGTAATGACTGCAATCTTGGATAAATTTTGTAGTTATTGAATCTATCTACTGTATCAATATTGCACGTGCAATCGTCGATAGCTCCTTGAAGCTGCAAAGTACAAAAATATCATGAACTCTGACTGTTGATCTGCCAAGTTATCACCTCATTAGAACAAAAAGCATTATCACATTCAACTCACCTGACAGAAGCAACTGTCCTCGCCACCGCTGGATGCTATTGGTGACTTCCGAAAGCTGACGAAGTCATTCCGACTGTTCTTCGAATGAGGCTTTCGTGACGAGGATTTTGATACATTTCTTGAATCTTGATATGAAGTGAAGAAGTAGAACAATAATACTGCCAAAATTGCAACTGAAATAATCGCTGATATTCTCTTCCACATAATAACTGAGTCCGAAGTTTCGATGAATATGACGCAATCTGCCTGCTATTTGCTTAGGTGGGTCCTGAAGTAAAATAGCCTTTGCTCCTTTAGTTTTCTTGAATTGATCACGTCAGTTCGGTTTACGTTCGTTGCGAGCGACGACTTGGGAAAGTCATAACTGGAACGCCACAACTCCAGCCTCTACGTCCACTTCTACTAGCTGTATATATTAGCAATTAAAAGTGGGCAATCCATTGATTCAGATAATTATTACAACTTACGCCACTTATCATGTTCAGTCGATTGAATTGATGTCACGACCCATGGTTTGCGGTTTTGCGAAATTGTGACATCTTATACCGACAAATTCTGGCAAAGGAAGGACGTAGGCACCTTGAGGAATTCGTCCACTGATTACATTTACTTAAAGCATAAAAATTGTCTAAAATGTACACAAAATTATGAGACCAGTCTCATTCAAAACAATCAGTTCAAATGAAACTTTCTCCTTCGTTGACTCCGCTCAATCTGTTCGTTTTCATGTGTCAAATAGCTTGGCTAAACTGACGTGTTATAAATCATTTGCACTCGCGGTAAGCGGTCTTCTCTTTCGAATGACTACGCATTTTGCATTTCGCGTGATCAACAAAGGCGATTTCTGCTAAAAACACGTGTTGTTCTTGAAACCATTATTTATTCATTGACAGTAAACATTGTTCAAAGTTCATTGACGATAAATGACGTATAGTATACAATATATTGATAAACTTTGGATTATTGGGTTGACACCATATGACCATGCTCACACCGCCCGGAAGAAGTGAAAAATATACATTACAACATTTGAATATGTAGTAAATTCAACAGTACAAGCAAATGAATGCCACCGAGGAGTTGGCACTCATGCCTTTTCCTCTTTTTCGCGATTATATTTTTCAAGCTCTTTGAGGAAGAGAGCCTTGGGTTTCATTAATGTTGCCCGCTCACCACGACATTTGGGGCAGTACCATTTTCCCTTCGGTTTGGTAGTTAATGACACACACGAGAAATGAAACCACTCAATTGGACACAGATCATTGTCACATCCAATCATATCGCCGTACGAGACCTAAAATCAAATAATCAAAAGTTTATAATTGCACTTTTCAATTAGCAACTTAAGGTCAAAGAGACAGGCAGTACCTGATCACAGAGACAATATGTCGGCTCATCGGGATCCATTTGTAAGTTGTTGGGTGGTGAATTGGAACTGCCCGTTTGTTTAGCGTTGGCCTTACGGCGCTTGTAGTGTTTCTTCTTCTCAGGTTCGGTCGTCTTCTTGTCTTGCTTGCCCTTGGCTGCTGCACTTCTGGCATTTGCGGGTGTCTTCTCATTGTGTGCTCCCCAGCTGCCACGCTCCTTCTCTAGCGTCTTTTCCATGTTGAATGCGGAACTGGACCCTGGTTTGGCTGGAGGAATGTAGTGCTGAATTGAAGTCGTGGCAGCATGAGAAGTAGATGGAGTGGCCGGCATCATGATGTATGGTTCTGTATCAGTCGACGCCTGATCGACGTAGGACGTTGCTCCCATTGCTGCCGGACCTGAAGAAGCTGGTACGAGTACATCATGCCGGGCTCGTCGGACTCGCTTCTTTTCAGAAAGTTCAACGTTCGTTGGTGGCTCCGTTGGCTCGTGCTCCACTGTCACCGAGTCTGGAGAACGTAAGTATAGGATTTGCACTTAAAATATCGAAAAATCGAAATGCAGTAGATATTTTACAAATTTTCATATGCAAAAGTTAGAAACTCGGGGAGAAAGGAAGTTGCTTATCTGTCCCACAAAAACGTTGCAAAATGGGAAATGGGACTATATTCGAAAAACAGTTTCGTGAATGATCAGTTACAGATAGCGGAATTTTCGGGTTGAGAGTTTTTCATTTTAAAGCAAACGCGTATGAGAAATATGACTTGGTTATCAAGTATTAAGTTATTAAGAAGGAAGAACAGCAGCTTACCAATGCCGGACTTCTTTTGATCAAGATCTAACTGAGACGTCTTATTCTCCAATATGTCCTGAATTTGTTGTATAACTCCCAATTTTTGATCGCCAATTTCCTGTGTTCGAACTAACAAGCTCTGAACCATTGTAGAGATGGAAATTGATGCAGCTTCAGCGTCTGGATCATTTTTTTGCTTTAATGACAAGAGCATGTCCATAAGACGCTCAACTTCTTTCACATGACCTACATACCAAGTTCAAAACACATTCGTATTCGTAAACACAAACTATGAATAAATTATAAATACTGGTAATGTAGAGTCTGATTACAACTTACGATTGCTCTCTGCGTCATACTCTTTCACACGCGACAAATGTTTCTGCAGATCATCAGGAAGATCGACTACTGCATCTAGATAGTCTTCCACGTAGGTTGTTGAGTATACGGCTTCCATCGTTGGCAGTTTCGGGTACGTTTTTCCTGTGCCGAATACTTGGCAAGTGATAGACAGACAATCAATTAGACCTGCAAAAGTTAAAGAATTTGTGCCGAAATAAGTGAAGTCGAAGTTAAACTCACGGATTAACGTTAGCCGTCGAAATGCAACTTTCTCACCTTTTCGAGTTGAATTAAACAAGCTGCGGTTTTTGGACTACGTACCAAAACCATGCCAAGCGAACAACGCAACATGGCAAGAATGAGAATCGTTCGAACAAAGAGTAATTACGTCATTCTCAGATTAACGTAGTTGACCGACCGGCCTTGACTGATTAAGGTTAAACCAAAATTAGGCTAAAAATGAAACTTAGTTTTCGCTGGTACAACGCAATTCTCATAAGTCGGAGTTTAGCCGGCGATTATAGTTAACTTAGGTTGGTACAACTCGGCGTAATATTTGTAATTTACACCATTATCTGCCTGACATACTTCCGGTTCTTACGGTGTAAAATTGCCTGATGGCGAATTGTTCCCAGACAATCGCTTCCATTGCCAAAGCCATTGTTCCAATGGAAGTTGCTTATAGACAAATGCTCTACCTTCTGCGACCCGTGCATAATTCAGCGCGACACCTATTAGGTGTTGCTTATTGGCTTTGGACACAAGGCATAGAAGACCATATTAAGGACGGGGTACCATTCTTTAAACTTTGATCCAACCGAACGGAAATGTCAAAAGTAAGATGATTAAACGATGAGACCCATGAACGTGTTTTTTGTTTCATAATATAACAAAGAATGAAAATTCGAATGTGGCTGGTGGGAACCTATCAATCTCACGAAAACAGTATTAAAAATTTTCACCGTAATCTCGTCCACCGAATTAACTTCCTATTTTCAGGATCAGGATAGAAACATTTCTTGGATTTTGACGATGTGGACCTTAGTGGATCGACCGGTTTCTCTTTGTGCTATCATGACGTTAGCTTTCTTGTATCGTTGTACTTCGCTAGACGATGAGATTTACGAGAGACAAAACGAAAGCGCATTCTTAGCCGCAACGCTAATGGAGAAGTTGGTAAAGTTCTACAATCTCATCGAAACTCTTCAGGAGAAAGTAAGCGCTACACTTCATTCGTTAAACGCATTCGCAAAATCCGTTACTCATAATGTTCATCGATAGTTTAATAGATTGGCTCGATATGACCCATTTGGTGAAACTATGGACAAAGTGGACAAACTGATCATTCATACCCAAGCTCTTACCAAAGAATACAAGAGGGTCGAAAAACTTCTTAAAGATTCGACCACGCGAAAAGACGCTAAGAAAATATTTGACAATATTTACCAGAAGTCTCTCGACCACTCTGAAGAACTAAAAGAAACTTTGGATATGGCGAAACCGGGCGCTTACCTAAATGTAATAATACGCACAATTAGTACGCCAGTCAATTCAATACTGCCATTAGTAACTACTGTTCGTGTATTTGATGCAGGCAAATCAAGTGTTGGACAAAGCGAAGGAAGAATACGAATCGTTAAAAACTGATTTAGAAGCTGTGCGTGAGCATATGTTAGACGACTTTATTGACAGTTCGATAGTACTGGCAGAGAAGAAATTGTTCCCGGAAAGTATACCAGGGTCAGATATTGAAGAATCAGCCCGACTAGAAGATGTAGAATACGCAGACAAACTGACGAGGCTCCATAACCTGTATAAAAACTGTCATGACTTGGAACTGGAGGTAAGTGGTTTAATTTTTTAGACCGATTTCAACGGTTCGATCTAACGTTGTATTACACATCCCAAAAACAGGCCGTTGCCGCAAATGACAAGGACGTGTTGGATGCTTATAAGCTTGCAGAGAAAGTACACGAGTTATATTACGAAGTGATTCCAGCTTTCATTGCCAAAAACAAAATAGCACTGTCCCACGTGGTTGGAGTCACAAGCAAGAAGATACTCAGCATGGAAGATCAATTTCTCAAAATTGACTTGGACGAAGCGGTATTAAAACTAAGCATAATTGTTCACTGACGTTCCGCGTCATCTGGGCTGCAACTTCTGTTAAACATTTCAGATCGAAAACGAAGAGGATAAACTCATTCAGCGCGTGTTTGATGCTTGGGGGGAGAGTGAAAAGCTTAGTGAGGCCAGATTAGCAGCCACAAAAGTGTACCATAAATACTTCGAAGAACTGAACCACAAGGAGCGCGAGGACCAACGAAAACATGATGAATTATAAACGTGCAGATCTGATTTCTCTTATTTAATCGGTGACCATCGTCTTGTTATCGATCTCAGCGATGCCAGTCAAGCAATGAATCACGATGACTTGGAGTTATGATGTTGCATTTATATATCTTCTAGACTATTGGATCTTAAGGTACAGTGATTATTGTCACGATGGTTGTGATTTTTCTAACAATATTGTCATTCGATAATTACTTCATCATGAACGTAGCCCAAGATAATGGCAAATAAACATTTTCTTGCAGGACAAGGAATTAGGAATGAAAATCAATAGAGTTTGACGCTTATCTTAGTATTAGGTAGCACCGTCGAATTCAACTTTCTAGTAATTTACACGGTTCAGAGAAAACACATCGATCTCAGAAATCAAATGGAGACTATTTTCTAAACTTAAAGGTGTAAAGTCTTAGGTAAGATCTTAAACACAACTAGCAAATTAGCTTTAAAAAAAGTGGACTTCAGCAACCAAGGTACGAAAAATTACTCGATTTCTAAAATTAAGTCTTCTCCTTCCAGTTTCAAGCCATTCTGAACATGAATTTTCTTAATCTTCCCGGAAACATTGGCTTGAACGATCATCTCCATTTTCATGGCTAGAACGACAAGTAATATATGATTTAACTTGTTATGTCGTAGATGCAATATACGAAGTCATACCTGATAAAACAACAAGTGGTGTTCCCTTTTCGACCATGTCGCCTTCCTTCACACGGATATCGATAACTGAACCGGGCATTGGAGCACCGACTGAACCCTTGACAGACTTGTCTGCTTTCGGGTGAATATGAAGCTCCTGTAATTGCGAAATCATTTTATGAGCATCGCATCAATCTGAGATTACTTTTCTTGTTGACGAGTTCATACCTTAACCGCCTTCTTATCTCTGACAAAAACAGATCTCATTTGTCCATTAAATTCGAAAAACACTTCCCGCATTCCCTTCGGTGTCAGATCAGCAGAGACTGCCAAATTCTTTATGTGAATTGTTTTTCCCTTTTGCAATGTGACCTCAAATTCTTCTCCAGATTTTGGCCCAGTTAAGAATATTCTGGTGTCCAACTTGTCAACCGGCCCGTACTGATTCCTGAACGCGAAAAATTCCTCTGCTACTTGTGGGTACATCGCATAGCTCATAACATCAACATCTCGGATACGACTGCCGTATGTCTCAACAAGGTGGTCTTTGGCTTTCTTGAAGTCGAAGGGTTCCATCGACGCTCCCGGTCGACCTTCGATTGGCTTCAGGTCCTTCAGAATTTTTGAGCGGAGAGGCTCGGGGAATCCTTGATGGGGCTGGCCAATGAATCCTTTTATATTATAATGGATTATTTAGTACGACTGCAATCAGACAATACGTAAGATTTAGAACCTTACCCTGCATGAATTCCACAACCGACTTGGGGAAACTCAGCTCCTCAGCTCGCTCTTCCACATCCTTTGCGGTCAAATCATTCTGCACCATAAACTGTGCCAGATCCCCTACTACTTTCGACGATGGCGTTACCTGCACAAAGGTTCAATTCATAACATCTAATGTAAGGTCACAATAGTAGTGTAACTTTTACCTTGATTATGTCTCCCAGCAACAAATTTGCTTCCCGGTACGCAGCCTTAATTTCCTCAAAGTGTTCTGCCAATCCCAATGAGTACGCTTGGAATTGCTTAAAATAATATTAGGCATTGTTATTTTCATTGTCGAAGACAATCGCCGTCTCAGTATACTTAATTTCAATGCGCACCAGGTTAGTATATTGCCCTCCAGGAATCTCGTTAAGGTAAACGTCCGCATTTCCTGCCTTCATTGTCGTTGTGCACTCGAATGGCGCGTAGAGCAATCTAGTCTGCTCCCAATAAGCTGAATATTTGCTAATGTCTTCCAACTTGAAGTTTGTGTCCAGTGGAGTATTTTGTAGTGATGCTACAAGAGCACCCATCGACGGCTGAGATGTCATGCCACTCATGGAGTCAACGCTACAAAGAAGTACAGACGATGCGAAATCACAATTTCAAGCACGCGATGCATGCGACGATTTCGTTTTTTCAGGCTCTTACGCAACATCCACCACATCAGCTCCAGCTCTGGCGCATTCAAGCATGCTTGCCACTCCAGCTCCAGAAGTGTCTAGAAGCACAATAATTAATAGGTGTTGAGATCATTTAAAGACAACGACAAAGAGGGAACAAGCGAACTTACCATGTGTATGCACCTGCGAAGAGAAAAACGTGACGAAAGATTTTCATTAGCTGATATTAATAAAGATATTCCAGATACTGAAGTTGTACTTACGTGAATTGGTACTTTGGGATGGCGTGCTCTCAACGCCGAAATGAGGAGATTTGCACTCTGTGGTTTCAGCAGACCGGCCATGTCCTTCAGAAAATAAAGCATTGTTATCAAGGGCGCATTTCCCGGTTCCCGACACCTCGTCCTCATATATTCGTCATCAATCAGTCATCAGTCGTGAATTCCATACCTTGATACACAACACATGAGTTCCAGCCTTGACCAGCTCGTCGGACAAGTTGAGATAGTAGTTAAGATCATACTTCTTCCGATTAGGATTTGAAATGTCACCAGAATAAGAAATTGCGGCCTCAACTATTCCTCCAGCCTTTCCCGCAGCTTCCATGCCCAATATCTACAAAGCGTACAATTTCTTGTTTATGGTGCCTTGTAAAGTTAATCAGTGATTATCTACCAGATTTGGAAGATAGTTCAGCGAATCAAACACTCGAAAAATGTCCATGCCACATTTGACAGCCAGCTCGCAAAACCTTTAATTAAGCATGAACTGATTAAGTTTCGTACACAGAACCATTAATTACCATCTTCGCAATGAAACCGTTCTCACTTGAAGACAGCATTGTCCGGATAGTTTGTGTAGCCAACTGCATTAGCACCGCGGAGAAGCATCTGTAATGCAATCATCAGCAACATTTTCCAAGCGAATTAACTTGGAAGATTTATATCGGACGAAGTTCATACCTGGAAGGGAATGTTTGGAATCAGCTTTCGCATTTCTTCCAAGCGCTCCCAGCTACACTCGTGCAGGAATCTCATTGCAACGTCAAACGTAGCACCACCCCAATTTTCCAAGCTGTACAGCTGTGAAAAATTGTGCGAGACAAATGGCGAGATTTGCAGAAGGTCGTATGTTCGAACTCGCGTTGCTAAAAGGGACTGGTGGGCATCTCTGTAGGTGGTGTCCATAAGGAGAAGGCCTTCCCTTTCCCTAACTGCTTTCGCGAAAGCTTCGGGCCCTTCTCTGAGAAAAATTGCTCTGAGTCCCTGCGGCGGGTCACCTGCATGTTGAAGCTTGGTTATATTTCGTACCAGGAATGATTTTAACCAAATCGCCTAACCGTGTTCGATTTCCGGAATTGCTGGATGAATTTCGGATGGTTTGAGATCAGTGGCCAAGACAGTAGTTGGCCCATTCACCAAAACTTCTCCAAGATAAGCCAATAGTTTTTGTCCTCGATTCTGGCTGGGTGTGAAGTCAAAGAGTTGAGGGTGTTCATCGATAAAATGGGTGTCGAGCGTTCCGCTCAAGAATTTTTGGTTTTCAACCACATTCAACAGGTATGGAATATTAGTCTTAAATTGCAAATTATAAATTAATACCGAATTTACAAAATAACGAATACACAAACCAACCTTGACCCCTCGCACTCGAAACTCTCGCAACGCCCGACTCATTTTCGCAGCTGAGGACGCCAAATCTCCAGCATGTGAAATTACTTTGACTAGCAGTGAATCGTAATATGGCGATATGATGGCTCCGGCGAATGCTGAGGCTCCATCCAATCGAATGCCCATTCCTTCACCACTTCGGAAGACCTCGATCCTACCCGTATCTGGCTGGAAACCCTTGGCTGGATCTTCCGTAGTCACACGGCATTGGATCGAGCAACCGTCAACGCTGATATTTTCTTGCTTCAAGCCCAACTCTGGAAGAGTCATTCCTTCAGCTACACGAATTTGAGATTGAACTAAATCAACCCTGAGTAATAAGAGGAAGAAGGACGTATACATCAGTTTTGCAAAAACAGTTTCGTACTGAATAATTAATTACGTACCCCGTTACTTCCTCTGTCACGGTGTGCTCAACTTGCAGCCTAGCATTGACTTCGATGAAGTAATAATTCCCTTTGTTATCCAGCAGAAATTCGACAGTTCCAGCATTTTCGTAACCAACAAGCTTAGCAAGCCTTACGGCATCGGCTGTCATTTTGTCACGAATGATTGGGTCCAAAAGCGGAGCCGGAGCAATCTCAACAACCTTTTGATGTCTTCTTTGCACGGAGCAATCTCTCTCATACAAGTGAACGACATTTCCGGCTTTGTCACCAAGTATTTGAACCCTAATGAGGAATCAGTCTGCTTGTACGATGGAGTTGATTAAATTGCCCTCTCGTACGAATTGAACTTACTCAATGTGTCGTGGTTTCTCGATGAATTTCTCAATAAACATGGCTCCGTTGCCAAATGCAGCAAGGGCTTCAGAGCTGGCGAGTTTGAACATTTGCTCAACTTCCTATAAAGAAGATAACATTGGGAGTTCTTCAGAGCAAAGAACGCTTAACTCTCCAAGACAATCAAGCCCAGTACCTCGAGTTTTTTTACCACTCGCATTCCTCTTCCACCTCCTCCGTACGCTGCCTTGAAAATCACGGGGAGATGATGCTTGTTGCAGAAATCAAGAGCCTCTTCTGCCGTTGTAATAGGTCCTGGCGTTCCGGGGACAACCGCCACACCTGAAGTGTTCAGTGATTTTCAGTTAAAGAATCGCAACATCATAACACATCGGAGTAGCCCACCTGCGGTGATCGCGGTTTCTCTCGCGATTACTTTATCACCCATTTTGTGCACAACATCGGGACTCGGACCAATAAACCTAATTCCTGCATCAATGCAGGCTTGAGCAAATTCAGGCCGTTCTGACAGGAAACCGTATCCGGGATGAATAGCGTCCACATTATTCTCCTGAAAGCGTGAAAATCGTTGAAATGATAAGACCCAACGTGCACAGGAATACCATCGTAAATATATATGCCTTACCTTTGCAATTTTTACAATCTCAGGAATATTCAGGTAGGCTTGTACTGGAGCCAATCCTTTTCCGATTAAGTATGACTCGTCAGCCTTTTGCCTGTGCATGTGCATTTTGTCCTGCTCCGAGTAAATTGCGACGGAGCGAATTCCAAGCTCCGAACATGCTCTGAACACCCTGATTGCAATTTCACCTGAAAGTGCATACATCCATTTTAGATGAAAGTGATAAGTCATAATCGTCATACATGTGCGTGTCGCCTCATACCTCGATTAGCAACCAGCACGCTTCGGATCGGTTTATATTCAACTTTGTTCTTGCTTTCTGACTGCGCGGAAAAATATCGCGAACCACAGAGGTACTTTAGTTTCTGGAGCGCACTTGGAAGCCCGGTTGGGGCGGAATTGGTAAACGTCTTGAGAAGCACCAGGTGACCCATCTTGAGTCTGGGCTAGACAGGCCGGTTGAAGACAATCAGAAAACCGGAGAGGGTACGAAAGGCGAAGATTCTGTAGTATGACTGGTGTTGTCACTGTCGCAGTTTAAGTTGAAAGCCTGAAAAACAAATATTAAACTATCTCAGGCAAAGGATTAGCTCGGATTTGCTAAACTTCCAGGACGAAAGACTACTAAATAATAACCTCCAGTTGTCACTCACAGCAGCATGCGAGGACAGATCAACAACAATGAGTGGACGGAGTCTGAGACAGCTTAGAATGGAATATTATGCAATATGTTAATAAAACGAGTTTTGGCAAGTGCTGAATAAAAACCGTCTCCACACTCGCTACTAAGCGTGACCTTGTGCACTCCTGGCTGAGCTGTGACTGCTGACCGACACATGCACGCTCCAAAGGACAGGACAACACGACATTAACTAGCATTGACTCAGCCGCACGAGCCAGGACGATAATATTTATTCCTGCAGAAAACCTTGACACCAAAGCGCTATTATGCAACACAAGCCGGCTTAATAACCATTAGAATTGTGGGATAGTGCACAGTGGCTGATCTCAGAATGATAAAAAGAGGAAAATAAACTCGTGCGGATGGTCATAAAGGAAATTGCTAAACCAAGAAGCACAATCAGCAAGTCATTAGCTGTAAGTTCTACATCGATTACGACAAGACAGTATCCTACTGAGAATGAAGTGCACAGCAAGTTTAATTACGTGATGTACCAAAGAACTTTTTCACTATGCACTTGTCAAAGTCGATTTTCAACTTAGACCTTTGATTGACTCGCATTAGCTGCACCGACACTTGACGATTCTCGTTGTGTCGCAGGTGCACTGGTCAATTGAGGACACGACGCCGGTCTTGCACGGGGTGAAATGAGAATGAATTGTATGAAAATAATGAGAAGTAGGACAAAAAAAGAATGAATGAACGACTGAACTGGAACCAGAAGTGTTAAATTAGGCACCAATACGAATTAATGAATCGTAAACTTCTTAAACCTCCAGCCGAAAAGGCACTCAAGACCACCGACTCGACTGCGACTTGCAGCTGACAGCTACACTTCCAATTCGATACTGCATTGAAACCGCATTAAACGATGGAAGAAAAGTACTAATTCCAGGCTTCATATGCATTGGTTCAAACGAACTCCACAGCCAGCTCACGCCGGTAGTAACTGACCACTATCATGACATGCCACCGAGCACGTACGACCAACTGCTGATGTGCTCCATTTCTGTATTAAAATGTGGTTGTGTCAAATGCTATTAGAGTTTCATAAGTAAATTGTGTTGTTTGTGTGGATTTAATCGCGATAGACATCGTTATGAACATGTGTTCAGTTAGCTGATTTGATCATGGCACAATCGCCTTGCTTCGGGAAGAATACTTTCGTTTTCAACAACGCTACCACGCGAAGCTTCTCCGTTTCACGTTTCTGCGTACCTGTCTGGAGAGGAAACAATCGTGACGATTGCATGTCGATGAGTACGTGATCAGTTAATGATGAGATGATTGTAATTACAAAATGCAAGTTGCACACCATTTTCTATTGCGTGTTCGTCAACGTACAGGTCATGACGGTGGTTAAATGATAAATGTGGTGCTAAAACTGTCCTACAAACTACAGAGGTACCAATTTTCCCACCATCAACTCCTCCACATTGAATCAGCACCGAAGAATAAACTAAACGTCAAAAGATCCTACCAGGAGAGGTCAGTCTGAAGTTGAGACTCTGGACTTCATGTCGCGGATAATTTTCTTGTCTGAAGCTGTAAAAACAGCAAATATCTAAATACCGAAACGAAACAGTTTTACTTACATTTATGGCATGTTGCGTGTGGAAGCAACGCAGTATCTCTAGCTTCTAGATCTTCAACCAGATTCCTCACATACTTTAATCAATAAAATCTCATGTCCGCGAACGTTGCAAGTTGCAAACTATTGAGAATTATCACATAAAATAAGACCGGCACCGACACCGGACCCACCCGTATTTTCAACTTGTCAGCTGTTCTGTTCTATTCTAGTTCATATTCTAAACGATACTGAAAGAAACCAATCCATCGCTGAAGAGAAGTCATGGAACTTGGAACCCGAACTTCTCACTTCGAATGTTACCATTTCCCATTTGTACTTTGACAATGTTACGATTTGATTTCGGCATGATTCGTTTAGAACCCGAACAATTCGCTTAAATTAAGAGTGCGAAAGGCCAAGACATGATACTAGAACCAGAAACCGCGTAGTGTAAACATAATGTATGAGAAGACAGAAAATTCGCAAAGTGTGTCCAATTTGGAGTTACAGATTTATCCATATCACTGTGAACGGGAGAACCGCAACTTGACTTACCTTGAAAGCTTGACATACAAAGCTTGAGAGGAGAGTCCGATCTCAGCTCGAGTTTGAAATATGTAATTATCGAACAATAAAATATTTTTTCAATGAATTTGCGAAGAGAAGACAATTACGCCAACTGTGGTTTATTGTGACTGATACGCAAGATATTATTCCTGCATTGTAAGTAGAGTGGACAGTGATTCTCTTTCTGCTAGTTTCCTAGTTACAACCACCTTAATTGTGATTTCTCCAAATTCCATGCCACATATTCCGCAGAAGTCACATAAGAAAGGTATGTATGGCTTATTTTTCAAGATTCCAAGCATAATGCGATTAAGGCTTAAGTTCTGTGGAAAGAGTGGGGAGCTTAGATACGAGAGTGCCCTTTAATTTGTATCACGCCATCAGGACATGCGACATGCGTAGTGCTAGTACACAATGCGTCGAATGCATCGTATGTCGTATGATCATCCAAATTTGCCATTACAATCAGTAGTTCCCGGCTGAAGTTGACCTTTCTATTGTGTTAGTAATTAAAGCTAGGCGCCCTAGACTTTGACCTGGCAGCTGTAGGAAAATCACGCCACGGCCATGTCGCATCGCATGTGCACCATATAACAAAGCTTAAATCCGAGTGTTTACGTTGCATAATAGGAAGTCATCATTCATGTAATGAAAATCACCAATCACCAAGCTCCTATAATTTTTCGGAACGGACTGAATTTGACATATTTGATAGATATTTTCAATAATTAAGCTTCTTATCCATAGAACTTGCTGTGCTCAAATCATAAAATCACATCCTATGACATGAATCACATAAAGGTTTCTTTGGGCTTCTACAGTTTCTCCGGCCACTTGTTACCTGGACCGCCTGGACACTGGCTTATGTAGGAACCAACTAATGACATCACAAACTCTAGAGGAGGCAATATCAAGCAAACCCTGAAGGCGAGAACCGCGAGAACGAGAAGTCAGGAATAGGAATATCTTCCAGTTACCTGCCTCGAGGATGATGCCTTGTGGCACCATGTGCATCTGACTGACCTCCAAATTATCCCTTCCTTCTCATGATGTCGTAAGGGAAAAGCAATGCACCGAAGGATATTCAGTTCCGCATTGAATTACTAATTAGGGTGACTTTAAATGCTTTGATGATTTCATTTTAGTGCTGATGTTCGATCCACAAAACTTACGCATTATGAAATCCTTGGAGTCAAACCGGATTGTACTCAAGAGCAGCTCAAAGATGCGTTTCTTGATCTGTCCAAGAAGTATCATCCCGACATTAACTCCAGTGATATAAAATTACACGCCAAATTCGTCAAAATTAATGAAGCGTATTCGGTTCTACGGGCAGTGGACTCAAGACGAGCGTATGATAGTCAGTTGAGATATGGCTCCTTTGGCGGCCAGTCATCTCACAGAGCAAGCCCGTATCCTTTCTACCGGCACCACGAAGGTGATTACTGGGCGCGGCAGAGATTTTAGTAAGGTCTCACAAGAATCAAGTTCCAAATTCCATTCTATCAATGGAATTCCAATACAGTGTGAAACAACAACGTAAATCTGTTCATAGTTACGACCCATCCATCGATCCCCGACGAACTCGCCGACAGCAGTACACAGAAGAAAGATACTATGGATTCAGAGGAATTCCGCGGCAGCCGAATTATGCAATTGTAGCCGCGTGTCTGCTTTTCATTTTCGTTGGATCGGCGGCACAATTTCTTGCAATACTGTGAGTTAGTGACAACAATCGGTCATGTTCTGCATGCACATCTCAACAATGCCAACAGAAACACATAATCGATGTCCGTCATTTTATCTTTCTTTTAGGCACGGCGGCAGTACTCTGAACAGAAGATTTATGACGGCGCAGTCGGACGCGCGGTCAATCATTTATGGCCAAACAAGGAAGATGGCTGAAGAAAACGGAAATGACAAACAATTGGAGATCTTTGCTCGAAAATTAGGACATGATGCTGATTGAGTTGGCGTTGTCATTCGAATGATTACAACAGTAAAAGGCGTTGACAAGAGCAGGCAAAAATGGGTCGTGCCGTGTGGTTCTAGTCACTTCTAGTTCTATTTTTATAAAATTATTCGTAAACCCTAGTGTCTTAGCGCAATAAAAAAAACTTGCGCATCGAAATTGCCGTTCAATTTATTCAATCAAATTCCCATAATATAATGTACGTAAGTACATTGATAACTAACTAATCCAATATCCAACCCCAACAGAAGTTAAAGGGTTTACTTCTGCGGCGAAAATCTGCTGTCGTTTCGTGGTACAAAGTACTTTTGCTCAAAGCAAGCTCAAAGGACCATGGAAGTAGACTTTTAAACCATAACTTGTGCACGATAATGCATTTGCTGTGTTTTATTTCCATTCATTCCAAGACGAAGTTGATATTTGTCTCGGGCACGCTTGAACACTTGCTGGTCCTTGTGTTTCCTATCAAAATCAGACAAAAATAAAAATGTCGATAGAAATTCAATCTAATGCAATGTCGCACATGAGCCTAAGTTTGCAATACATGCGACGTTGAGCACTTACCGCTGAGCCTCAGCCAATGAAGTGGATCCATACCCAATTGCTTTGTATTTCGAGAGGATGTTTTGTCGCTTTCTATGTGATTTCGTAACGACCAGTTGACTCGAGGGACGAATGTACTGCCTGCGTTTAGAAATGAAAGCCGAATTAAGTTTCGCTGATAAGGACAGCGACAACACACCCGCTGTGGAACATTCTTAGCAGATGACCCGTCGTTGGATTCATGCGATCAGGGTGTCAATCGAATGATATCGTCGAGTAGATTCCGAAAACATGATTCCAACTACGGGTCATCTTCTAAGATTAAGCCCCCGCTGTTTAATCTTACTTGTAATAAATTTTCAGGGAACGATGGCCCAATGTGATTCCAGAGGGGAGGACCAACTGCATGTTGTCATTGAAGTGAATTTGTTCGGGCAAATATGGCTCATCAGCATTCACATCAGCTCCGTCGGGATAGCTTGTACTGTAGTCGTAGAAATCGGCGAACTCAAAGATGCTGTCTCCCTCGTGCAGAATTTTACAATGACCCTTGTCCCGCATGTGTTGCTAGAATGAGCAATAAGGTGTATGCATTAGACAACAATTGAAAAAAGTGGCAAAGCAATTTGTGGACATACCTGCGCAGCCTGGACGGAATAGTACGATTTTGACCTTTCGTTGCACCACAAGCACACCATACCTTCGCCAACTTTCTCCCCCAAATACTCCATCAATCCCTCGATGTCCCAGCAGTACTCCATGTCAGGTATAAAGAATGAGTGTTCTTTACTCATGTGATCAAGATTGGCTTCCATATCTTCACTTTCTACTTCACAAAACAGGCATTGGTTCACTTCAAGCGGAACGCCCTCAATTTCTTCCCAGTCCTCATCGTCGTCTCCATCATTATCATCGAAAATAGACTTCTTCACCGGCTCGACTGATTTTGCTTTGGACTTCCCGTCATCTTTGATTGCGGTTCTCTTGACCGATTCAGTAAGCAACGCTACTTCTTGCTGATTTGGTGCCTGTTCGGCCACGTCCATCTTTTGTAGTGCGGGAATATCCTTCTCGATGTCACTTTGATTCTTATTCAACGCATCAAGTTGCATGTGTTTCTTGGAGAATAAATGATTTTGATACGCTTTATCGTTCCCAAATGTCTTCTTACAAGTGAAGCAATATGTCATGTTTGAGGCATCAGTTGATTTTTGCTGGCTTTCCACGGAGGCTTGTTGTTGCTGCACACGTCGATTAAAATTGCCTTCAGTGACTGGAGGCAGCTGAACAACCTTCCGCTTTAAGTTGTATCTGTGCCAATCAGTTTTGTAGTGGGCACGCTGGAGCTCGTTTTCGTGGAATCCAACACCACAAGTGATGCATGTCAGGAGATGGCCGCCAGAAGTGTCCATACCTTCCATATTGATCACAGAATCTAAAAACGATGAGGCCGACAGAATTGATTACCATACTATCAACTAATTTTCTCGTATTCCCACAGAAAGCAAATCACTTACCTGGCTTAGACGTTAGACCAATTTCTAATCCCAACTATGTTGAAGCGTGGTTCTATCCGCTATCAGACAGTATAATAGGATGTTTGTAGCTTATAGCACAAACACGTGATGATCACGAGCAAAGTCGCGAGTTTGAAAACTCATGGGTAGATCGTTCGGCAAACATCTTTGTTACAGATAGCTTGGCGAATTTCGCAGTCAACATAGCCACACGTAAAATGTGCAAAATGCATCGTTACTGGCGTTTTGTAATTATGCACTATGAAAGCGAACAACTAAAGATTGGGATCCGAATGACTAGAGTTAAAACCGAGGGTAACATACAGGTGAGAATCCGCTAGTTTATTTCTTATTGCCCAATAAAATTAATGGCGCACGAGGTCTTGTCTTACCTTGAAAGGAATAATTAAAATGCACAAAGCGTACGCACCTTGCCTCTCCTTTCATTAATGAGTTCCTTTTATTTTCTAAGGTCGCCCACCTTAACTGCTGAACATTAACTCAGCCGACGTTCTGCAAGCAGCTTGGAATGAAGTCAACATTCGTCGTCTGGTCCTGTCGTCAAAAGACAAATATTTATCATGTTGTATTATGCAATTCTGATATAACAGCATCTTCTGTGCTTCGAAATTGAAGATAGGCCAGATGATCATTGCTTTGTTTTCGCATTGCATAATGACGCAGACTGCTCGTGTTTGAGGTATGCCAAAGGAAAGGTCAGCCGGAAGGAAGTGGTTCATTTCATGAAGACTATACAACTCTATGCCTATGTCTCTGGGTGACCCACAGCAATATTATGTCACAAGGTCAGCTTTTCGAAACAATGCAAATTATGATTGGTACGGTAGACTTGGCGTGCGGCGTTCACGTTCCCATACTCATAGTTTCATTTAATCTCATTCGAGCGGATTGGCCATTCTAGATTAACGCGTCAAGCCGAACAGAGTCTTCCAAAATGTTTTTCCACTTGCAATCCATTTTGCGATTTCTTCTATTTTTGATAAAGACAGGCGCGTTTGCTACAAGTCCCTCGTCTTCGTCTATATCTCAATCGGGTGCGGCCCCAACAGGTAAGGACCATTATTGTTAACACTGAAGCATTGTTCTCACATGGCCTGACTCTTGCTTCCAGAAATTGAACTCGTGCTGACACCGTTTACAGCACCAAAATTAGACGCCCGTCATTATTATGATATCGTTCCTACACCCAAGCCTGGATATCCTTTCCTTCATCGATTCCAGCAATTGGACACTCCCACTTTCACAACCGAGAATCCAGTAAGCGTCAACAGAGTAAAAATTTCATTCAATCTGTGTGCTGAAAGAAAATGAGTTCTGTTGTGTAGACGTTTCCTTCTGGAGTCAACAATGTCACAACAAAAACAGGCGAGGTGAATCTCGCAGAAGCAGATGATGCTGACTTAATCGTAGTATTGCCAGGAAACAAGCGAGACAAGCGTGAAGAAGCTCAAACCAAAGCCGGAAGTGGTGCAATTCAATTTGGTGGATTTGGCAGAGGAAGCCAAGCACAGGCACAAGCAATTAGCGCCTCAATAAATTTTGGTCCGATCGGTGCATCATTTAGTACTGCCAACAGCGCCGCCAACTCTCACGGAGCCGGGCCTTTTGGAGGAGGTGGTAGCGGAGCATCTGCAAGCGCCCTTAGTGGAGGTGGCTCATTCTCAGGAGCGCAAGCATCGGCACAGAGCAATGGATTCGGAGGTGGATACCCTGGCCCCGGGCCTTATCCAGGAGGGTATGGTCCTTACCCCGGAAGCTACGGTCCCTACCCTGGAGATCCAGGTTATTATCCCGGATACTACGGTCACGGCCATTATCCGTATGGTGGAGGGGCGAGTGGGGCAGCGGCGAGCGCAAACGCTGGTTCCTTTGGTGGCGGTCCTTTCGGCGGGGGTGGTTCTTTCTCGTCAGCTCAAGCCGCAGCCCAGAGCAACAATTTTGGAGGTGGATTCGGACCTTATGGAGGCAGCGGTGGATCATTCGCTGGAGCACAGGCGGCCGCACAGAGTAACGGCTTCGGAGGAGGGTTTGGCCCAGGCTTCCAAGGTCCTGGTTACGGACAAGGGTATTATCCACATGGAGGGTACTATAATCCAGGTACGGACATGCAATTATTTGTGCCAATGCTAACGGTCGTAATCGGGTTCATTTCTTAATTCCAGGAGGTGGATACTACCCAAGACCCCACCATCACGGCCCACCGCCACATTACGGTCTTTATAATGGCGGTGGATTTTACCCCGGTGCTTATGACGGGTACGGTCGTGGAGGTACCCTGAGAAAGAGCGGTAACGTGGTGCCTCCAAAAGATTAAAGTCTATCTAGTCAGCCCTACCCCACAGTCTTGTTGATCCCACTCCGTGTATCGAGTGTCTGTCTGTCTTTAGAGAGATTGCTATTTACTGATTTAATTAACTCTGAACTGGCTAAACACTAATTTATGAACTTCCTGGATTCAGGACGCTTGCTTGCTTCGCAATAAAAAATCACGCGTGCTTCAAGAATTCCGTCGCAACTTCCCCACTCATATACGTTTGGATTGGTTGGATTTGTGTGATTCACCCTTTCTTTTATGGGGTTTGTTGATGCTTTTAGTACCGGTTGAAAACTGAGCCGCGAATAGACACAGCATAAGTTCAGAGCATCGGTTCAACAGAATTCCGCCCTGTCTGCATGCATTCTATTGATTTCAGCCTCCTATCACCAAACACTGATCAGAGTCGGTCTTCAGTCATATCCGTGTCGGTCGTCGTACTCATAAATTGTAAGTGGTAAGTTCAGGCATAATTTACATTTTGTGATTGCACTAAAAATACCAATAGGCCCTTCGTTTCCCAAAATTTGACCGTTGAAAGTGTTCTGATCTCAGTGCCTTGATCTGATTATAATTTAATCAACCGGTCGATTGCAAAGTGTGACGGAGCAGGGACACTAGCAAGTTCATAGCTCACTGGACTGGTCACTGAAACAAACAAATCTAAGAGCAAATGGGGATCGAAGAGATTCAGTACTCTGAAAAATACTTTGATGACATGTATGAATACAGGTAATTAATTATTCCTTTCACACATTCTATTGGCTGCACAGGCGTCACAAGCCGCAATATTAAAGCTCCAGCGTAGGTGAACTCACAGTAAAATCAACCTGTCGCAGTTCTTGGCATGAAGATTAGAAACTAATTTGTCCTGCTGTGGTTCATTTGCCAGGCACGTCATTCTTCCACCAGAGATTGCGAAAGTTGTCCCAAGAAATCATTTGTTATCGGAGACGGAATGGAGAAATATTGGGGTGCAGCAAAGTCCTGGTTGGGTTCACTACATGTTCCATCCTCCAGGTATCAAATCAACCTCACAAGCATAGCATTAGGGAGTGTAAATGAGAAGTTAATCCTTGTGGTTTCTCTCGCAGAGCCGCATATTTTACTTTTCCGGCGAGCCATAACGGGGGAAAATTCCCGAAGTATGATGAATGTAACAGGACTTCTTCAGGTTACAATGAATGTTGGACCAGCTTAAATGGGTGATACTGACGTATAGCAATAACCAAGGCAAAAGCATCAAACGCATTAAAAGCAATTTCGGCAATTAACCCTGCTTCGGCACTTCAAACTAAGAATTTGTATCAGATACCTCATTAAAAGATATTTGACATTCACTTAAAAAGAATTAAAAGCACTAAAAGCATTATTTCAGAAATCAGGAACTCAAAAGCATTATTTTAGATTTGGACAAAGAGAAGAGCTTCGAGATTTATGAATCCTTGTCACGCACCTGTATCCAGATCATAAAAGTTTTCTCCACTCATAAAATCATTGAAAGTTGCAGCTTTTATCTGGTTTTTAAAAGTTTTAGCTACGTTACTTTTAATTTTGAGCCTTTTAAAACTGAAATATGCCAAAAGTGTCACTCTCGGCTTTCAAGCGTGTGACGGAGTTCACTGACTGTGAACTGGAGTCAAAAATGGCAAGTTATGGTGGAGTTTTCGCGACGAAGATGTCGATGTTCAAAAGAAGTCCAAAATTGAGACCCACATCAAAGCATCGAAACATCTGAAAGGAAAAGTATCCCTAGTCCAAGCATTGGCAAATCAGCCAGGAATCGATGATGCGATGGATGCCAACAATCAATGGAAATCCATGACCGAGGCACCTGGAGTTCCATTGCATATATTTCGAAAAGGGTCCTCCCGTCACGATTGGATGAAAAAGAATATGAAGATTGGTGCGGGACTGCTATCTAAAATATCGCTCCGCCAAATTCTAGTGAACTCCGGCTAGGATGACATGCAGGAATCTTTCCGCATACTTAAGTTGGTTTCTTGCTTTTATCAATTTTGAATTTACTAGGAGTATTTACCATTTTGCAGCCAAGTTTTTGTCTCGTATTTCAGAGATAAGCCGTTCCAATTATCGCTGACGAAACCATTGACGTAAAAAAAACGGAAAGTGTTGAACATTTTGACCCGACCAATGGAACCGCACTCAATATTTCGATTAATCTCGTCCAAAATAATACCCCAATGCAATGCTCAAAAGTCGCACGACAAATTGATCAGGTCGGTTTCTCATTTTCTTTATAAGAACAATTTCATGTGGTTCTTCTCAGATTCCGCTCCATACATGATCCTGGCTAGACAAAAATTGAAAGGATACCCTTACCCTTATATCTCACCACAGGATGATCCATTCCACATGCTGGGCGCATATTTTGCATCTGACTGCGGAAGAACTGATAATGGGAATGCTTTAAGCTGACCGGTTCATTTCTTCTATGAAAGCGGCTCTCACAAAGGCACCAGCTCGCCGTAACTTACTTTTGCAAACTCTGAAAGAGAACGACCGAGCCGCAGTTTTGCGTCCGGTTCCTGTTTTGACAAGATGGACAACTTGGGTTGTTATTGCTGATTACTACTGAGACAATTTTGATGCAGTGAGCAAATTTATTGCCATCTGAGCTTCTGACAGCGCAGCAATGGCGAGACTCGAGCAAATGCTGGACAGTCACGATATGGTTCAACAATTAGAAAGATTGAGCATAGTTTACCAGGGACTAAACTCTCGAATACTTACCTCCAGAATGACAACGTCCCAGCATCGTCCGTCTGGCTTAACATCAAGGCTTGTGAAGGATGCTTAAATGTTGTGGAATCCCATCGGCCAAGCTGAAATTGTATTTTATGAAAAACACCCGGCAGTTCAGTTCTGGACTGATGTGCAATTTTTGTATTCATGGAAAGCAGGAGATTGTTATTGCCAATAACCTATTGTACTTTCCTTTTTCTCAGTAGTGGCTTTTGTAAGAAACTTAGGAATCATCATGAATCGCTTAATTTCACATTACAATATTATTTCGAGCTATTAAGTGGTTTAAGACTTTGCAGTACGCCTGAGTGTGAATAGAATGAAGAGAAAGAGGTTCTGGGGTACTAGCTAATCATAGGGATAAAGCTGGCCTGGAATTGGCCAGACAATGTCTCGCCAAGAAGGTTCATTCGATAGTCCCCAATACTTTTCAATATGTTGTTGTGGTGTGAGTAGCTTTGGACATCGTTCCTTATTCTTTAAGAAGTACTGTAGAATACGTAGACTTGGCAGAAGACTAATCGATTCCTCCATTAGTTCGTTAACGGAGTCATTAATATTGTCTACTACTGGTGCAAATGTCGTAATTGATAGCAGGTCAAAGTCTGACTCCGTCGGTTTTGGTACCAGATTTACTCCCTTGAACGGCTTATCCACTGTTGGACGAGGAATACTTGCTTTTGCTTCTTCTGCATCTTTGATTGACGGTAGCGTCTAAATTCATAGAAATACAAATTAAGTAAAGACCGAACTCAGTCACAGAGTGCGCCATTAATCTAGTTAATGATCTTTTGTATTTTGTATGTCCTTCTCATTAACTCTACAACTCTTATTACCGAAATAAAATTTTGTGAGACCATCAGCAAAACCCATGTTCGTTTCATAAACTCAAATAGGCGTTTCTGGTAGCCAATGATGTCCATCAAATTCGAGTGGGTTGGATAAGGTGTCGCGACGCCTTGCCATTTCTTCATAAAACGCTGTGAAAGGTAGAAATCAATGAAATCATGCTAAGCAGCTACGGTGCAAGAAACTGCTGGGAAGGATTGCTAACAGACCTGATTCACTTGAAACGTCCCGAGAATAATCATGTAGACGTTTTGAACATTGTCTCCTTCCAGGTTTAGAAGGGTTTGTTTTTTCTCGAACTCATAGGCTACATCTCTAATGTAGTCTGACAATGCCATTTCAGAGCCCTGCAGAGCGAAGAATGGAAAGAAAAAAGGTATGAAGATTCGAGTAAATATTTTGCGGTTGATCTTCCTGGCACTTCAGACTGACCTCCAAAACATGAAGAAAGTGATTGGGGTAAACAATTAGTAAGCCAGTGAGAAATTCAAGTTCAGGGGCCGCATTCAATTCCTTCATGAGTTTTTCATGATACTCGAGCAAGGCGTCGGGGTTCCCTTCATGCGAGCCGATTGTCACCATTCGAAAAAGCACAGCTTTCTGAAAAATTAGCACACGCGAGACGCATGACTTCACTGATATTGAGGAGGAAATGCTCATTTGTTAACGTGCCTGGCCATGTCGCTCCATTTGTCTTTCCATGTGTTCCAATAAGCTTTTTCGACGGAGCTTCGGGACAGCTTTCTGCACTACAGATTTGGACACGCCAGGTGGTGGTTTCAAACCACTGTCTTTTGGCTCGATAGTACTTTCAGTAGCTGGACCTTGTTTTCCCAGCACTTTGGGCGGGGGAAGCATGCCGGGCGGGAGGAACCCCAGAAGTGCTGCACGTTGTCTCTGCGCAACTCTCGTCTTTCTTTTCGCAGCTTGGGCTTGCAGGAACCTTGTCAGCTCGGGAATCGCCATCAAAAGTGGATCAGTTTCAGATCTTGACTTTCTGCGAGGTCTTGACTTCCTCTGGTCAGATGCCTTTGGAGTCGATTCAGCTACACTTGCTTTATCATCCTCATCTCTCGATCCGCGTTCGATGAAAGGCCGATCTTCTTCGAACAGTTCGGAAGGAGTGACCTCCGGTTCTGGTCGCTCGCGCTGTGTGAGTTCTTCATTTTGGTTAACACTGACCGTGTCAAGATTGACAGTAGGGCCATTACTCGGTGCTTTTCCGTCGGCTTGGCGCCCGTCCATGCTGTTACTGGTTAGTCCGGTTCCAAACATTAACTATTCCCTTGTATCAGTTAGTCAGTGAGCAGAATTAGGATTTTTCTACAAATGAAACTGACGACGGCCACGTCGCAGAGGTCCGCCTTTAAAGAATTAGATGTTTGATCAATACTCCGAAAGAAGTGGCATTTGGATAGAAGTGCCATGGCAGGCATAGATGGTACCACGGTATTCAGCGAATGAACCGTAGACGCAACGTCCGGACGCATGAAGATTTTTTGGTGTAAACTCAAGAACTCATTAGAATACTAATTTGTAGAAGCTTTCAATTGCGAGCAGCAATAAATGTGATTTATTCGTAAATTCGTTTGCAATGCAAACAAGGGTTGAACGTAATTTATCATAGCACAAACTACCATTACGAATGGATGACCTCGTATTAGAGTAGCTTGACCGTGAACACAAAACGCATTCATTACCACGATCAAGTCCTCAATATTTCTCTCTTCTGTTTACAAACAATTCACTCTTGCGAAAAGTGGTAATAATTAACGAGATGGAGCGACGACGTGTGCAATGCTTGAAAGAAAGCAATAAATTAATGGTGCTGTGATCTGAAAATCCATCTGAAGGCTTGAATAGCTACGTACAAAATGCCAGCAGCGATTATGTACGTTTCTCTGTCCTTTCTGTCAGACATTTCGTTCTCGACTGACGCCATACGACGAGTAACGCGAATGAGTTGTTCACGTAAGTGCTCCACTTCACTTTGTATTTCTTCAATTTCATTTCCAGGTCCGATTGAACCTTCTCGGGTCCTGTGCGCATGTTGAACGAGTCTTGCATCATTTCAAAAGTTTCATTTTCAATTTGTAGTGCACAGGCTTAAGCTAGCATTACCTCATATAGAAAGAATCTCCAATTCCCATAACTCTCATTGGCCCGTTTGGGATTCTTTCGGGTGTAATGAATCTGGCACTGTCACCTTCCACAACCAAAGTTTCATCGTCACCATCACTGGACTTGTGGCTGCCAAGTCCATTTGTTTTGGGTTTTGCTTGACCAATCGAATCAAAAAGTGTTATAGATCGTGGTGGCGTCTACAAGAGCACGAAATCATTCACACTTCTGCATTAACGTTTTCGTCACGCCCATTAACAATAAAATCATTCAAACCAACCTGAATTCGAATCAATTCAGGATCAGGTGGCATGATTGCAGAATCCAGTTGAATTTCACGTGGAACAGTGGATGTGCCAACATGTCTTTCTTGCCCTGAAACGTCAACTCGGTTCAGTTTCACTTGCGAAGGATGTCAGGGTGTGTAATTCTTACCTCTGACGAGGATCCTGTCTGGGACTTGCATCCTCAGTTTCTCACCCTGTCCTGGATTCATACGATTCCAGTTGTTATCTTCTACGTCACTGCTATCACCTAACGATGGAATACTTATGTTTTAGAATAATGGCGAGTGTCACGAAGCTCAAAATTGTAATAGATAAGCGAAAGCTTAATCAGTCGCATTGAGTCTACCACTTACTTGTAGAACCAACATGAATTGATTTGGGAACGGTCATTTTCTTCTGAATCTCAGTCGAAAACTCTGGGTCGAACCCACCCTCAAGATCATATTCACGACCAAATACGGTTGGAGTCCTAGCCGGTGAAGAACCGATCGACATGATTTTGGGCTGAAGTCACGCTTCGAAAACTTCGAATATTATCATTTAGCCAGTAGCAACCGTTTGCAAATCCACGAATCTAGCTTTGGTAATGTTAAGTACAACGCAAGGACTAGAACTTCTTGCAGAACAGAGACTTGACTTACGTAATTAAATATAGCTGGCCGCACAAATAGCTGTCGTAATTTCTATATGAAATTAATCAATAACATTAACCCAGCGCACTGCAAGTGCAATGACTGGATATAAACATTGGTTGCCTAACAAGGTTTTTCATGAATTTAACTGAAGTTTCCCTCTTGCTAGCCTTTGTTCACAGTCTTGCCTTTTGTAAGAGATGGCAATGGCATAAATTAGGACCAAAGGAACGATATATCTGTGCATTCCTCACAGAATGATTTTTGATGTTTTGCTGTGTGGGATATCACATGTTTGTCATACGCGTAAACACCCAGCATTTTGCAAATTCGATTCGCATCATTCTTTCGTAGTCATCCATCCTCTTGAAAATAGACCAATTTACTTGAGATTCTGGTAGTGGCCTGAACTGATTAATGTACGAAGGACCTGCTGTAATGTCGCTAATAATGTTACACTTTTAATTCATGAGATCTTAGCAGGTTACACGGTTAGGGCCCATTATTGTATCGAATAAAAACTTTATTTTAAAATTTTTAACGTTAGTGCCTTCCTTTTTGCACCTGCATCCGTCCTAAAAGTGCCTCTGGAACTGTTGGAACCATACTCACAATGAAGACGTGTGCGACTGCATGAACTAATTACATCCGATCTTCCTAATACTCAAATTCTAAGGACTGAGATCCGATAATTTACTACGACTCACTGAAGAGCAGGAAGTCAAGTACGAAGATTCCAAAACCCGATTAGGATCGAGACTTAATTACAGTAAATCCGACGACTTGAATTTATTTCCAATAGAGTTTGTTTGAGTAAATCGCCAAATATAATGTTGATCAGGTACTCTGCTACCAATGCCGCTCAGACTTCTCAAACGATCGCATGATAAGTACCATGTTGTCTCCAAATCTACGTTTCTCATCTCTGTCGAGTTGCTGGACAACGCCGTCATGGAGTGTACGTTGGATACGGACAGCACAGGAGCTGACTGCCTACTGAATATCTCACAGCGACTAAGCTTACAACAGGTACTAGGCCTATTGCTTGCTGTATTTAGAAGACAATTTATTTTCAGCATTCTGCATTCGTAAGTCTTGACTTGGTTTTTCTCCCATATCAGCCGGAACTATTTGGCCTTCGCTACATCAGTCGAGGAGTGCCTCCAAGACAGAGATGGGCCGACTTAGATCGCCCGTTGAAAAAGCAATTGGACAAGTATGCACAAGATTCACAATTAAGCCTTGGTGTTATGTTTTATGTGGCTGACGTTAATGTTCTAAAGGATGAAATGACAAGGTACAAACCTTCTCTAAATTGCATCTTGAATTTATTCCTAATGTGAGTTATCGCGAAATAATAGATGAACATCTTTTTTCTTGAAGATATCACTACTTTCTCCAACTGAAAAGTGATGTAATAGACGGCAAGTTAAATTGCAGTATTGATCAGGCAATTTCCTTGGCCGCCTACAGTCTCCAGGCTGAATTTGGTGATTACGATCCGGAACGCCATACTGTAGAGTATCTTCGCGACTTCGCAATACTGCCAAAGGTAGGGCCTGCCCATGTATCATTCTTCATGATTTTCAGGTCATACTATATGCTCTACTTTTGCAATATATTGAAACCAGGAATTGACGGCTCCATCAAAATACCAAGATATTAATATTGACGCATTATACGAAGTTATCACAAAGCAATACGGAAGTTTAGTAGGCTTTCCTCCACCTCTGGCTGAAATTTACTATATTATGGTATGCATTCATTGCAAACGGCATAACACTGGTCTACAAACTTATGAATGTTGTTGAATTGATCGTGATTATATAATATTTAATATTTAGGTCACACAGTCACTCGATGGCTATGGCCAAACTGCTTTCCCAGCTAAAGATGACGCTGGAAATGATATTTTGTTTTGCGTCTCCGCAATTGGTTTGGCTATTCGTCGCAGAGATTGGACTCATATAGCAGCCTTTCGGTAAAGCACATTTTAAAAGCTCACTTTAAAAATGAAGTTTTCTACGTCTCGACATTTCCTGCAGATTTGGCGACATCAAATCATTGTCTGGTAACAAGAAAGTTCTCATTGTGCAAGGAACTCAGTCACAGCGATCAATTCAGTTTCACTTCACGGATCCGGAAGTCGTAAAATATGTGAAGAAAGTCTGCCTTCTTCAACATGAGTTTTACAAAGACTGTCTCAAAGAAGAACAGGCGCATGCGGCGGCTGCTGCAGCTGGTGAAAGTACGAATAGCAATAGTCGTGGGAATAGTGTCTCAATTATCAGCGGAGGAAGCAGTTCGGGGACTGATCACATGGTGAGCCGCATGCAATATGCAATATTGGTGTTTGATTTTATGATTCATAATGACATAATGATATATTTGTTTCTAGGATGGACACTCGTTCACATCTGCTAATTTCAGGGGAATGACGCCTGATATCATGTTCCAACCATCTTCATCCGCGATTTACGAAAATCAGTTTTCCCTGCATAACAACAACAACGTTTACAATCACAGTGGCAATAATAGTGCTGCCGGCAGCAGCAGCAACATAATCTCAAATCTTGGACTGAATCCACAAATGCTGCAGCAGCAACTCAGCTTTAGAGCTCAAATGAATGGCATGCATCCTGGTCCCTTTCTGACAAATCAACAGCTGCATCCGGGCCAACGGGGTTCCTTAAAAGAATTGAACAATTTACAGCTTTTAGGAAATGAATATCGTCCGAGCATGAGTCGATCGAGTACTCCGTTTAATGTCTACGGACCTGGAAACATGTTGCCGCAAAGCGTTGGACACAGTTTCAACCTTAACAACAATTTAGAATTACAGTCGCTTCTCCCAAGTTATCGGCCCGCGCCAGACTATCAAACCGCTGTCCAACTAAAGTATGGTCAAGGTGCTGCCAGCGTAAGCGACGCTCAAAATAGTATGACTTCCAAGGTATCCTCCGCGAACAACAGCCATCAATATTTGTACGGGAAGGCAGCCGCTGAGAAAGTACGAACAGCTTCGATTGTAATTCTCAGTTCTTTATGTATTAATCTTAAGCCTTATGTACGAATTTAGGAGGAGGAGGAAGAACCTATTTACGAAAACGAGATTGTATCTCAAATACATTCCATGGATTTGAGGGAGTCTACAGAAAAGGAGAAATCAACTCCCCGCGGGTAGGCAAATTCAATAAATCACTTGAATCTCGGAATCTCTGGGTGCCAGATTGCATAGTATAACTGTATTTGTTCAATAGAAGTCTGGAAGTTATTGTGCCTTCACTTGTGCCTCATCAAGCACCGCAACAATTGTACACCTTTCTATCGGAAGAGCAGAGTTCGTATTTGTACAAGCCTCCTCCGCCATATCCAGGGACTGGAATTCGTAGCCCCAACTATGAACCTCACACGATAATTCAAGATGGCACATACACCAAGTTAAGGCCGACCTTAAATAATCATTCCGAGGTGTTGAGGCAAATTGGAGTCCAATTAAGGGAGTCGAGCCTGTCAATACAAGATACCTCAACTGCTTCTTCATCAGCTTTAGTAGCGGCATCGCAATCGAAGCCAACGATTGAGACATCGAAAACGTCAGATTCTGTCACTTCCAGTTCTCTCAGCGTAAACAGCGCGAATTCACAAAATAATGGTAATGGCGCCCCGAAACCTACTGAGAAAGAAACTCCCAGCAAATCCAGTAAGTTGAAAGCATCCTATCAAAAAGTTGGAGAACATGGAAGTTCCAGTGCGTTGTCGTCGGCCAATACATCTTCTAACTCCAGCTTGGGAGTGAATGGAATCTACAGCCAACAATCAAGTACAAGTTTAGCAGCGGCGAAAGGTCAGATGCGTAGAGGAAGCGACATTTCAAAAAATCATTCCAAGTCTAAACTGAGCGTAAGGACCGGAAACATTTCAGTAGTTCTAGTTTTCCTACAACCTTCACAAAGCCACATTCACGCTCTGATATTTGAATGATGTAGACCGGATACATATATGCGACCAGTATTGATCCAATCATCCTGAAGGAATACGCGGCCATTCCTAAAGCAAAATCGGCACCGAATTTCAGTACTGCCTTGAAAATAGAAAATTCAAAACGAAATCGGTAAAGCACGTTCCGAATTCACAAAAAGTTTGAAATCAAGCAGTAGCAGTTGGTCATAATGCCTCTTACCCTTCGTTTCAGCTGTCCAAACATTCTGCCCTACGAAGACAACTCAGTTCGGTTGACTCCGTCGAGACAAAACCAAGAAGGCTACATAAATGCTTCACCCGTTTCGGTGAGTCGCTTGTCACGTGATCATGTTTCGAAGTTGCCTTCTCACCAATTTTATGATATACCATAGGCTGTTGTGAGTGGACGTGAATGGAAATACATTGTTGGTCAAGTTCCATTGGCTGGAAACTCAGCTTCTATATGGCAAATGATATGGGAGATGGATGTGAAAGTTATTGCGGCTTTAGAACGAGACTCAACAGCGCTGTTTTATCCACTTGATTGTGCCACGTCGTTGGCGGCTTCAGCCTTAAATACTATGTATTTTGGTGATGTAAGATATATGTCACGAAGGGGACGCTGAAGCCTACTTTTTCTATTCACAGAAGTATAAATCCCTTGCCCTTGTCTTTTTAGTTCCAAATTGTGGACAGCAAAAGCGAGAAGGATAAGGCCAGTGCAACATCAATCGCAAGGGAGTTGACACTTATCTACGTTCTGAAGAAACAGCAGAGGAAAGTTTGGGTACTGCCCTACGAAGAGGAATGGAAGGATGATGTTCCAATTCACACAGAACACTTTCTCTGTAAGTGAACTTTGACTACTTTAAACTCTCACCCGCTGTTGAGTCAGCGTTTACAAGCAAATTTGCAACGCATCGTACATGCATGGAATTCATCTCCATAGGCTTCCTGGAAGAAGTCAACTCTGTCCAAAGAAAAGTCGGGGATCCTTCAAAGCCATTGGTAGCGCTTTGTGGAACTGGAGCCGGGAGATGCGGAATTCTTATCCTCGCTGACATCCTTCTTCATGCGGCTGACTCTGGACATGTAAGTAGAAAAGTACACTGTGATTACACTTTATTCAGTTGCCTAACAAAAATTCCCTTTTTGTAGAAACTACGGTGCGATACCTTGCTCGCTGAACTACGAATGCAGCGAATGATGCTGGTCAGCACACCAGCCCAGTACGCGTTTGTTTTGCGCACGTTGGAGAAGTATTTGGCACAGTCTCGTTTGATTTGAGGCGAATGTGGAAGTGCCTTCCATTTGATGACAATCTTTACGAACAACTGAGAGAGGTTGACATTTATGACCGAATTTTTAGTTGTAAATCTAGTTTTTAATTTTAAAACCTCTCTTTATTTTTCATCTTCGAATTCATTTCATTGGACTGATATTTACCTTCTCCTTCCATTTTATGACTTTCTTTCACTTTCATTGTTGTAATTTTAGTGGTTTATGTAGTGCAGTAATTTCTGAATACTGACATTACGTTATTTAAGTCCATGTGCAGAATGCAGCTGATTACGTTTATCTTATAGACTGTCAGAGATTCTTACTTCCTAGTGCTGTTCCTATTTTATTTCCTACTTCTGATAATAGAGCTCCTGTAAGGCGTAATTTAGCCGAATTTTGTGACTCGACACAACTAAATGTGAACTTGGGATCTCTCGTACTAAAGTTCTGAAATCTATTTAAATGGAAATATTTATATTTTATTCACATCTTTTGTACCATTATTGTTGCATATTAAATGTATAAAACTGTAAATATCCTTGCAAATTCAAGTGCTTGGGATTGACTGTACGACTGATGAACGGATGGATGGCTTGCTTAATCAACGACGTTCAGCAATGCAAAGGTTTTTAAAGAATTGGTGATTTGTATGTTTATTGGCGTTCAAAATTCATGGTTCAAAAGCTTCAATCAAGGCTTTCAACTAGCGCTTATATGATAATTATCTATAAATTTTGTGCTTGCAAGTCTGACTCACATTTTGTTTGACGTCTAATCCAAGCGACAAAGTTGCTTTAAAACCATTATTGAATTATTGACTTATCACTTGCGTGCACTTATGGTAGATTAATATAATTGTGATTATAAATTCTACACTACTTAGTACTTAATTAATTAGCCTTCCTAGCTCGTATAGCTTTCTTTCGTTCCGAACCACCATTTTCGTCGCGACTATTGCTACTTGTACTTCCACCGCCGAAGAACGATGTTAACATCTCAGACATTTCTGGCATCTCGTACTTTGGTAGTGTAACTGCCTCCATTTCCTTTCTGGTTTCGGGATCAGACATCATTTTCGGCAAGATGACAATCAGGATCAGTGGAAGCACCATCATTAATACCATTGGGCTGAATAATACGTCGGTGATTCTCCACTGCTCTCGAATTTGAAAGTAGCGAAATTGACCAACGGGCGTCAGACGAAGGGGATAAACCATATGTGTGACCAAACTTGGCTGCAAGTGATTAACTTTCCGCGCACGAATCTTTCCTTTGCTGGTGATGTCTACGCGAGCTGATTCGTAGTGAACTTGTGGATGAATCACGTCAATCACATGAGAACCAGACGTCAAACCATGAATCTTAAATGCGCCGTCGTCCTGAACGTAGGCAATGTTTTCACCACCGTTGACTAGAATTTGGATTTGCGATGCCCAATCAGTGCCACTTTCATGAGCACTGCTTCGGTGCTGCTGTTGCTGACCATGTACGGGTTGTCGGTCTGGGCGAATAATCTTGCCCTCAATGGTATACCAATTTGCCGCTACCGTATCGTGGGAACTGGATAAGTCTTCACCGGAAGAGGAAGATGGATCACCTTTCACGATGCTTGCAATAAAGACTAACGTCGTTGCAATTAGGAAGCAGTACATCATTAAAGATTCGTAATACGAAGATGCAGTCGAGGAAGATGATCTTGCAAGTAGGAGCATGGTGACAATTTTGACAAGATTCTTTGGGTAGCAAATGTGCCTAAGAATTACCAACAGAATAGAACGCAATAAGCATAAATTAATAATTGACGAACTTAATCGTACTGTCTAAGTTCGAAAAGTAAGCTTACCTAATATTGGAAAAGCTCAGGGTGTAGGTTCGTGTCTTCGTTCGTTAATTTCTAAAGTTCACTTGATGTTGATTAAGTGTCCACTGTGTTAATTGTTAATCCTTTCGTAAGGCAAAGCCAAGATCGTAGAAAAGCCTCGACTCTGCTTTGAACTCGTTGTAATCTAGTTAACCTGGGTAAGATTCAAAGCACGAAGAACAGTAGATCATCTGATCAATGATGCAAGAACGTCCAAGCAAGGCGTAGATAATGAAATCCAGAGGGATGGATGAGTAGCGATTTCTACGTGCAAAAAGTGTGCAGAAATTGTTCAACGTGTGTTTAGCCCGCTTGCCTCTTGTGCGTTTGCTCTTGGAATTGGTTTAGAACATGAAACCTCGCGTTGTTTAGTAATTCCACGTGCTGCGGTAACAACGACTAACTGCATTGCCAGAATAAGAGCTGACTGCAATGAACCAAGACATGAACCAATGCTTTGTCGTTTGATTCATGGTAATTGCTGATTGCTACGATTGTAATCAAGGGTCTAAGGGCGACATTCTTAATAAGTTTTGCTGAGGTAAGGGCGCACTCACACTTTGACCCACTATCATTTAACACGTAAATTGTTAGGCAACAGAGTGTGAGTGCGCCTTACCCTCAGAAAAGCTTATTAAGAACGTCACCCTGAGCTCTGTCCTCGCTTTGGTCAATGCTTTTTCTGTTCACAATTAAAGAGCTCAACGCAGCGCATTGAAATGAAACCCGTGCAATGCAATGCAAGATTATGAAATTACATAACTGACACATGGTTTTTCTGATTCGATAAGGCCACCGTCATCCTCGTGGATCCGTCCGCCGCTCCTCATCGGCGACCAACGCAAACGTCGCTGGGGTGCATCACTTGGCTTTATGGCCGTTATCAAAAATCGAATCCACATCCACACACGCGCACGCCATGGAAAATGTAAATTAGGCATGTAATGTTGTAATGGTGTTTTGACTCGTGTGCGAAGGAGGTGAAACTAGGTTTATTGCCAAAGTCAGGCCGTATATCTCTCCCCGGCTTCATTCGCAAGACAATAAATGTCAGCGTGAATTCTCTCCGCAAGTGCCAGAAGATTTGGATAATGCGGAATGAAGTGTAATTGAGAAATTGGCATCCATTCGATCCAATAAATAAAATTTCAAAGCGCCAGCTTGTCGTCTTGTCTTTTCTGTCGCTGTCGCACATTATTGTTCTGTTCTTGTATCATGTGCGATGATGATGATCGGGACCGGTGACAGCGATTTCAACTCGTGTGAATCCAACGGAACTGCTTAAATCAGGTTTCGCAGTTTGGAGATGATACGACCTATGACGCGTGAATCAAGTTCGCTGAATGAAATTATTCGTCGAAGCTCTCAAACATGTCAATTTACTTTATCGGAACACTAAAATATTTTCGGCTGGGAACGCTGCCATGTCACGCTGATGGCTGACGCCACATCGCTGTGGTCGACACAAAATTCAAGGGTAACTGCTGTCTTGATTTATGAGCTCATAAATTATTGCTAACAAAACTTAGTGTAACTTGTCCTAGGCTGCTTCTTGCAATCAGAAGAGAATTGAGACGCCATAAGTTGTCAATGGCTGTGATAATATTTACGTTAGCCCAGCCACAATATTTACGTCGATCACTTCTGGCACGTTCTTCTTATTCTGAAATGCTCTAGCCGCACCGGACTCGGGCTCCTCGCGAATTTCGAATGGATCGGATTGTAAATTCAATTCCATTCAAGATTCTGTGCATCTTATCCTATCCCAAAGGATTCGCGTGGATTTGTTAGATTAAGAGCCATGCGATGATCTGAATTATGGATCAGAACAATGAATTTAACCACATTGCACCACCAATGAATTTAACCATGATTTATTGTCATATGCATTTGATTCACAGCAAATGAGACTCAAATGCAGAGAATTGCAGAGTTGCAGATTCCATTGTAATGATACCTGATTTACTTGCATTTTTAATCGCAGACAACAAGTCGGGTGTTCCAATTTGAAAACTTGCACTTAGCCTGATTCTGTGCCTCTGTTTTGCGGACAATTTAATTTAGAGGCTATACTTTTCTAAATCGGGGCAGCAGAACTCGGCCTAGATGCAGAATACTCGCATGTCTACCACGAGCGTATTGTTCTCAAAACAATATCTGGAATGTTCTCAGCTCAAGAGTGTCTAGAGTCTCATGAGATTTTAACGTCTTTTCTTTCGAAAACCATGCTACAAGAAGAATTTTTACTGCATATTTCTTTCAAACAACATTTTTTATTAGCGGCAGCTGGGATTGGTATTTTGCACCGCTAAAAGTAAAAGTAACGTCTCAAATGCAGTTTATCAGAAAATGAACTCAGTCTTATTGTTTTACTAGTAATCTTGTGCGAATGATAATTATAATCAGTGACAGCATTTTTGATAGACTACACATGCCTGGTTTGGTCCCGACATGGCATGGATAGAAAGGAGATGCACCAAAGATATTAGAGGTCTCGAACTCCAGGGTCATCAACAGTCTCCAGCTGTCATTCGGCAAGAACTTTTAATTCATTCAAGCGTAAGACTTTCCAAACTGCCAGCAAATTCCAGAATTATTGAACCTGCTTATTCGCAGATTCGCTAATGTGTTTACAGAACGAAGACTTCTGCCAGAACCGACTGGTTTTTATGAGGCAAATGAATGAGAAAATCCTTTTGATATCCGGTGTGAACTCGATTTCAGAGCGTCGCCTTGCGCATACGTATTGATAAGAAGTAAACCACATTTGTTGCTTTGCGTTGTGACTGTCGATATATTTCAACTGATTTCAATACATCGAAACTGTAATCTTAATGCGTATTTCCATTCCGAACATTTTAAAGATCGACCAGCATCAAAATATTGAACGTGAAAACCTTGCGCTAAAATTATGATGCGATTGTGCGTCGCAGAACTCCTCGGGAGCTTGGATTTTGGATATGACAGGCGCAGGCGATTCAATAGTTACCCTGACTAATTCGACATTGGCAATAAATTATATGGAGCCAGATATCTAAACCAGACGCCCATCATCGCGTCAGTGGGTTTCTCTTCTCGAGCCTTCAGTTCGCCAGCATCGTTGAATATTTGCTTCTTTATCCTGATTTCTGATTTCTGTTCGTGTGATTTCGTCAACATTGCCACGCTTTTTGCCGAATTGTTAATGTCAGCAGAAAAGTGACGACCATGACGCAGGCATATAAAATTGTGTCTGGCCCAAATGTAATGTCATATTTCAAATTAGCGTAAACGCATCCAAAACATTAAACTGTGGCGCAATAGGAACTAAAATTAGGCAGGCCGCGACATGCCAGACGCAATATGGATTATGGAAATGGAAATGGCAATCCTGAGTTAGAGCCATGTTGAAAACCATTCTCAAGACTCACTCAAGCCATCGTGTGATCGCGATCTTGAAAATTTTAACATATTCTTTTGGTGAGAGTTGAGACTGAGAACGCTTTTATCGTATTATAAGAACTAAGAACGTACGCGTGGGGACTCCGTAATCTAATTATAGTGTAAAGTTGCTGGTCCACAGGTCATTAAAATGCCAAAATCTAAATTCGTGCAGATTTAACCCGTGACTCATAGTCATAGCCCCTAGTATTTGCTGTGCAGTGCATTGTATTGTATCACAGCATCATACACGACAAAGTACAAGGACAGGGATAAGATCATTCTACTAGAAAAATGAATTAGAATGATACGGGACATTAGTTAAATCGCTTTATTGTCGTTTTGTTCCAAGACCTGCACAAGAGACATTCTGTTCTATCTTCGCTGCAGAGGCATTCCTTTCGAATGAACACTTGAGAGCATTTTATTAAAATAATGGCGTTTGTCCTTCACGCTTCAATGTGCATGGGAGGCACAGGCAGCTCGTGTATCCAGGTAGGGATGAGATTTGGCTTTAGACGCCGACGCTAGGCGAAGCCGTAGCCGCAGACAAGGCCAAGTTCGCTTGGGCATTTGTGATCTTAATCGCTATTTCCATCATCAGACAAAAGACATATTATTAACAAAGACTATCATTTCGTGTCATAATAGAAGAGGCTGAAAAGGCCAAGTTCATGTTCTTCGGCCACCAATATGGTCAATATCCTGCTATGTAAAGGTTTGCAATTATCCACTAATATTCAACTTTTTGCAATGATTGAGTCTGGGCCCAATTATTGCTGCGAGAAATTCGTCATAAAACTTCAAAGAGTTTGTCAACCTGAGCTTTCGAACTTCCTTCCTTTGATTGCCAAGACTCAGAGTCAAATGACGCCGAAGAATCGTTCATCGCTTCAACTAAACTTGAATGAATCACTGCCTAACTTTTAACCACATGCAATTTGCAATCTTGCACTTTAGTATTTTGACATTCCAACCCTTATTACTCGAAGATGGTGGCTAGAAAACTAGAAACCTGAATATCTCATAAAAGAATACCAGACGGCATAACGTGAAATGCCATAAATTCCACTGCCGCTGAGCCAGAGTAGCAGAGATCAGGGCATCAGCAGGGGATGTAAAGATGAGAATTCTGATCCTTCTGCTGCTGCGTCTAAAAATTTTGCCAGCTTTGTTTGGCTCTTCCGTTGTGCCTGATAAAAATAAAGCCTCCACATTACAATCATTCTTAGGAAAGCGAACTTATATAAGGTACCGATTTCTTCGCGATCGTTTTCATTCCAGTCCTGTCTCTTCTAGACAAAACAAATCGCCAGCCACTTTAATTCTCTGACACCATCAACCACCGCCTATCACGCGTACGCTACGTACGAGTATCACACTAGACCGAGATTTGTTTAGACAACGACTTCGTGTTTCCTATTTTTCAACCGTGTCGTTTTCTCATCTCGTCTCACATTTTTCTTCATGAAGGAATTTGGTTTAGGATAACTCTCTCGACAAGCAGTTAAGAACGTTTACACGAGCAAGCGTCCAACCAAAACACATAATTAATCCTTCTTTCGTGTATTCGTGCAGGAGCGTAGCGTAATTGCATCGTTGACACGTGAAGTTGCTTGAAAAACCGAGTAAATCGTCACATTTAGTTGAACCTGGTCAGCAATGGTAAGCCTCCCTGCTGCTTGTACCCTCAAAAACGGTTTCTGCAATCTGTATAATAGTTGCACGTGGACTGAGTTGTTTATGTTTATGTCTCTTGCAGGAAGAGAAAGTCAAACGCGAGTCCAAAAGCTGTACGCGCCATTCGCATCCGGTGCACTTAGCACCTAAGTGACCGAAAACAGGCCAAGTTCATGACTGTTGAAGTTGACGAGTTCTGCTTTATTTCAGTGATGGAGTCCTTGTTCAAAGAGTACGATAAGCTTGGATCCAGAGCCGTCACTCGTGAAGACATGAGACGCATCGTTAACATCGTGGTTCCGAATTTCACACAAGAGGAAGAGCTCGAGGAAGTCATGGATCAGTATGTGGCAGGTTTGAGGACAACATGAATTCGAAATTCGAATTTGGACGCTATAATTTGCATGTTGTCAGTAACCTAATGCATATTTTCAGAGCAAAAGTACACTGTCATGAATCCGAAGACGAAATCTATCGAGGTGAAATACCGTAAGTGCTGTCGCATATTTGAAGTTCTAAAGTTCAAATCAGTGCTTGTGTGTCTCACATTTTTCCAGAACAAGATGCTATTGACTTTCCATCTGCAATGGCCATCGTTTGCAAATTCTTGAAGCGATATGAAAGAAGAAATTCAGACGCATTTGCTGGAAAAGGTGAAAACTCTCGATGTTTTGTCAGACACGCTTTTCTGTGGTTTGTGGTTAATGAATCCGATAATTTCTCCGACAGGCTTGATACATTTCACTGATTTGCCAAGTTCTGACGCTTTGCAAATCAAGAGAGCTACTGATGCAAAGAGACGCTTGTATTAGCCGAACATCGAAGACCAGCCTTGAGCCGGGCGTGGCGTGGTGGTCTTGCCGTTTTATCGTCTTATGATTACGAGTTACGAGTATCTATCGAGGAGTTATTATTGACAGTCGACAGTCAACGTTTAATATTTACTATGATCTTCTTACATACTCTGACTTTGACTTCCGTCTTTGTCAGTGGACTTAGCCTTGCTTTGACTGCTTGAAATGAAAATATTGCAACTGGTTTAATTTTATATATCGCTCCCTTCTCTGTTTTAGCTTGTACTTGACTTTGGCCAATAAATAAATCACTTTAGTTCGATAAAAGAACTGATTTATTTATTAAAACGATTTAATACCACAAAACCAGCGTACAAGATGAAGCTGTCTAGGAATTTTTTGTTTTATAATATTCCTTCATCAATTTCTTTCCAGGCGTGAGGCTTTGGGTAAGACCGAGACGCTTTCTCTTTTTCTTGCCCTTCATGTTATCGCTTCTCTGATCGTCTATGGCTTCTTCGTCATCTGACAAGTTCTTAACTTTTTCTTTTCTCTTCGTGGACGTGATTACAGTGGTAGGATCAAATTCATGTTCAGGTTCAGCTTTCACCGGCGCTTTTTGCATTGTGAACGGTTTTGCGCTTCCGGCTTCAGTAGTCCCAATGCCGGAAGTCTTCTTCGTGACTAGGAGATCAGAGTCATGACCGTAGGTGCAATTATGTCCGAATCGGCATTTTCCTTTACGAAAATTCCAACAGACTTTCTTCCCGTTGATCTTTGCATTGCCACCTGGTACTGAGGTCATCTTAAGAAAGAGAAACGAAGTCATGACCGTAAGAGAGAAGGTCGAGGTCGACGCACTAACTCAATAATTTAAATTATATTTGAATCTCTTTGTGTTACCTTCACATGCTTCTGCAAAGCGTCCGACTTCTGCTGTTCATCCTCCAAAAACTGAATCTGGAAGACTGAATCCCTCTTGTTAACTTCCGTTATCGGAGCGCCAAACGACCGAAACGGATTTTCCAATATAATTTCACTGCTCCTAAAAACAAGAATTCAAGTCCAGTTAGTGGCATATTATATATTGCCTAATGACACGGTCCTAATGAAGGCTGCACGTACGATTTCTGGCTATTTAATTTGGAGAGCGTATCTGTTTTTTCGTCTGAACTAGAGTCGTCGGAACTATCACACGGGAATGGATTAGGATTTTCTATGCGCGTTCGGTTTGCGAAGTATTCCTTGTCATCTTCGACCAGACTGTCGTCGTCGCCTGCTCTTGACTGATCTTCAGCTTCGTATACATCTTCAAGATCCCCGAAATCTCGCCCGGGAAGTGTGACAGTTGTTGCGGACCTCTGTTTCTTCTGCTCGGAGGTGGAGACGCCTTGAACATTATTCTGCTCATTGACACCATCTTCTTCGTCACTATCGGTGTAATCCCCAACCAACGAATTCATCACTGAATCTGGTGTGCACTATTCTGGCATCAGGTGCCAATCAGATGCGGTACTTCCAGTACTTTGAAAACTTTTCGCTAGACTCAGATGCGGAAACGGATGCTCGGATGTCAGACGCCTGTTCGAAGACGCCGAAGAGGTAAACTTGTGGTTATGACCATTATTAAGGATTTCGTTGGTTATGATTCACTTACAATTATTGATCTTCCTCGTCCTTGTTGGCAAGCCCCTTTGATAATTAGTCACTTAATCTGATGTCAACATTCAAACTTCTGAATTTCGTCGCAGTTGCATTTCAAACATTTGGCTAGCCGCGTCGTCATTGGACTGAAAGTGTTCATTCGTTCATATATGCGTTCATTGATTCGTTCAATCACTCGCATTTTGATGAATCGTCGGGGCTTTCGATGACAAAATGTGTCCAACGTAAATGTAAATAAACTTTGAATTGTTGAGACTATTTATTTAGACACTTTCATTCCTTACTTAAACAAAAATGTTTCGTAAACTAAATCGACCACTGGAATCTCTTACACGACTGCACCAATCATTACAACGTGGAGTAAAAAACAAGCCTTTTTCTAGGCGTTAAAGAAAAATACCGGCGATAACCTTAATTTTGGTAGTTAGGTAATCTTGAATGACAGTGTTCGCTATGTTTTTTCATCCTTGACCTTCGCTATATTCACTTCCGACACCTGAACTTCATGCACGGTCCCTTCAACATTGTCAAGAGCAGCCTTAACTTGAGTTAAGTTCATGTCAGCTTCGACCCCGCCTTCTTTCTTCTTTCCCACATTCTCCTTTGACATGGCAAACGTAAATCGCGGCACAAATCTTGCAGCGCTCGTGTGACCAAATTGAATATGCATTCCGGGGTTCTTAGCTGTGCCTAAATTCTTGGGGTTCGCCTTCTCCTGTTGTGAGATGGGTTTCTTCTGCTTGGTTTGTGTTCTCGTTTGCATTCCAGAAATCGAGCCTTTCTCTTTCGAAGTTATTGAGGTAGTTTCCATCGCTTCTTCAGTTGAGCATTCCGTTGCCTCCATTTCAGTCTCGTCGTGAGCTTCAACCTTCGTGGGTTTTTCCTTCGTGTTTCTCTTCTTCTTCGGCTGCTTAGGTTTAGGGTAATAATCTCTCTTAGACGTTGAATGGAGGAAAGTTTGCGGGAATTTATGATCATTTACGCAATGCTTGAACCTTTCGTCCGGTGTGTTGAATTTCAGAGCGCAGACTTGGAGATAACATTCAAACTGGACGAAAACAAGCAACAAGACGGAAATCACATTAGGTAGGATAAACGTGAACAAAAATCAAAGCAAATATTTACTTTCTTACCATCGGTTGCTTCTCTGATTTGACTTTGAAGAACATGTCATGACATTCCTGGACATGTAGGCCGAGCAAATGTTCAGTCGGGTATGTCTTCTTGCATTCGCCGCACACGTGCCAATGCTTGGCGTGATAGTGATCATCATACTTCTTAATAGTTTCAAAATGCTCAATGCAGCCTGGAGCTTGACATGGGAATAAGCTGTACCTGAAAATATGACACCAGACACCATAATCAATTAATTGGTTACACCACGATTTTTAGTCATTATTCCTTACTTATGTTCATCTAAACTGCTGTCCGGAGTCTCATCGCATCGACGAAGTTTAGATTCCAGTTCGGTTTCAATCTCCAAATGTTCCCTTCTTAATTTTTTGTGGGCGACAGCAGTGGGGCCCGGATTGGATTCTTCATCCATTACGTTCTCACGAATGAATTCTGAGCTTACTGAGACCTCATTGTTGTGCTTTTCTGTGACGAATTCCGAGCCATCAAGTGCAGCACGAGCACCAAGATCTGTCTTGTTGTCGGTCGACATTTCTACTATATTCATCATTAACTAATTTTATGATCAAGCAATGCACACAGTGCAGTACACCAGCAAGTTCCAGGAGCCAACAAAACGAATGAAGAGCCAGTCCACTCTGGATTCTACGGACTGCTGTTTTACAGAATTTACTAAAACAGCAACAACGTCTTTCGTCTCCCGCACTCCCGTTTAAAATCCCACAGAATATGTGCTGCTTTTCTTTCTACTAAACTGTCCTAAATGCGATCCGTTTCTTTCGAAAATGTGTTCAGTTTTTACACTTGACAGGGTTAAGGGTAGAATTAACCAATAATTATGGATTAAATCATTGAGTGCACAATCAGTGAACGAGTGAGGCAATTGCTATGCAATGAGATACGCTAGGTCAGAGTAAGCATTTCATGGCTTGAGAACCTTTATTCATTTCTTTAGTTCCACTCGCATTGTTACTTCTCTTGCTTTCGTTACTTATACAAAAGCAAAATTTTGTCACGTGACCTCAGCAAAAGGAGCTTTTGTCATACAATGTCGGCAGGTGATTATAATTCCTGATTCAACAAAACGAAATAAATAACTTAACATAACTATACAATTATTCACGCAAATTCGAATGATTTACAAATCCTATACACATAAGTCAAGAGAGGTTTTAAGTAAATGCGCTGGACTTGACAATAAATATCGTGGGTTTAAAACGAGCAAATGAGACCGACAAATTCTTAAGTCTTGCAAAGTACTCCTAAGTGAAGTCCTAAGTAGCAGCCTAAAGGACTAATTATTAACTTAGAGGTGGAAACAAAAGTTCGACGGAAATACCTGTCAGTGCATCAGTCAATAGTCAAGATCAAATACTTTCCCCTTACACAAACTGAGAAATCTTACGTGCTTGAAATAATTAAGGTCTCATTTGAGGATCATTAGATTCAAATATTAAGCCTAACTGAAGATCATGTACGAAATGCGCATGCGGTATTCACAAGTGAAAAACAAGTGAAGTGGTATAAGAAAACACAGCAATTAGAATAATATACAACGCTTGAGCGAAAATACCTGAATAATTCACTTTGCTAACTTTGTTTAACACTTTACAGCGATTTGTACAATATCTAACGACCTAGTATCACATTTTAATTGACAAGGCACTTAATGCTGATGCTGAAACCGAAGACAAAGGGCTTCACCTTTACCCTTCTACAGCTATTCCGCACCGCTTGCTACGACTTAAACTATGCTTCCGACTTTTGTAATGTTCTTTTGGGAATATCTTCGTGTCCTTAATGCTGATGCTGTGATCGTTCTCAAGATCATTTTCCAACTCATCGCTGCTGCAGGACACGTACGGTCCACGAACTCTTCCAAGACCACCATTTACGATGTTGTTACTGATGCCTACGCTCGGTGGGATAGGATTAGTGAAATGGTTGTGATTGTTGTAGTTGAGATTATTCTGATTGTGATTATGATTATTTGTCGCGTTTGAATGATTATGATTGTGGTACTTCTTTCTTTGGAGGCTGTTGTTTCTGGAGTTGTTCGCTTCAGTTCTTTCTCTTTCAAGTGTTCGTACTGGTTTCATTTCTGTCCATGACCTCATGTCGAGTGAGGCCATCTTGAACGATTCCAGATCACGAGTTGATGTGTTGAGCTGGGATGGTGAGATGGGGCGATTGTTATTGTGACGCTCAACAAATGACGTTTCCTGAAATTGTCAAGTGCAAATTGTTAGAGCGTAAGAACGTCAGAAAGAAGCCAATCTTTAATTGACTCACTTTTTCGTCTAAAGCTATATGAGCTGCAATTGTTGGAATGTAGCCGTTTAAAGTGCTTCCTCTTCCGTTCATTTGGGCATGACCGTTCGAAACAGGCTTGGGATCCATATTTGATGAAATGTCGCACGGATACTTTGGCTCGTCTTCAGCTAATTAATTGTAGAAGCAAAGACGTAAATCACAATAGTTGCATTCGCATTAGCTCAATTCGCATTGTTGCTGTCACTACTTCTATTGCTTATAGCGAAAGCAACTTTTGCTAAAAGTAAAGCTGGTAAAAGAGAATTCTATCATGAGTGCAAACATTTCGAACTTCATTTTGTAGTACATGGAAACCGAACCGAATTAATAAAGTTCGAACTGGAGATGCACTTGAACCAGTAAAAGCAAATCAAAAGTGAGTCTGGACTCACTTTTGCATAAGTAACTTTTATTGGTTCCCTTTTGAATCTCCTTTTGCTGAAGTCACGCGAAAACAAAATTTTGCTT